>OX104113.1:8253103-8853103 GCA_944474755.1 Limnoperna fortunei
AATTTAAGAATTGTTTATAGACTTTGACCTAAACTGAGACTACAATGAATAACTATAAATATGTGACTTGTTTTCTTCCCATGCAGACAAGTATCAACAGAAAAAAAATCTGAACAAAATTAAATAGTTGCATAAAATTATATTTTAGTACACTAAAAATAATAAAATAAAAAAATAGATTTCTATATTTTGTGAACACATGTAACTATATAATTATAGAAACATAAAATTGACAGTACAACTCATGAACAATTGATTTAACAGGAACTGTCCATGATTCTAAAACTTAACAGAAGTTATCTATGATCAACTGATTTAACAGAAATAACCTTTGAACCACATAAACCAAAGTTTACAAATTGTACAAAAATGTTCAAGATTGTCTATAATAAGAGATTCATATATTCAGAAATTTGACACAAAGGTTCCATTAAATCATTTAAATAGATAAACATAGTTAGAAAACATGTACATATGTACTGTCCTATGATGTCCTACCTACATACTGTCCTATGATGTCCTACCTACATACTGTCCTATGATGTCCTACCTACATACTGTCCTATGATGTCCTACCTACATACTGTCCTATGATGTCCTACCTACATACTGTCCTACGATGTCCTACCTACATACTGTCCTATGATGTCCTACCTACATACTGTCCTATGATGTCCTACCTACATACTGTCCTATGATGTCCTACCTACATACTGTCCTATGATGTCCTACCTACATACTGTCCTACGATGTCCTACCTACATACTGTCCTACGATGTCCTACCTACATACTGTCCTACGATGTCCTACCTACATACTGTCCTATGATGTCCTACCTACATACTGTCCTACGATGTCCTACCTACATACTGTCCTATGATGTCCTACCTACATACTGTCCTACGATGTCCTACCTACATACTGTCCTATGATGTCCTACCTATATACTGTCCTACGATGTCCTACCTACATACTGTCCTATGATGTCCTACCTACATACTGTCCGATGATGTCCTACCTACATATTATGGTCAAAGGTCATCCAAGGCAAACCCTGGTATGCAAATAAAACTTGTAATTCGCCCAACTGTAGTAGTCAACAAGCTGTGCCTAAAACTTATCTATTCCACTGTCCACAATTAAATGAGTCGAGAAACTGATACATTCACTTGATTGATACTCCTCGGAACTTGACAGATGATTGTCTATTATTTTGATCACCTGAACTCTTGGACAATTGTTCTCAAGTGTACAAAACTTTAAAGTAAGCAGCAAACATTTCCCCTCATAGACTTCAGCAGTACTAAACATCTTCACACCTCGACCCCTCCCCCACCCCGTTTAACCTACACAACATAATGTATTAATTGATTCCTAGTGGACATCCTCCTAGAGTAATTTATAATTATTAATGCTACTAACTCACACTGGGTAGGAATAAATATAAGTTCTAATAACTTGTTTCCCATTCCTAATAATTATTATACAATACAATGTAACTTAATGTATTAATATTGTATATGTATATAGAATTAATTAATGAAAAATCGTTCAAAGACAGAAATGGCCAGATTTCGTAATACAGGAAGTAGGTGAGCGACAGACCTGAAATCGAATCCCACGTTATGGGAGGCCATGCTGATGCTGCATCCCAAATTTAGTATTTGATGAGAAAACTGTTACGAAATGTATTTCCCCGCCCGCCGTCCGTCAGACATTCACCATACTATAACCCGGATTTTCACTCTGAGAAATCCGCCCAAATATGTTTAAACTAACCCTGGTATGCAACACATCGCCCTATGGGGACCTACCCACATTCTTAATATCTAAAGTCTACGTCATCAGAGAGAGAAAAAAAAATAGGGCATTTATGGGACATTAAATGAAACCCCGCCACATTGCATTGGTTTAAATATTTCATGAACACATTTTTTTTAATTACATATCAGCCTACAGGAACAGCTGAGCATGATAACAGTCCATCTCAGACAACAATTTTTACCTTGACCCTGGGCATATAAAAATTATTTCAAATTGGCACAACTCAAAAACTACAAATGGAATTGTGCTGAAATTTAATGAGATAAAAATAGTACAGGTCGAACAAGCTTTCCCTAAGGCCATCTGTCAGCATTATAGTTCAGCTGTCTTTAAAAATATAATACTATTGTTATTCTGAATTTTTCTTTACATGCAGTTCACACTCAATTATTATATATGGTAAAGAGGAAATGGTATACTTGTATTAAAGCCCTTTGACCAGAACTATAGGATACTTGTATTAAGGCCCTTTGACCAGAACTATGGGATACTTGTATTAAGGCCCTTTGACCAGAACTATAGGATACTTGTATTAAGGCCCTTTGACCAGAACTATGGG
Organism: Limnoperna fortunei; assembly: GCA_944474755.1. Taxonomy (NCBI): domain Eukaryota; kingdom Metazoa; phylum Mollusca; class Bivalvia; order Mytilida; family Modiolidae; genus Limnoperna; species Limnoperna fortunei. The sequence goes on from OX104113.1 coordinate 8,255,487, forward strand.
ATACTTGTATTAAGGCCCTTTGACCAGAACTATGGGATACTTGTATTAAGGCCCTTTGACCAGAACTATAGGATACTTGTATTAAGGCCCTTTGACCAGAACTATGGGATACTTGTATTAAGGCCCTTTGACCAGAACTATAGGATACTTGTATTAAGGCCCTTTGACCAGAACTATGGGATACTTGTATTAAGGCCCTTTGACCAGAACTATGGGATACTTGTATTAAGGCCCTTTGACCAGAACTATAGGATACTTGTATTAAGGCCCTTTGACCAGAACTATGGGATACTTGTATTAAGGCCCTTTGACCAGAACTATAGGATACTTGTATTAAGGCCCTTTGACCAGAACTATAGGATACTTGTATTAAGGCCCTTTGACCAGAACTATGGGATACTTGTATTAAGGCCCTTTGACCAGAACTATAGGATACTTGTATTAAGGCCCTTTGACCAGAACTATAGGATACTTGTATTAAGGCCCTTTGACCAGAGGAAATGGTATACTTGTATTAAGGCCCTTTGACCAGAACTATAGGATACTTGTATTAAGGCCCTTTGACCAGAACTATAGGATACTTGTATTAAGGCCCTTTGACCAGAACTATGGGATACTTGTATTAAGGCCCTTTGACCAGAACTATGGGATACTTGTATTAAAGCCCTTTGACCAGAACTATGGGATACTTGTATTAAGGCCCTTTGACCAGAACTATGGGATACTTGTATTAAGGCCCTTTGACCAGAACTATGGGATACTTGTATTAAGGCCCTTTGACCAGAACTATGGGATACTTGTATTAAGGCCCTTTGACCAGAACTATGGGATACTTGTATTAAGGCCCTTTGACCAGAACTATGGGATACTTGTATTAAGGCCCTTTGACCAGAACTATGCTTTCTTTCCTTTGCTTGCATTAACATCTTTCCTAATTTTTAGCATTGTTTATCAACATAACTACTAGTGACCGACTTAGCTGTGTTTGTTATAATTTGGTGTTGGTAATCACTATTTATTGTCAATTTTATATTTAATAAAGGGTTGTAGGTTGCCAATATGCAATCTAGTATAACAAAATCATGTCTTTTTTTTCATTTTATATATATGAAGGTCCAGTGTAATCAACACCAACACACAACATGAAGCAAGTACATTCAGGCTTTGTGGAGGTTATGTGCAAGCAAGATCATCTACAAGGCTATCAAGGACTTATTAATTGGAATATTAAACTAGAGGCTCCCAGGAGCCTGAAATCGCTCACCTGGAACCCTAATGACTTCAACTATATTTAAATTTTTGCAATTTACAGTTTCAGTCTAGTTGTTATAGCTTGTATAAACTAAACATTTTTCAAAACATTTTGGTAAAGTACAATAACTCCTATCAGGTGCCATCAGACAATTTTTGAAAATTAGATGATTTGTCCTTTAGGGTAATTTAGTAATTTACAGTTTTACTCTAGGTGTGTTATAGACTAATTTATAACACAAAAACTTATTATTTGTCTAAATTAAAGGGCAATAATTCCTAAAAAGATTCAACTTGCAATTTTGGGCTAAGCAAGGATTTGTAGGCCTTGCTTTGTTGATCATTTGTGCAATTTACAGTTTCAATCTAGCTGTTATGGCATTTTTAAGTTACAAAGCAAAAACTACAAATTACACCAAAAATTTTTATAAAAGGGTTATAACTCCTATGAGGAGCCATCTGTTAATAGACTAATAAAGTGAATTCTAGAACTTGTATTGCTGATCATATTTGCAATTGATAGTTTCACTCTAGCTGTTATAGTTTATAAATTACAGGTCAAAAACAGAAAATTTCATAAAGAATTATAATACTTATAATACAATAACACTTATAAGGAGTCATCTGACAATTTCAGGCCAATTAAGAGAATTGTACTTGTGATCATTTTTGCCATTTACAGTTATACTCTAGCTGTTATGGTTTTCAAGTTACCAGACAAAAACGGAAAATTTCATAACAAATTGTCATTTAAGGGCGATTACTCCTACAAGAACTTTGTGGTATGGTTCAGAGTGCTGGAGGATTACTGATGCAGATCAAAAGCTCTCCACTTTCCATACTAAGTGCCTGAAAAGGATCCTATGTATATTTTGGCCAAACAAAATCTCAAATCAGGACCTCCTTAGTAGATGTCATCAAGAGGACATGATTACCACCATTAGAAGCATAGGTGGAGATGGATAGGGCATGTTCTGCGGAAAGATCAGCAGGACCTAATTCACATGGCTTTATTAGGGACACCGGAAGGGAAACGCAGAGGAGGGAGGCCCTGAATAACCTGGAAGCCTACTGTAGAGGCGGAGATGTCAGACATGAACCATACTTGGGGAAATATAAAACAGATGGCTAAGGACAGGCAGAAGTGGCATACCTTTGTTGCTGCCCCACATGCCATTGGGCGTAATGGGCAGTAGGTAAGTAACTTCTATAAGAAGTATTCTGACAATTTCAGACCATGTGAATTGTAGAACTATTTTTGCTGATCATTTTTGCCATTTATAGTTTCACTCTAGCTGTTACAGTTTTTAAGTTACAGGACAAAAACAGAAAATTTCATAAAAAAATGGCAATTAAAGGGCAATAACTCATATAAGGAGTCATCTGACAATTTCAGACCAATTAAGTGAATTGCAGGGCTTGTATTGCTGATCATTTTTGCCATTTATAGTTTCCCTCTAGCTATAACAGTTTTAAGTTACAGGACAAAAACAGAAAATTTCATAAAAAAAAAAAATTGCCATTTAAGGGCAATAACTCATATAAGGAGTCATCTTACAATTTCACACCTATTAAGTGATTTGCAGGGCTTGTATTGCTGATCATTTTTGCCATTTATAGTATCACTCTAGCTGTTACAGTTTTAAAGTAACAGGACAAACACAGAAAATGTCATAAAAAATTGCATTTGACAATTTCAGACCAATTGAGTGAATTGTAGGGCTTTTATTGCTGATCTTTTTTGCCATTTATAGATTCACTCTGTTATAGTTTTAAAGTTACAGGACAAAAATGGAAAATTATAAAAAAAAATTGCCATTTAAGGGCAATAACTCATATAAGGAGTCATCTGACAATTTCAGACTTATACGGTGAATTGTAGGGCTTTTATTGCTGATCATTTTTGCTAGTTACAGTTTCACTCTCTTATAGTTTTCAAGTTATATTGTAAATACCAAAAATTTTGTCAAAAATCTTTATTAAAGGCCAGTTACTTCTACGGAAAGCAATTACACAACTTCGTACTAATAGCAACAATTGTAAACCCTAATGTGCTGATCAATTTGAAGTTTGAATGGTTTTCTCTATAGCTATTATAATTTTTGAGATAATGATCAAAAACATGTGTTGACACCTATGTTCTATTTATAACAGTGGCCATCTTTGTCTGTTGATCAACAACCTGGGTACAAATTTGAAACTAGGAACACTAAGGATGATTGTAGCCAAGATTGGCCCACATGGTTTCAGATGAGAAGATTTTTGAAAAAGTTTACGACGGAGGTGAACTAAAAATGGACAGTTTTTGCTCATGTTTAATTTTATAGGTAAACCAATGACATACTTACGTATTAAAATTATTCTGACAAAAGATAACAGGGCACTAGGAGTTTTATGTACCAATGCTTTAAGATGTTCATCTGAGACATCTGTATCCTGTTTGGCTTTCAACAAATTGGAATATACCAACATATCATCACTAACTGCATCTTGTATTTCCTTGTCTGTAAGTTTACCAAGAGATGCCAGTGACTTGACACCAATTTCATTCAACCTGAAAATACATGTGTGTAAAACTTTCTGTATCATATATGAGTGGGATGGTTCTACAGACAGTACTCTGTTATGACTGGGATGGTTCTACAGAAAATGACAGTACTCTGTTATGAGTGGGATGGTTCTACAGACAGTACTCTGTTATGAGTGGGATGGTTCTACAGACAGTACTCAGCTATTAGTGGGATGGTTCTACAGACAGTACTCTGTTATGAGTGGGATGGTTCTACAGAAAATGACAGTACTCTGTTATGAGTGGGATGGTTCTACAGACAGTACTCTGTTATGAGTGGGATGGTTCTACAGACAGTACTCTGTTATGAGTGGGGTGGTTCTACAGACACTGACAGTACTCTGTTATGAGTGAGATGGTTGTACAGACAGTACTCTGTTATGAGTGGGATGGTTCTACAGACAGTACTCTGTTATGAGTGGGATGGTTCTACAGACAGTACTCTGTTATGAGTGGGATGGTTCTACAGACACTGACAGTACTCTGTTATGACTGGGAGGGTACTCTGTTATGAGTGGGATGGTTGTACAGACAGTACTCTGTTATGAATGGGATGGTTCTACAGACACTGACAGTACTCTGTTATGAGTGGGATGGTTCTACAGACACTGACAGTACTCTGTTATGAGTGGGATGGTTCTACAGACACTGACAGTACTCTGTTATGAGTGGGGTGGTTCTACAGACACTGACAGTACTCTGTTATGAGTGGGATGGTTCTACAGACAGTACTCTGTTATGACTGAGATGGTTCTACAGACAGTACTCTGTTATGAGTGGGATGGTTCAACAGACAGTACTCTGTTATGAGTGGGATGGTTCTACAGACAGTACTCTGTTATGAATGGGGTGGTTCTACAGACACTGACAGTACTCTGTTATGAGTGAGATGGTTGTACAGACAGTACTCTGTTATGAGTGGGATGGTTCTACAGACAGTACTCTGTTATGAGTGGGATGATTCTACAGACAGTACTCTGTTATGGGTGGGATGGTTCTACAGACAGTACTCTGTTATGAGTGGGATGGTTCTACAGACAGTACTCTGTTATGAGTGAGATGGTTGTACAGACAGTACTCTGTTATGAGTGGGATGGTTTTACAGACAGTACTCTGTTATGGGTGGGATGGTTCTACAGACAGTACTCTGTTATGAGTGGGATGGTTCTACAGACAGTACTCTGTTATGAGTGGGGTGGTTCTACAGACACTAACAGTACTCTGTTATGAGTGAGATGGTTGTACAGACAGTACTCTGTTATGAGTGGGATGGTTCTACAGACAGTACTCTGTTATGAGTGGGATGGTTCTACAGACAGTACTCTGTTATGAGTGGGGTGGTTCTACAGACAGTACTCTGTTATGAGTGGGGTGGTTCTACAGACAGTACTCTGTTATGAGTGGGATGGTTCTACAGACAGTACTCTGTTATGAGTGGGATGGTTCTACAGACAGTACTCTGTTATGAGTGGGGTGGTTCTACAGACACTAACAGTACTCTGTTATGAGTGAGATGGTTGTACAGACAGTACTCTGTTATGAGTGGGATGGTTCTACAGACAGTACTCTGTTATGAGTGGGATGGTTCTACAGACAGTACTCTGTTATGAGTGGGGTGGTTCTACAGACACAGACAGTACTCTGTTATAAGTGGGATGGTTGTACAGACAGTACTCTGTTATGAGTGGGATGGTTGTACAGACAGTACTCTGTTATGAGTGGGATGGTTCTGCAGACAGTACTCTGTTATGAGTGGGATGGTTCTACAGACAGTACTCTGTTATGAGTGGGGTGGTTCTACAGACACTGACAGTACTCTGTTATGAGTGAGATGGTTGTACAGACAGTACTCTGTTATGAGTGGGATGGTTCTACAGACAGTACTCTGTTATGAGTGAGATGGTTCTACAGACGGTACTCTGTTATGAGTGGGATGGTTCTACAGACAGTACTCTGTTATGAGTGGGATGGTTTTACAGACAGTACTCTGTTATGAGTGGGATGGTTCTACAGACAGTACTCTGTTATGAGTGGGATGATTCTACAGACAGTACTCTGTTATGGGTGGGATGGTTCTACAGACAGTACTCTGTTATGAGTGGGATGGTTCTACAGACAGTACTCTGTTATGAGTGAGATGGTTGTACAGACAGTACTCTGTTATGAGTGGGATGGTTTTACAGACAGTACTCTGTTATGGGTGGGATGGTTCTACAGACAGTACTCTGTTATGAGTGGGGTGGTTCTACAGACACTGACAGTACTCTGTTATGAGTGAGATGGTTGTACAGACAGTACTCTGTTATGAGTGAGATGGTTGTACAGACAGTACTCTGTTATGAGTGGGATGGTTCTGCAGACAGTACTCTGTTATGAGTGAGATGGTTGTACAGACAGTACTCTGTTATGAGTGAGATGGTTCTACAGACAGTACTCTGTTATGAGTGAGATGGTTCTGCAGACAGTACTCTGTTATGAGTGAGATGGTTCTACAGACAGTACTCTGTTATGAGTGAGATGGTTGTACAGACAGTACTCTGTTATGAGTGAGATGGTTGTACAGACAGTACTCTGTTATGAGTGGGATGGTTCTGCAGACAGTACTCTGTTATGAGTGGGATGGTTCTGCAGACAGTACTCTGTTATGAGTGGGGTGGTTCTACAGACACTGACAGTACTCTGTTATGAGTGAGATGGTTGTACAGACAGTACTCTGTTATGAGTGGGATGGTTCTACAGACAGTACTCTGTTATGAGTGAGATGGTTCTACAGACGGTACTCTGTTATGAGTGGGATGGTTCTACAGACAGTACTCTGTTATGAGTGGGATGGTTTTACAGACAGTACTCTGTTATGAGTGGGATGGTTGTACAGACAGTACTCTGTTATGAGTGGGATGGTTCTACAGACAGTACTCTGTTATGAGTGAGATGGCTCTACAGACAGTACTCTGTTATGAAGATAATTATAATTTTTTAATGAAGGAACCCCAACCCCACTCCTCTGTCTTTGAGCACAACTTCCACAATGTCCAGCTCCACTGGTCAGATGGTGGTCAGTACATTATAAATAATTTTGAATTGACAAAACTGTAACAATATTATAAGCTACATTGAACATGAAACAAAAGAAGGAAACAGTGACAATTACAAGTGAAATGTACAAGTCACTGCAGATCATAGGACAATTACAAGTGAAATGTACAAGTCACTGCAGATCATAGGACAATTACAAGTGAAATGTACAAGTCACTGCAGATCATAGGACAATTACAAGTGAAATGTACAAGTCACTGCAGATCATAGGACAATTACACATGTCATGTAAATGTACAAGTCACTGCAGGTCATAGGACAATTACACATGTCAAGTAAATGTACAAGTCACTGCAGATCATAGGACAATTACAAGTGAAATGTACAAGTCACTGCAGATCATAGGACAATTACAAGTGAAAGGTACAAGTCACTGCAGATCATAGGACAATTACAAGTGAAATGTACAAGTCACTGCAGATCATAGGACAATTACAAGTGAAATGTACAAGTCACTGCAGATCATAGGACAATTACAAGTGAAATGTACAAGTCACTGCAGATCATAGGACAATTACAAGTGAAATGTACAAGTCACTGCAGATCATAGGACAATTACAAGTGAAATGTACAAGTCACTGCAGATCATAGGACAATTCCACATGTCATGTAAATGTACAAGTCACTGCAGATCATAGGACAATTCCACATGTCATGTAAATGTACAAGTCACTGCAGATCATAGGACAATTACACATTTCATGTAAATGTACAAGTCACTGCAGATCATAGGACAATTACACATGTCATGTAAATGTACGAGTCACTGCAGATCATAGGACAATTACACATGTCATGTAAGTGTGTACAAGTCACTGCAGATCATAGGACAATTACACATGTCATGTAAATGTACAAGTCACTGCAGGTCATAGGACAATTACACATGTCAAGTAAATGTACAAGTCACTGCAGATCATAGGACAATTACACATGTCAAGTAAATGTACAAGTCACTGCAGGTCATAGGACAATTACACATTTCATGTAAATGTACAAGTCAATGCAGATCATAGGACAATTACACATATCATGTAAATGTACAAGTCACTGCAGGTCATAGGACAATTACACATGTCAAGTAAATGTACAAGTCACTGCAGATCATAGGACAATTACACATATCATGTAAATGTACAAGTCACTGCAGGTCATAGGACAATTACACATGTCAAGTAAATGTACAAGTCACTGCAGATCATAGGACAATTACACATGTCAAGTAAATGTACAAGTCACTGCAGATCATAGGACAATTACACATATCATGTAAATGTACAAGTCACTGCAGGTCATAGGACAATTACAAGTGAAAGGTACAAGTCACTGCAGGTCATAGGACAATTACAAGTGAAATGTACAAGTCACTGCAGATCATAGGACAATTACAAGTGAAATGTACAAGTCACTGCAGATCATAGGACAATTACACATGTCATGTAAATGTACAAGTCACTGCAGATCATAGGACAATTACAAGTGAAATGTACAAGTCACTGCAGATCATAGGACAATTACAAGTGAAATGTACAAGTCACTGCAGATCATAGGACAATTACAAGTGAAATGTACAAGTCACTGCAGATCATAGGACAATTACAAGTGAAAGGTACAAGTCACTGCAGGTCATAGGACAATTACAAGTGAAATGTACAAGTCACTGCAGATCATAGGACAATTACAAGTGAAATGTACAAGTCACTGCAGATCATAGGACAATTACACATGTCATGTAAATGTACAAGTCACTGCAGATCATAGGACAATTACAAGTGAAATGTACAAGTCACTGCAGATCATAGGACAATTACACATGTCATGTAAATGTACAAGTCACTGCAGATCATAGGACAATTACAAGTGAAATGTACAAGTCACTGCAGATCATAGGACAATTACACATGTCATGTAAATGTACAAGTCACTGCAGGTCATAGGACAATTACACGTGTCATGTAAATGAACAAACAAAGAAAGATAAAATAGAATAATGCTGTACCTTTCAATGACATTAACTGGAACACCATATTGGATAGATAGCCACATGTTTAAAGTTTTCTTTTCTTTAGCCAATGTTACGTCATTTTTAAGCTTGTCCTTTACATAATCTGGTATAGTATCTAAAGAATGAATGAAGTCTTCATCTATATCAGATAGCTTCTCTGTCTCCCTACCTACAAAATACATTTATTACTGACTTCAGTTTATTCTTCATTAAATGTTGTCTTGAATATATCTCAACTTTATTTTAATAATTTGATCAAATACACATATGGAGTAAAACCAGCAATTTTTAAATAGGCAAAAAAACATTAATGCTGCTGAAATGTGCAGAAATTTGTAACAAAGTAAGCTAAATGGTCAGCAATAACATGAAATGACAACAGCTCTAGCTGTAAATGAACTTTGACTGAGGGTGAGGAAATATGTTCTTATAATGATATTTGGATGTTTTGAACTGTAGCAAGAACCGTGGAAATTTTACTACGTGGAATTTTAATACTGAAGCTCTATTTAAATAGCAGTGTTTTATAGAATTGGAATTAAATGTGTTTAGATAGATTATTGAATGAATTGACTGTTTTCTTTAGCTGACTGTACAAAGCCCATTGTTCTGGACTATGTCAGCGGTGTTTGTGTGTTTTTTTTGGGTACCATTCTGGGTTTTTAAATTTGTGAAAAAACTTATAAGACATGACACCCCCAAAATTTAATTAAATATAGCAGAAAGGATTAGGCTTATTTTGAGGGGTCTCTCATTACTCAACAAAATTTGGTGCATAAGTGACAACAAAAAATGGTAACACTTTCCTTTATGGGCAAACAATTAAGAGGCCATTGTCAAATGCAGGGAAGTAGTACAAGAAAGAGGGTTTTTGTGCTGCCTGGGACTTAGTGGTAAGACATACTAATTGGTTTCTGGTGGTGGCTTTAACACTTAACATTTTGCTTAAGCTTAAGCCATACATGTAGGTCAACCAAATTGGGTCCAGCGATAGCTTATGAGGAGTACTTGCATTGTCAGTCAGTACAGCGACTACATTAAAGGTATTGGATAAAGTCAGTTCCTCAGTAACCATGCATTGTCGGATGAAAATATTTGGTATATAGGTTGCTGATGAAAGGTACATGACAGTCTGTTACCTGTCACCTGACCTTGACCTCAATTTCACGGTCCAGTGACTATGTTAAAGTCATTGAATTCAGTCAGTTCCTCAAAACCAAAACAATAACACTACCCAGAACTTACATCCAAGCAAGAAATTTAACTTATAATACTAAAGCAACACTTAAAAATATTTCAGTTTGCACAAACCCGGCCCTTATTTGCAGCAATAAGTAGGTAGGTAGGACAAAGAAAAATGTATCATGTTTCATGCAAAAATTGTGTCTATGGTCCAAAAAAAAACCAAGTCCAAGGAGAAATCTTATTAAAAATGTTGTCAATGCTACAAAGAACAAGTCCAAGGCGATATCTTGTATTAACTAGAGGCTCCCAGGAGCCTGTATCGCTCACTTGCACCTGAAACCAAGCAACACTTCATTATCCAGCTTTTCTTTCTATAAGGAATTGCCCAACACTTCTGCAAAAATCATTAATTTTGACCTTTTAATGGAAATAACTCCTATAAAGAGGAGCATTTGATGCGTAGGAAGGAGGTTCACTTCAAATTTGCTGTATCTGTTATACTTTTTTAACTATCAGCCAAAAGCTATCTTGGCCCTCCACACCCCTCTCTTTTCTATTTAAAGCAACGGTAGCCATATTGGTATTCAGCTGTCATGATTTGCACAATTTTGGTAGAGAACATCCTAAAATGATGTGTGCAATGTTTCAAAGCAGTCCTTTCATTAGTTTAAGAGGAGATTTTTTTAAACCAATTAAAATTCATTAAAAAAAATGTTCAAGGAGAATAACTCAATCCAAAAACTGTATATTAACCCCCCTCCCTTTTGTTAGCCATGGTGGACATGGATTGTGCAACTTGGTAGAGGACAGGTGATGTACAAAGTTGCAAAGCTGTCCTTTCAGTGGTTTTAGAAGAGAAAATTTTTAAAACATCAATTAAAATTCTTTAAAAAGACAATCTTGACCAAGTACCCTAGGCCATTTTTTGTAGCTCTCAATTAAGCAATGTTAATTTTTTCTCTAGTTCTTATATTTTTCAAGATTTTGAGGCAAAAATGGCAAAAATAATCAATTTTGACAATTAAAGGGCAATAACTCCCACAAGGAGTCATCATACAACTTCGACCCAATGGAGTGTTTTGTAGAGCTTTTGATGCTGAAGAAGAGAACTTCTTCAAGCAGCCATGTTGGTTGGTATGAAGCCATGATTTGTGCAAACTGCAAACTGGTAGAGGACATTTTACTGATGACCATTGTTGTATGCAAAGTATTAAAGCAATCCTTTAAGTTGTTTTGGAGAAGATTTTAAAGAAAAGTTAAAGATGATGACAACAAACAGACAACAATGACTGACGACGACAGACGCCAAGTGATGGCAATAGCTCACTGTTCACTAAAAAATTGACTTTTTGTAAATGTTTCAAAGTGTTATTTGATATCAGACATTGTTATCATTAAAGATCTTTACTCCTAAAATCAAGCAATATACTTAGTCTTGTATAAGCAAAACTAAAATGATAGTCAGAGCCATTGAAGTGATTAACACAAATAATTCAATGTCAATGTCTAACAATTTCAGACCAATAAAGTTAATTTAAGGACTTGTATTTATTTTGAATGATTAACATGCAATTACAATCAAATGTCTTCAATTAAAAAAGTTAATATGAGCACAATTCTGCAGTTAATTAATTAATGTTAAGAAAAATATTACATTAACAGCTTGATAATCGATTTTAATATATATGTGTTTATAATATACGATTTAGGTAGTAAACTGCAGCAATTAAATGGATCAGTATAATTTATGACTCAGGTACATAATGATGTACACTTGTGTTGCCTCTATATCTTGCTTATAAAAACAATGAAAAAGGACATGCAATCCAAGTAAAGCATTCACATAATTACAGACCTAGGTGTTTATTGTAACCTGCAATGTTTAATATATTTTAAGAAACTATATAAATTTTATGTTGAAAATAGGAAATTGTATTTTAAACAAATGATACTCTTATGTGATGATTTTTATCTATATTTTTGTTTGTCTCTTTGAATATTGTTTAACACCACTTTCAGTAATTTTTCAGCTACTAGTATATCATGGCATCCAGCTTTTATTGGGGGAGGTTTATCTATATGAAAGAAAATATATTAAACATTCAAAATATTTTATAACAAAATATATCATATATTTTAACATTATTACAATAAAAATTAATTACCAGCACTAAGATCGGCACAAGTACAGTTCATAGCACTAAGTAGAACAAAGGTTAATTCTAAAGTTATGAAATTAAACTAAGATTATTATTCTGATGTTATTTACCATGTTATGCATTAAAACAAACTTTTGTTTCAAGATAAATTTTTCAGCTATTATCCTTTAAAAGATATAAACTATATACTTTCTATACATTTTGTACCTATTAAAATAGATTATATGAAGTTTCATCCCATAACCAAAATGGACCATAACCAAATCGGACCATAGCCAAAACGGACTATACCAATACGGACCATAACCAAAAACTGACCATCAGAAAAAATGGAAATAAATAAATAAATGTGTTATTATATTTTTGCTTATTCATGTTATTTTCTCTTTATAATATGTTTCAACATTTCAATTAGTTTTTTTTGTAAATATGTGTAATCTAATCAGTGTAATTGTTATCTTAATTGCTTATCAACACATCATAACTTATTTTAATTTTTATTGGTTTTTACCTCTTTAATTGGATTATCGTAATGTATATTGCAATAGTACTAGTACTAGTATATCTATAAATTAAAAAAACATCAAGATAGTAAAGAGAATTTTTATTTTTAATGACATTTCAATGACAGTTCACATAACAACAAAGTCCACAGAGTACATGTTATAAGACAACAATTGACCCATTTCCAGTTTTACATGATTTATGTCCCTTTTTACGTCCAGTAAAAAAAACTACGGCTATCATCACTAAAAGACCATAATATTGAAATAAAGATTTTGCATTGCTTTTTGTTTTGTTCGTCTATGCTAATTAAAATTATCTAATTACCTCATTAGTAGATATTGACGGTAAATTACATGATTTTTTTCAAAAACTTAACTCGGATAACACTGACGAACAAGAGTCAACAGCACCTGGCATTCCTATACAGATTAATATAAATGAAAATATAAATAATTATATCACTTCTGATGAAATCCTTTGTTGTATCAAAAATTTAAAGAACGAAAAAGCATGTGGCGAAGACAGCGTTATAAACGAATATATAAAGAGTACAGCCGACCGTTTCATCCACATCTATGAAAAACTGTTCAATACTATTTTCAATACAGGTATCTTGCCAAAAAGCTGGTTAACTGGGATAATCAAACCAATATATAAGAATAAAGGTAAAGAAAATGACCCCAAAAATTATAGACCAATTACCATAGACAGCTGTCTAGGTAAATTATCTACTGCTGTTCTTAATGTTCGACTCAATGAATACTCAGAAGAGTGTTCAATTATCAAAGAAAATCAATGCGGTTTCAGACAAAATTACTCTATCCTAGACAATATTTTTTCAATGTTTACACTGTTTCAAATACTTAAATCAAAAAAGAAAAAGTTATACTGTGCCTTTATTGATTTTGAAAAGGCGTTTGATAGAGTGTGGAGAGACAGTCTATTCTATAAGCTTATATTGAACCAAATAAATTGAAAAAAGTAATTTTAAACATGTACTCTAATATAAAATCATGTATTTAATATAATAATTGTGTGTCAGATTATTTCAACTGTGAAACGGGAGTGAGACAAGGTGAAAACTTATCCCCCTTTCTATTCTCGCTTTTCCTTAACGATTAAGATGATTTTATGCAGCAGAAAAATATAGTAGACCATACCAGTATATCTAACACACTAGAAAACGAGTTAGAAATCGTTCTGAAAATTTTTATAGTTCTGTACGCGGACGACACCGCCCTGTTTGCCGAAACACCAGAAGATCTGCAATGTCAATTAAATGTTATTGGTGAATACTGTGATGCTTGGAAAATGAAGGTTAATGTTGATAAAACAAAAATAATGATATTTGGGTGCGTAAGACAGCAAAATTTTACATTTAAGTATAAGAACGAAGAAATTGAAATAGTGAATCAGTTTAATTATTTAGGAGTAACATTATCAAATACATGTAGCTTTGATCTTACAAAAAAAGTCAAGCAGACAAGGTGTTGATAGCTTTGATACAAAGTCCTGAAATTCGGAAGAGCTTATAAACTATCATTTAAAATACAACTCTATCTTTTTGATAGACTGGTCAAGCCTATACTTTTGTACGGATGCGAAATTTGGGGATTAGGAAAAATTGACATTCTTGAAAGGGTATATCTTATATTCTGCAAACTTCTATTAAATCTAAAACCATCAACTCCAAACTATATGGTCTACGGGGAACTCGGTAGACATTCAATTGACATTGATATTAAAGTTAGGATGATTTCATTTTGGGTACATTTACTAATCGGTAAAGAGACGAGATTTGCATATATTTTCTACAAACTTTCTAGGAAACTAAATGAAGAAAGGAAATTTTTTACTGGGTTAATTTTATTAAATCAATGTTGAATGAGTGCGGCCTATCGTATTTATGGGGAATTGAAACAGTTAATAATCACGAATGGATTAAAAGTATTGTAAAGCAACATCTCATTGATCACTTTATTCAGAAATGGCATGCGTGTCTAAATGAATCAACAAAAGCAATTAACTATAAATTATTTAAAAAGAACTTTGAATTTGAGGAATAATTAAGTCGTCTTTCCCATTCTGCAGCTACAACACTTTGTAGATTTTGAACAGCAAATCATCATCTGCCAATAGAAACTGGTAGATGGATGAACATAGATACAGTAAATAGGTATTGTCCTTTGTGTAACTGCCAGAAATTAGGGGATGAATATCATTACGTTCTTGAGTGTTCCTCTCTGCTTGAAAAACGAAAACAATTCCTACCAAAATACTTTCAAACTAAACCAAATGTTTTAAAGTTCTCTCAATTGATGTCGACCACAAAGCAAAGAATACTACAGTATATAAACTGTGTAACTTCATTAAACATATAAACAGAAGCATTGGAACTCATGGCTGATCTTGTCTCTCTTCTGCCCATGCAGTGATTCTCTGTGTTTGTTTTTTGTTCTCTATATATTGTAAATAGTCTCTATATTATTTGTTATTTATGTTACACCTTCTCTGTACCAACAAGTGTTGGCTTTATGATGATGATGATGATTGGTGGTTTTTAACGTCCTACACTGGTAAATTAATACCCTCAGTCGGACGGTTGTTAGGGTTAGTAATCCATGGACTCCACCATGGTGGTTTTGTCGAAGCCCGGCCTTCGGGATACCTGGTCGAAGGACTCGGCAGCATATGTCCTACTAGCGGCCGGGCTGCTCCGATGTAACGTTGGCCTACTCCGGTACCCCACATGGGTAACGGAGCGTTTCCCCACTCTGACCGTCTCTGAGGTCTTACATCTGCAGAGTGGGCTTTATGAGAATAAAGATATATATATATAGCAGATGTCACTATAGCCATAGGCAACAGGTAAGTTTAAATATTGGAACATGTATGTAACTGGTAAGCTTGTTTAATCAAGCTATAAAACAGATGGGGTTCTACCTTTGATTAGCATCAGGTAAATCAGGTAATAAACATTATGGTTAATTAATTAAAAATCATGTTTACACAGCAGGGGGTTTTAATAACATCTTCAATTAGATTTTGACACCTGTAATTAACACAAAGCATTAAAATTTATCAAAGGTAATTGTCCATTTGAAAGGTTTTCAACAGGACAAACTGCGGCTGTAGCCGCAGTTTTTAGTACCAGAAGTGGACACTAGGTGGCGTTTTTTTAATTGGAAAGTCGTCAATTAATTAACTAAATTAAAAAACCAGGTATATTTGTAGCTTTAATTTTTACCCTTATATTTGGTATCTGTATTCCTCCGGATTCGATTTTTATAAGACTTTTTTTTTATATTAATTTAGATCCTCTGCTCTATAAGAAATTATATATAATTACCATATGAACGATTTTTTGAGATGGAGGCACAGACTTTAGATCTTCATGGTCAGTGAACACATTGTCTTTTTCGTTTATTTAACTTAATTGATTGTAGGGCTAATTAAATGTGGGCAAACCAGGATGACACCTACAAACAAAATAACAATGTCATTACAGTATCTGGATAGTGCGAACGACATTCGGGGCAAACTGACTCGATACCTTATTACTAGCGAGGAATATTGTATACACTGCTTACCAGTCAAGCTGAAGGAGACGGTCAAATTTTGATAGTTATTTTCACTAAGCCAAACTAAAATCGTTTTTCCTTCAAATAGTGTAGCACTGCTGTAACCCGAGTTTATGAACGTCAAAAGATAAATAACAAAGGCAGCGCTCGAGACAGTGAAAGCGGTCCAACTTTTGCCTGTGGTAGAAAGTTGCCTCCACCACTTTGGCAACAAAACTATTCCTCGGAATGATAAATAAATCAAACCGATAATAAACATAAGAGTGTCTGTTAAAGTGTTTAGAATCGCTGAATCTCGGATTTGAGGCATTATTTGTTTACTTTCATTTTGACATAATATTACTCGGTGTAATTTTATTTCTTAAAATGTAATGCCATTTCGACTCACATTAAGCGTTGTAATGACAAGAATACGGTTTTCTCACGACTTTAGATAATTTTCAATGTACAAGGTAAGGTGTATCGAAAGATCGGAATTTCGCTAGATCGCAAAAACGTTTTTTGAAGCCAATAATTCGATATCTGTTACACGCATTTATGCTGCATTACTAATGACGAATTTCTATTGCTAAACAACAAACTAAACAAGAGTATGTCGAATATTTAGAAAATTGGTTAAATTTACTGAAATGAGTACAGTTTAAAGGAATGTTATGAGTAAAATTTCAAAGAATGTAACATAAATACACAATTCAAGAGAGCAGCAGTTTCCTAAGAAGCCATACCTGCTGCATAAATTAGTAATTTGTCACAGCGAATACAAGTCAGATCGGCACTTGGTCAAAACGGCACCTGGTTAAATCGGCACTTAGTATAGCCAATTCGGCACTCAGTATGGTTAATTCGGCACCTGATATAGTCAATTCGGCACCTATGTTTTTTCTGAATTTATTATACTGTAAATATGTTCAATTATAAACAAAAACGACTGAAAGATAATAATGTTTATTTCATTAAAAATCTAGCACATATAAACGCAACCAGCACAATAAATCTAAGAACTAACACAATAAATCTAAGAACTGTTCAAAATGATAAAGTAATTTATTAAATGATTTAAAAATCATTTCAATTCATCGTATTAAAGTTACAGTTAATGTCAGCATTATGATCGTTACTGTGCAGGAAGTCCGTAAACCGATGCGCATTTCCTTAGTAAATAGCTGGCACTGATGGTGTTGTTCTTATATTGCTGCCACAAACTGAAAATCATTTGCTGAACCTGACGGTTCTGTTTTCTTTGATGGTGTCTTAATTTTCCCTCTGCAACAAGCCATAGATGTAAGGGAATATCTTCTGCTTCTGCAAACACTGCAGAGCTTCCTGTCTTGGACGAACTATTGACTGCACTTGATGGAACTGTCGTCTGACATTTGGGAATGATAGTATCTCATTTAATATTTTCCATTTTTCTCACTTATTAAACAGATTGGGCTTCGGCCTTTTAATCTTAATTTAAACATCATTTAGTTAACAAACATGAAACACTTTCAGGGTCATTACAACAACAAACCATATAATTATACAAACAAAAAATTAATTTGTTACTTTTGCAAAGAAATTTTTAAAATGTCTAATCATCGATGTTATTATAACAGTAATATATACTATTATCAAACTTAATAACAAATAAATTTCAAAGAATCCACCAATCAACATAAATAATTAGTAATTATTTTATTTTAAATCATAATTTTCAACATGTCATATATTTAAATTTATTAAAATTTGCCTTTTACATTTTTGCATTGTAATGAGTATAAATCATTTATCAGGTGCCGGAATCCAATGCCGATTTGACTATACATAAGTGCTGAATTAACTACTTTCCAGTGCCGATTTGACTTTTTCTTTAGGTGCTGATCTGACTTAGTGCCGATTTGACTTGCACCCCTTACAGCAATCATCATTACTGGTGATAGAGCAATTAAAGCCGTCATTTTCTCATTAGAATAGACGTTAAAGGGTTCATTATAGATTTCACTCTTCTATCCAAAGCAAGTTATGCCAGGAGCCTTTACACTTTATAGTAGGGACGTTAAGGGGTATTGCTGATATGCCTAAATCCCAGATATTTAAATAGGCTTCAATAAAGGTGTATTATTGAAATACAATGCAGTTTGTTTTAAGTCAATATATTAAATATCAAGGGTTTTATGCTCATTTTAAGGTGGGTACCCTCTGGTGTTTTTCTGTAAAGTCAGTTATAAAATGAACAAGAACTCAACTTTATAAACATTTAAACAAAAAATATCAAACAATTTATCTTTAAAAAATCAAAAACATATTTTGACAGTATATACATTGGTGCACAATTTTACAGCAAAAGAGTTGAAGAAAAGTCACTAGTTCACATTTCTGTAAGACAATGAAAAACGGGGAGATTTGTCAATATTTATGTCCAACAGAAGTAAATATAACATTTCAACTAGCACAAAAATGTAATGAGGATTTGTGTGAATCTTGAATTTAGTTGTCCGAGGTCACTTGAAATAAAAATAAAATATTTATTTTAAACATATATTTGAATTTTTTTTTTAAAAATTCAAATTATTATTGCTAATATACTTATATGTATACATTTTCCTAACTTTGGCTAAAACTATATAAGATCTCTTATAATAAAAATTCTGATACTTAAATGTAAAGGGCAATTAATATTGAGATCAGAATTTCACAATTATTTATTCAACAAAAGACAGAACAATTAGATATTTAATACTGGCGAAGTATATAATTTTTCATTCATATGTACTACAGATAACTCATTCTAGTGGGTCTTGGCTGGGACTAGTATAACTTGATTTAAATGTTCCTGGTCTTGGATAGGGGACAGCTTTTTCCAAAGCTAATTACTTTTTCTTCTACTTTTTTTCTTATCTCAATTTTCAAGCCAAATATATTACTGGAAGTTAATGATTTTATCAATATATCCCATCCATTATTTTATGCTGCTCTATGACCTAACACCACTAATTTATGAAACAATAAAACAATAACAATAAATAACATGCAAAATTGGATTTATGGAGTAATGGAGAGGGAAAATTCATGAAATCTCAGATTAAATCTGAAATTTCAAATGGGGAAATTGGGAAAAGATACAAAATTTCAGGGACATGCAAAAATATAGAATTGTGAATACCCCAGGTCCAATCTGTCCAGAGCTTAAGGACTGGTTATGCATCCCATAAAATAGAATAGTTAACAATAAATCTCTACTAAGCATCAATTAAGTGCAATTACTACATCATGTACAGGCGTGGATATAAAGAAATGCTTACGGACGTACACCCCCCTCCTCCTAATAAGAGAGAGAGAGAGAATGAGAGAAAAGGAATATGATGTTTCATTAAAGAAAACTCATTATTTTTGGTCATAGTTGAAAAATAAAGCCAGTTAAAAGAAGGGGCAAAAGTAAAAAACCGAGTCTAGAAAACTTTGTCTGGATTGCTACCAAATGCTTAGATTCCCAGAGCTTCCAGGGATCTTCACCCCCCCCCCCCCCCCTTACCAGGGACCTGCTGGGAACCCAGAACCTCGCCGAACTTTTATGTCTCCCCTAACACAAATACCTGGATCCACTCCTGATGTACATGCAAAATTATTAATATCTGCAGTGTTGTTCAGATAATCTGCATTTCCAGATCGAGACATGCATTTTGTTTGCCGTTGACCGAATAAATGAAAAGTATTTTAATCCACCAGAGTAAATCTAATCAGACTTATGTATATTTCATGTATTTATGCAGTAAAAGCCATAAATTTACTTATATTTGTTGATTTTTAGTCGATTAGTATTTTTGGAATAGATTGATTATGGGCGCTGCCATGTTAGATCGATAACGAGGCTGAAGAAAAACCAAAATCCACAGGTTGAAAAAAACCAATTACGCTGGTTTCCATTGACAGAATGCATTAAAATTTTACCACATTGTTTAAAAAATGTTATACTTATCAAACTATCGAAGTACAAAGAGCGTAATAAGTCGTTTTTTATTTTATGTCCGATATTACGGCTAATAAAATGGATCGCGTCCATTCAGGTGCCTGTTTTGACGGTTTATTGATCATTACGCGGGCTTTAGTGTATGATTGACACATTACAATTCATTTGTAACACAGAAACAATCCAGATTTTACATAGTAAGACGTAATTTGGACCCACCCACATCTAAATAGAACCGGAGAAAAACCCTGAAAAGATCCGGACATTTTCTAGAAGGCAAACAGAGTTACCTCCCTTATCCTTTATCGTCCCTATTTATAGTAGGACCTAACAGTATCAATCTATTGAATTCATTGTATCGATCTATTTAAGAATCCACTTATTTTCGTCAACTTTAAACAACATAAATAAACAAACTTATCTCAGTTTCCTTCTTTGTTATATCCACTGATAAGTCTCTCTATCACGCCAATTCTGATTGTTATCATATTTTATCATGTTTTTAAAATGCACATTTTTTTGGCCATGTTAAAATTAAGCATGTTAAGTAGATCGATACAACGAGGTTCCTATATACTATGGCCACACACTTGAATTTTGGCGATTTCCCTTCATTCAGCAATGTAAACAATGAACCCAAGACTAAATTACTTTCAAAATATCATGCATTTATTGCTCTAACAAAATGATCACTACTAAATAATAAAATACATTGCATTTCAACCAAAATAAACGTCCATTAAACCGACACACTTTCATCGCCGAAATTTGAGTGTACTAGTATATATTATAAACGGGATTGTAATCTAACGACATACATACATAGATCACAAACTCTAAAAATAATGCAAAGCTTTAGCACATTAGGACATATAAAGGCATAGCAAGCAAGACGCATGACTACAGTATGTCCTAATACTGCATCCAGCGTTTCTGTTAACACAAATTTTTTGCGTATTTTACGCATAAAAAACATTTTTGACCCCCAATAATATTACCCAGAGGGTCATCATGACGCAGCAAATTATGTACCCAAAATGTTTTAATACTCGTCTGATCCAGCTGCGTATGTTATTTACCGTAGGCATTCTTTTTTGGAAAACGTATAAGCTGGTATCCTTTGTGTTGCCGTATAAGGAAAAAAAATTTTTTTTTAACGGTAACCAGTTCGTTACTTCTGGGAGTCCTCGGACTATCTTCAACTCTGACAGTTTTGTATACACGTGGAGCGATACGCTTCCTAACTTTAATTACATTTAATTTGATTAAGGCAACACTTTAAACAAATAAACAGTCAACATGCGATGATAAAATTGATAAGTTTATTCCAAAATGAGCATGACGAGAACGATTGTTTTTGAAGTAGGATCGAAGTAGTGCAACCACATGATCAAACACTACGAAGTGCAAACTTTTGCAACGTCTTTCAGAATTTTTGAATTCAGATATCTATTATATCAGAGGTATAAATAATTCATGCAAAAATTATATTACAATCTTTCTAAATGTAATTTTAGGCTGTGGTATATATTGTTTACTCTTGTTTGCAACATTGTCATGATTGTTCGATACAAGATTTTTATCATCAAAACTGAATTATAAATATGACCCTTGAAAATTGTATTTGACTCCCTAAACTCAGCTGCAGAAGGTCATCATGACCCCAAGATTTGAAAAGTTTCAAATACACTGTGCATCAATTAATATAATTCGTATTATAAAAATGGACATATCTCATTAAAGAAACTTTGTTTTTCATGATATTGGTTCAAAGAACCCAGCAGTCATGTTTGCAGAATATCACATTAGTAGCTAGTTTACATTTCTGTTAATATCCTCTGAATAAATACTAGTAGGAACCATTTTTACAATTCAGTTTATGAATCAGTATGTAAATAAATGTTCCAGCAGTACCACTACTGCTTTTGTGTGCTAGCCTGAAAGGAAATAAATAAGATTTTAAGTGAAATTTATATTTAAATCAAATAAGATCTGATTGCCAGCATCTGAATAATATATGAGTTGTGTTATTTAGTTGTATTTCCCAACTTTATTGCTATGAGTATACTAGTATTAATTTATACTTGTATGCCATTATTGTATTTCAGTGCGTGATGTTGTTCGCAATGACGGCTCTGTCATTGGTTTGTATCATCGAGTAGATCATGAAGGTTATAAAGGAACTGTCAAGTTCATTGGAACTTTACCAGATACGACAGGTACATGGTATGGTGTAGAGTGGGATGATCAAAGTCGAGGAAAGCATGATGGATGTTACAAAGGAAAGCAGTACTTTCATACCAGGTATGTGAGCATTAATTTTGTGGTAGGAGAACTAAAAGTGATTTCATAAGTTATTCCCCCTGTACTTGCTTTTTTAGTCTTTCTATAATATAAGTTGGGAATTGGGTGGTGGGCGGGGGGGGGGGGGGGGGGGGGGGCAGAATTGACAGATATAGTTGGTAATAACCAGAACTTAATGTGGGTGAGTTACCTCACATGCATTCTAATAAAATGTAGAGCCTTTAAATGGTCCATTCTGTCAAAAATAGAGTATAAATGTAGATGTTGTAATGATAATTTCATGGCTTTTTATTTGTGTGTTAGAAACAAATTGTGGACCAAACTAAGTTATGCACTTAATATAAGTTTAAATTTTATTTAAAATTGGAAAAATTTAGATTTTGAACATCAGTAACCATATGCTATTATGTCCCTTTTCCAAAATGTAGGGGGCCAGAAAATTTGGCTGTTATGTTTCAGATGTCATACAGGCACTCCTTGTTAGTACATGCCCTGTTCATTTTGTTGTTTATGTTTCAGTGGTCCGACAGGTGGCTCCTTTATTGTAGTACATGCCCTGTTGATTGTGTTGTTTATGTTTCAGTGGTCTGACAGGTGTCTCCTTTATTGCAGTACAGGCCCTGTTCATTTTGTTGTTTATGTTTCAGTGATCCTACAGGTGGCTCTTTTGTTGTAGTACAGGCCCTGTATATTTTGTTGTTTATGTTTCAGTGGTCTGACAGGTGGCTCCTTTATTGTAGTACAGGCCCTGTTCATTTTGTTGTTTATGTTTCAGTGGTCCTACAGGTGCCTCTTTTTGTTGTAGTACATGTCCTGTTTATTTTGTTGTTTATGTTTCAGTGGTCCTACAGGTGGCTCCTTTGTTGTAGTACAGGCCCTGTATATTGTTGTTTATGTTTCAGTGGTCCGACAGGTGGCTCCTTTATTGTAGTACATGTCCTGTTTATTTTGTTGTTTATGTTTCAGTGGTCCTACAGGTGGCTCCTTTGTTGTAGTACATGTCCTGTTTATTGTGTTGTTTATGTTTCAGTGCTCCTACAGGTGGCTCCTTTGTTGTAGTACAGGCCCTGTTCATTTTGTTGTTTATGTTTCAGTGGCCCTACAGGTGGCTCCTTTGTTGTAGTACAGGCCCTGTATATTTTGTTGTTTATGTTTCAGTGGCCCTACAGGTGGCTCCTTTGTTGTAGTACATGTCCTGTTCATTTTGTTGTTTATGTTTCAGTGGTCCTACAGGTGGCTTCTTTGTTGTAGTACAGGCCCTGTTCATTTTGTTGTTTATTTCAGTGGTCCTACAGGTGGCTCCTTTGTTGTAGTACAGGCCCTGTTCATTTTGTTGTTTATGTTTCAGTGGTCCTACAGGTGGCTCCTTTGTTGTAGTACATGTCCTGTTTATTTTGTTGTTTATGTTTCAGTGGTCCTACAGGTGGCTCCTTTGTTGTAGTACAGGCCCTGTTCATTTTGTTGTTTATGTTTCAGTGGTCCGACAGGTGGCTCCTTTGTTGTAGTACATGTCCTGTTTATTTTGTTGTTTATGTTTAAGTGGTCCTACAGGTGGCTCCTTTGTTGTAGTACATGTCCTGTTCATTTTGTTGTTTATGTTTCAGTGGTCCTACAGGTGGCTCCTTTGTTGTAGTACATGTCCTGTTTATTTTGTTGTTTATGTTTCAGTGGTCCTACAGGTGGCTCCTTTATTGTAGTACATGCCCTGTTCATTTTGTTGTTTATGTTTCAGTGGTCCTACAGGTGGCTCCTTTGTTGTAGTACAGGCCCTGTTGATTTTGTTGTTTATGTTTCAGTGGTCCTACCAGTGGCTCCTTTGTTGTGGTACAGGCGCTGTTCATTTTGTTGTTTATGTTTCAGTGGTCCTACAGGTGGCTCCTTTGTTGTGGTACAGGCCCTGTTCATGTTGTTGTTTATGTTTCAGTGGTCCTACAGGTGGCTCCTTTGTTGTGGTACAGGCCCTGTTTATTTTGTTGTTTATGTTTCAGTGGTCCGACAGGTGGCTCCTTTGTTGTAGTACAGGCCCTGTTCATATTGTTGTTTATGTTTGAGTGGTCCGACAGGTGGCTCCTTTGTTGTAGTACAGGCCCTGTTTATTTTGTTGTTTATGTTTCAGTGGTCCTACAGGTGGCTCCTTTGTTGTAGTACAGGCCCTGTTTATTTTGTTGTTTATGTTTCAGTGGTCCTACCTTAGTTGTAGTACATGCCCTGTTCATATTGTTGTTTATGTTTGAGTGGTCCGACAGGTGGCTCCTTTGTTGTAGTACAGGCCCTGTTTATTTTGTTGTTTATGTTTCAGTGGTTCTACAGGTGGCTCCTTAGTTGTAGTACATGCCCTGTTCATATTGTTGTTTATGTTTTAGTGGTCCGACAGGTGGCTCCTTTATTGTAGTACATGCCCTGTTTATTTTGTTGTTTATGTTTCAGTGGCCCTACAGGTGGCTCCTTTGTTGTAGTACAGGCCCTGTTTATTTTGTTGTTTATGTTTCACTGGTCCTACAGGTGGCTCCTTTGTTGTAGTACAGGCCCTGTTCATTTTGTTGTTTATGTTTCAGTGGTCCTACAGGTGGCTCCTTTGTTGTAGTACAGGCCCTGTTCATTTTGTTGTTTATGTTTCAGTGGTCCTACAGGTGGCTCCTTTGTTGTAGTACAGGCCCTGTTGATTTTGTTGTTTATGTTTCAGTGGTCCTACAGGTGGCTCCTTTGTTGTAGTACAGGCCCTGTTCATTTTGTTGTTTATGTTTCAGTGGCCCTACAGGTGGCTCCTTTGTTGTAGTACATGCCCTGTTTTTTTTCTTGTTTATGTTTCAGTGGTCCTACATGTGGCTCCTTTGTTGTGGTACAGGCCCTGTTCATTTTGTTGTTTATGTTTCAGTGGTCCTACAGGTGGCTCCTTTGTTGTAGTACAGGCCCTGTTGATTTTGTTGTTTATGTTTCACTGGTCCGACAGGTGGCTCCTTTATTGTAGTACAGGCCCTGTTCATTTTGTTGTTTATGTTTCAGTGGTCCTACAGGTGGCTCTTTTGTTGTAGTACATGCCCTGTTCATGTTGTTGTTTAATTTTCACTGGTCCTACATGTGGCTCCTTTGTTGTGGTACAGGCCCTGTTCGTTTTGTTGTTTATGTTTCAGTGGTCCTACACATGGCTCTTTTGTTGTAGTACATGCCCTGTTTATTTTGTTGTTTATGTTTCAGTGGTCCTACAGGTGGCTCCTTTATAAGACCTACAAAAGTTAGTGGTGGCATGAGTTGCTTCCTTGCTATTAATGATCGATATGGGAAAACCAACGAAGCACATGCAGGGGTCATTATTGAGGACCTCTTTGTAATTGATGAAAAGAAGAAACAAACTAAGGTTGAGATGGTTGGAGCTGAAAAGGTCAACAAAAAACAAAGGTATTGATCTGAAAAGGAAACTAATTTTTAAAAAGATTCTATAAATTTAATCTAATATTAGCTTATAAACAGTCAAGTCGAAATTCTGGAGTACGGTGGGTTATATCTCCAGGACAAAAATAAAAAGAGGTTATAGTACAGACCAAAGAATGTACATAGTGTGATGTCAAGAGAACTGAGGTTCAGCTGTACTATATAGGTTTTTAATAATTTTTATAGAAGGTTTTTGCCTTAACCATACACCTTTTAGGGGGTTATATAACATGTTTTAATAGCTTGGGGCTTATGACGTATGGTAGTCAATCTGCAGAAAGTCAGGCTATGGCTGTGTTTAACTCCATACAAGCCAAAAACAATTGATATAAAATTCAAATGTTACAGTTAAAACTGATGAAGCCTATACAATTATATATAACAATAAGTTGAGGAAACCTGGTAAAACTATTTATACAAAACTTGACTTGTTCTGTTTAGTCAACTAGACCAGCTACAGGAAGTTGTGTTGCGTAGTATGTTGGTGTATGGTGTTGGACCACATGGCAGTGAGCTGAGACAACACACGCCTAATATACAGGAACTAGATCTATCAGATACACTGGTATCTTCTTGGCTTAGTGTATCTCAGATTACAGAGTGTCTACCTAAGTTAAAATCACTGAATGTAAGGTAAGTCACAACATATAATCTAAATCATGCTAAAGTAGCTAATATCATAACTTACATTCATATAACATTAAGTCAAATTTCTAGAAGTTAAAGGCATGTTAGGTACATGGTCCATTCATTTCTGTTTTTTGTAGGCCTAGCTCCTCAGTTTATCTAGAAGTTAAAGGCATGTTAGGTACATGGTCCATTCATTTCTGTTTTTTGTAGGCCCAGCTCCTCAGTTTATCTAGAAGTTAAAGGCATGTTAGGTACATGGTCCATTTATTTCTGTTTTTTGTAGGCCTAGCTCCTCAGTTTATCTAGAAGTTAAAGGCATGTTAGGTACATGGTCCATTCATTTAATTTTTTTGTAGGCCTAGCTCCTCAGTTTATCTATAATAAGGTAAATTATTCTGATACATTCAAGTCTATTGAGTTCCCAAGTTAGTTACTTATGTGTTTTATTTAGAAGTATTTTGAAGTTTTCTAACAGAATTCAAATATACATGTATACAATATATATACTATGTATGTCTTTTCTTGTATTTAGGTCTGTAATTTAACTTACTCTACTTCCAATATTAAATTCTGAATCTTTAATCTTACTTATTTTTAGCTCTCTACTTTGTGTGTAATTAGTCATTAAATTTTCATTTCAGTGAGAACCTGTTGCCATTAGCAGTAGAGTCAGAACATGATATGCCATGTTTTAATGGGATAGAAACCCTGTACATCAACAGAATGAACTATACATGGAAACAGGTAAATATACACAGTATACACATGTAAATATATAAAGTTTACACATGTAAATATACACAGTATACATATGTTAACATATAAAGTACTAGCATAAATTTGCAATAGTAAAATTTGTAAATGTTTTTTATCCAGTGTAGAGTCATATGTATACAAGTCTGTGTTTTATTTTGTTTCAGATTGTACAGATATGTATGATGTTTCCTTCACTAAAACAGTTGCACTGTTGTTTCAATTCTGTAGAAAAATTAAGTCTACCCAGTTCTTTGGATAACCTGACTCTACTTAACTTGGAGTCTAACAAAGTGTCATCCTGGGATAATGTCTTACAGCTGGCCAGGTTATCAAGGTAAGTGTCATCCTAGGATAACGTCTTACAGCTGGCCAGGTTATCAAGGTAAGTGTCATCCTGGGATAACATCTTACAGCTGGCCAGGTTATCAAGGTAAGTGTCATCCTGGGATAATGTATTACAGCTTGCCAGGTTATCAAAGTAAGTGTCATCATTGGATAATGTCTAACAGCTGGCCAGGTTATCAAGGTAAGTGTCATCCTGGGATAAGGTCTTACAGCTTGCCAGGTTATCAAGGTAAGTGTCATCCTTGGATAAGGTCTTACAGCTGGCCAGGTTATCAAGGTAAGTGTCATCCTGGGATAATGTCTTACAGCTTGCCAGGTTATCAAGGTAAGTGTCATCCTGGGATAAGGTCTTACAGCTGGCCAGGTTATCAAGGTAAGTGTCATCATGGGATAATGTCTTATAGCTGGCCAGGTTATCAAGGTAAGTGTCATCCTGGGATAATGTCTTATAGCTGGCCAGGTTATCAAGGTAAGTGTCATCCTGGGATAATGTCTTACAGCTGGCCAGGTTATCAAGGTAAGTGTCATCTTGGGATAATGTCTTATAGCTGGCCAGGTTATCAAGGTAAGTGTCATCATGGGATAATGTCTTACAGCTGGCCAGGTTATCAAGGTAAGTGTCATCCTGGGATAATGTCTTATAGCTGGCCAGGTTATCAAGGTAAGTGTCATCATGGGATAATGTCTCATAGCTGGCCAGGTTATCAAGGTAAGTGTCATCATGGGATAATGTCTTACAGCTGGCCAGGTTATTAAGGTAAGTGTCATCATGGGATAATGTCTTACAGCTGGCCAGGTTATCAAGGTAAGTGTCATCCTGGGATAATGTCTCATAGCTGGCCAGGTTATCAAGGTAAGTGTCATCATGGGATAATGTCTTTCAGCTGGCCAGGTTATCAAGGTAAGTGTCATCATGGGATAATGTCTCATAGCTGGCCAGGTTATCAAGGTAAGCGTCATCATGGGATAATGTCTTACAGCTGGCCAGGTTATCAAGGTAAGTGTCATCCTGGGATAAAGTCTCATAGCTGGCCAGGTTATCAAGTTAAGTGTCATCATGGGATAATGTCTTACAGCTGGCCAGGTTATCAAGGTAAGTGTCATCCTGGGATAATGTCTTACAGCTGGCCAGGTTATCAAGGTATATTACAGCTCACATAAATATATTGATTGTCTAACAAGCTGTCTACATCAGCATGATCAGACAGACGTATAGAATACATATATTAAACCTATATTGGGCCCCTGAGAAAACTCTGCTTTGATTGTAAACATTTGGCAGTGTAAAAATGTCTAAACTCAACATGTTTTTAAACAGCAAGTAAAAATGAAATGTTTTGAAAATTAACAAACATGTATCTGCACTTACTGCATCATGTCATAATTATTAATTCCTCATACATCCTTTCATTAGAAAGCTCCACAATACATTAAATTTATTTTGATGACTTAAAAAAAGAAAAGTTTAGCTTCTATCATTTTCTATCAAGTGGGTAATTTGATGACTGGGCTTTCTATTGAATGTAAAATTATGCCGTGTGTTAGTAATTCCTCAAGACCCTATTGCCCTATATGATAACACCAGATCCAATTGGCCTACATGTATATAATCCCTCTAAATTGTATTGTTGATGCCATTATATAATTGTGGCTAAAAAATTGCTTGAAAGTGGCATTAATCACAATTCAAACAAAAAAACCCAAAACAAACCTATTGCCCTGTATAATTCCACCATATCCTATTCTTTTCTATTTTTTTCCAGACTGGAAACGCTGATACTGAATGACAACAAGATAGGAAACATTTACTTCCCTGATGTGCCCCCAGGTGGTACCACAAGTTGTTTCCCCTCACTGAAGTCACTGTCAGTTAGTTATAATAACATTTCAGAGGTAAGTAAGTCACGAGTAGACTAGGTCAAAACTAAAGATTGACATAGTAAAAGGTTGCGTTTTTTTAGGTGACCTGACCCAAAGGGTCAGGTGAGCTGTTGTCATCACTTTGCATCCATCGTGATCATTGTAGTTGTTGGAATCTGTACACTTTTTACATTTTACTCTTCTTATCTGAAATCACTTGGCCAATTGAAACCAAACTTTGCCATAATGTTCATTGGATGGACCTTTACAAAGTTTGTGTTTTTTATTTGGATTGGAAAACTAATATGCCAGCTACTGTAGGAC
The DNA here is from genome assembly GCA_944474755.1 of Limnoperna fortunei. Taxonomy (NCBI): domain Eukaryota; kingdom Metazoa; phylum Mollusca; class Bivalvia; order Mytilida; family Modiolidae; genus Limnoperna; species Limnoperna fortunei. The sequence continues at coordinate 8,285,437 of OX104113.1, forward strand.
TTAGTTAAACATAGGACCCTATGGGAAAAAGGTTCAAAAAGGCTTCTTCTCTGAAACGGGTTAATCTATGGAAACAAAACTTGATAGCAATATTGTTTGGATGGTCCTCTTTAAAGTTTATGTTTTTTATGTCAAAGGAAAATTCAAAAAGGCCACCACAGCAGGACTTAGTTTAACATAGAACCCTATAGGAAAAGTTTTAAATGGCTTCTTCTCTAAAACCGGTTAACCAACAGAAAAAAAAAGTTAACTGCAATATTGTTTGGATCGTCCTCTATAAAGTATATGTTGTTTATACCATGAAGAAAATAAAAATTGCCACCACCCCATAACTTAGTTATCATAGGTCCCTATGGGAACTTTTTAAAAATCTTCTCTGAAACTAGTTAATCTATGGAAACAAAACTTACTAGCAATATTGTTTGGATGGTCCTCTTTAAAACTTACTGAAAATTACAGGACCTTGTTTAACTTCAAGGTAATGCCATCTTCATTGCCTTTAAAATTATGTGAGCAATACAGGCTCTTAAGAGCCATACTGGTTTAAAATGGAATGCAAATTGGATATCAATTGTTTATCAACATTGGTTGAAGACAAAAGCTTGACTCCCACACACTAGTTTAAAACTGCAAAAAAGACTTTATATGTTATTTTAGTTGTGAATATTTCAAAATATTGATTTAAGACTTAATAAGATTTAAGAAAATTAATCATCTGCAGCCATATTCTCAAAAAATCGTAAATTTACACTTACGTGTAAAGATAAGATAGTCGTAACTTTACGTTTACATCTACAATTGTTCATATTCTCGAAAGTAATCACAGTTTTGCACGTAAAATAGCAATCGTAAATCTTACGTTTTGCATGTAGCATTATTATGCATGCTCAGTTACTTCTTTCACTTTGGAAGTAAAAGTATTGAAAGAGAAATAATTACCTCAAAGTACTTAAATTATATGTTTTTTTAATTACATAACCTCACAAAACAGAAGACTGGTGGATAGAAATACAGTATTATATATTGGCTAAAGTGATAAGCAAAAAAAAAAAAAATATTAATTGATATGTTGCATAATTATGAATAGGTGTTTTAAAACATTATCTCTCAATTTACAATAACGTGGAACAAGACCTTTTTTAAGGTTATGTTTCTTCAGTGTAGAAATTAACAAGTAGTTTCATGTTATAATAATACAATAAAAAACCTAAACTCATTTTAACACAAATAAACAGCATAATGTAAAATTGCAAATCATATAGGAAACCTTTAATTTACGGAACATCTTTTTATAAATTTGGTTGTTGTTTCTTTCTTTTAAAACTATTAATTTTTGTAAGAGTTATTCCCCTTGAGTAACACATTTTTCAAAATATTTGGAAATTTTGAATGTTTTTTTTCATTGTTCTATGTCATGTGCAACAAAAACAATCATATTAAGTACTGAATGGCTTGACAAACAAGTTTCTTGCAAAATTATGTAGGAAGCTAGGACTTACGAGCGCTCAGTAGCAGACGTAATTTTACGATCGATTTTACACGTAACTTACAACTACGAATCTTTATGAATATAAAAACTGTCGTAAACTTATGTTACATTAAAATTTACATCTACCATTTTTTGAGAATATACTTGCTGGTTTATAGTTTATGGTTGCTTTCAATTGGAGCAGTTGATGTTAATACATTTTCCATTATTAAAATACAACTAAAAACATGAAGGTTTTGTTGTCTCCCTTTGTTCTTTGTTGTTTTTAATGGAAGATAACACTGAAGTATTTTACCCTATTTATTGCATGGTCTATCAAGTTAGTGGTATAAATAAAAAGGTGGTTTAATAAGGTAAGCATAAAGAGACAAGGTACAGTAATGGAGTGATGGGCTTGTGATATAAAATCCTCATGATTGGTCTTTTTGACATATAATGTATGTATTCATTGTATTGGTTTACACTGCTGTTGTGTTTTATTTACAGTGGAAAAGTATAAATGAACTGAATAAACTTCAACAACTGGAGGAAATCAGAATAGTACACAATCCTATAATGGATGTATCAACACCAGAAACTGTCAGACAGATGATCATAGCAAAAATAGCTACATTGAAGATGTGTAACAGGACAGAGGTAAACATTTTAACAGGACAGTGGTAACCTTTGTAATAAACTTATTATATTGGTTAGCAGCAAGAATCATCCATAGAGAAATTGATTATGTTTTATTATTATATGACTAACATTTATCTTAATTTTGATTGGCCCAGGGTATCATGAAAAGTGTGCAGACAGTGTGTTAACCTCAAAGTGGATAAAAATAGACTGATATAAAAGTTTTGACTTTTGAGTAGCTAAAAATAGAATATTTATCACTTTTCAGTAGCATTAATTTGATTGGTTGAATTAAAAACATCAGCCAATCAAAATCATTCTTTTAAAACATTCTTTTTGTGGACATCAGTTCAAAATGGCTGACGAGCAGCAGACAAGTTTTGCAACTGTCAATGAACAGGAACTGTTTTTGCCAATTTTTCATAATTGCTCTAATAATACTATAAATTTTAATTGGAAAATTTGAATATTTCAATTTAAAATGTGATAGCCTACTGTTGTTATGTTAAAATACATTTTTATTTTTATCGTTTTTTCTTAAAGACTACCAGTGTAAAAGTAAAAATAGTCATATAATAAAACATTCCTCGACTTTTATATAGGTTAATACCTGGTTTAATCAACCCTCAAAAATAATATCCACACTCGCCGTTGGCTTGGTGGATATAATTTTTTTACATAGATTCAGTGCTATCATCAATGTATGCAAAATTTACAATGGAAATAAGAACTTTTAAAGTTTTTACAGTAAGGTCCTTAATATTTACACAATGTCAATTGATTTATCAATATCTATATATGAACAGATATTTGAAGAAGAGAGAAGGGGTGCGGAGATTGACTACTTAAAACGATTTGGTCCAGAGTGGTTACAATCAGGGGGTCATCAGGATGACAACACAAGTGTAGAATTCATACAGGAGCATCCTCGCTTCAAAGAATTTGTTAAGAGTAAGATTTAAATCTAAGTTTGAACATTTGTAACTAACAATTGATTAATTTTATTATTATATGACTAGCATTTATCTTGATTTTGATTGGCCAAGGATATCATGAAAAGTATTATGAAGAAGGTGTGTTAACCTCAAATGAGATAAAAATAGACTGATATAAAAGTTTTGACTTTTGAGTAGCTAAAAATAGAATATTTATCACTTTTCAGTAGTTAAAAATAGAATTCAATAATGGGGAAACAAGCATTGATTTGATTGGTTGAATTAAAAACATCAGCCAATTAAAATCATTCTTTTAAAACATTCTAGTTGTTGACATTATTTCAAAATGGCTGACAAGCAGCAGACAAGTTTTGCAACTGTCAATGAACAGGAACTTTTTTCATAATTTCTCTAATATTTAGTATTAATTTTAATTGGAAAATGTTAATTTCTTTCAATTTAAATGTAATAGTTTACTTTTGTTATTGTTGAAATAAATTTTTATTGTTATATTTTTTTTATTTGAGACTTCCAGTGCAAAAGTAAAAACAATCATATAATAAAACATTCATCGACTTTGATATAGATTAATACCTGGTTTTATCAACCCTAAAAACTAATATCCACACTCTCCGTTGGCTCGGTGGATATAATTTTTTCATTGTTGATAAAATCAGGTATTAACCTATATCAAAGTCAATAAATGTATAATGACACTATTTTTACACAGAAATAAAATTAATTAAAACTTGATTGAAAAAATCTGTTTAATGAGCACATAAGCATTATCAACTGAGGAAGATTAATAGAGTCTTACATGTTTTTGGGAAAGACAGGGTGATCTTTCACCAATGATAGAAATTTTATGTCTTTTTACGAGTGAAAGATTACCCTTGCTCATCTGTATTAGGTTGTCTGTACCAGAAATCAGCCATATAGGATTAATGTAAACATTTATCTAACTTATTCATTTCAAAATGTGAAAAAACAATTGAACACCGGTACTGGTGTTTTATTTGTATTTTATTGTTTACTAATGTCAGCAATGAAGCTCATTGTTAACATAACTACACTGTGTGGCTGACAATCCCAGAATTATTGTATTTGATATTTCAGAGCATGGGGCTCCTGAGGTTTCAGAAATGGAACAGAAATCTAAAACATTAAAAGACACCCTTATTTGTATCCTTTGATAATATCTGTGTTCTCCATCTGGCAGCTGTAGGGGTAAACACATTGAGGAGGAAGGTGACATCATTGTTATCTGTGTTCTCCATCTGGCAGCTGTAGGGGTAAACACATTGAGGAGGAAGGCGACATCATTGTTATCTGTGTTCTCCATCTGGCAGCTGTAGGGGTAAACACATTGAGGAGGAAGGCGACATCATTGTTATCTGTGTTCTCCATCTGGCAGCTGTAGGGGTAAACACATTGAGGAGGAAGGCGACATCATTGTTATCTGTGTTCTCCATCTGGCAGCTGTAGGGGTAAACACATTGAGGAGGAAGGCGACATCATTGTTTCTATATTTTCACTTCATTTTTGTGGGATATAAGAACATGTTCATTTGACAGATTATTGCTGTTATATAAACAATTAACTATTGATTAAATGTGTATTTGATGTAGAACATATGTCTATAAAGGATTCTTCTCTTCTGGAATCACAGTATGATTTCTGTGAAGGAAAATAATTTCAGGTTGTTTTCCCAAATCTAAGGTTTGTATTGATAGAGTTTTATTGCTGTGAAAACACTAGTTAAACTTGTAAACATGTTAAATGGAACACCTGATCAAGATGAACTTTCCTGATCCAAATTGTCATGTGAGCTGTAGTCATCTCTTTGAATCCATGTTGTCTTTTAACTTTTATATTTTAAACCTTTCTATCTGAAACCACCAGGCCACCAGGACATTTGAAAATAAAACTTGGTCATAATGTTTATTGTTTAATGTCTCAAACCTATACCAACAACGTATAGAACTTGTCTCAAACCTATACATGTACCAACAAGTAATTGACCTGTCTCAAACCTATAGCAACAAGTTATAAGCATGTCTCAAACCTATTATATACCAACAATGTTTGAGCATGTCTCCAACCTATATCAATAATTTATGGACCTGTCTCAAACCTATACCAACAAGGTGTGGACCTGTCTCAAACCTATACCAACAATGTGTGGACCTGTATCAAACCTATATATTAACAAGGTATAGAACCTGTCTCAAACCTATACATATACCAGCATAGTATGGGATCTGTCTCAAACCTATACCAACAAGGAATGAACCTGTCGCAAACCTATACTAACAATGTATGGACCTGTCTCAAATCTATACCAACAAGGTATAGAATCTGTCTTCATACCTATACCAACAAGGTATGAACCTGTCTCAAATCTATAAAAACAACGTATGGACATGTCTCAAACCTATACCAACACTGTATGTAACCTGTCTCAAACCTATACCAACAAGGTGTGCACCTGTCTCAAACCTATACCAACAAGGTGTGCACCTGTCTCAAATCCTTACCAACAAGGTAATAGACCTGTCTCAAACCTATACCAACAATGTATGAACCTGTCTCAAAGCTATACCAACATTGTATGGAACCTGTCTCAAACCTATACCAACTATGTATGGAACCTGTCTCAAATCTATACCAACAAGGTATGGAACCTGTCTGAAACCTATACCAACAAGGTATGGAACCTGTCTCAAACCTATACCAACAATAAATGGACCTGTCTCAAACCTATACCAACAATGTATGGACCTGTCTCAAACCTATACCAACAAGGTATGGAACCTGTCTGAAACCTATACCAACAAGGTATGGAACCTGTCTCAAACCTATACCAACAATGTATGGACCTGTCTCAAACCTATACCAACAAGGTATGGAACCTGTCTCAAACCTATACCAACAATGTATGGACCTGTCTCAATCCTATACCAACAATATATAGAACCTGTCTCAAATCTATACCAACAAGGTATGGAACCTGTCTGAAACCTATACCAACAAGGTATGGACCTGTCTCAATCCTATAGCAACAATGTATAGAACCTGTCTCAAACCTATACCAACAAGGTATGGAACCTGTCTCAAACCTATACCAACAATGTATGGACCTGTCTCAATCCTATACCAACAATGTATAGAACCTGTCTCAATCCTATACCAACAAGGTATGGAACCTGTCTCAATCCTATACCAACAATGTATAGAACCTGTCTCAAACCTATACCAACAAGGTATAGAACCTGTCTCAAACCTATACCAACAAGGTATGGAACCTGTCTCAAACCTATACCAACAATGTATGGACCTGTCTCAATCCTATACCAACAATGTATAGAACCTGTCTCAAACCTATACCAACAAGGTATGGAACCTGTCTCAAATCTATACCAACAATGTCTGGAACCTGTCTCAAACCTATACCAACAAGGTATAGACCTGTCTCAAATCTATACCAACAATGTATGGACCTGTCTCAAACCTATACCAACAAGGTATAGACCTGTCTCAAACCTATACCAACAAGGTATAGACCTGTCTCAAACCTATACCAACAATGTATGAACCTGTCTGAAACCTATACCAAAAATGTATGGAACCTGTCTGAAACCTATACCAACAAGGTATGGAACCTGTCTCAAATCTATACCAACAAGGTATGGAACCTGTCTGAAACCTAAACCAACAATGTATAGAACCTGTCTCAAACCTATACCAACAAGGTATGGAACCTGTCTCAAACCTATACCAACAATGTATGGACCTGTCTCAATCCTATACCAACAATGTATAGAACCTGTCTCAAACCTATACCAACAAGGTATGGAACCTGTCTCAAACCTATACCAACAATGTATGGACCTGTCTCAATCCTATACCAACAATGTATAGAACCTGTCTCAAACCTATACCAACAAGGTATGGAACCTGTCTCAAACCTGTACCAACATTGTATGAACCTGTCTCAAACCTATACCAACAAGGTATGGAACCTGTCTGAAACCTATACCAACAATGTATAGAACCTGTCTCAAACCTATACCAACAAGGTATGGAACCTGTCTCAAACCTATACCAACAATGTATGGACCTGTCTCAATCCTATACCAACAATGTATAGAACCTGTCTCAAACCTATACCAACAATGTATAGAACCTGTCTCAAACCTATACCAACAATGTACATGTATAGAACCTGTCTCAATCCTATACCAACAATGTATAGAACCTGTCTCAAACCTATACCAACAATGTATAGAACCTGTCTCAAACCTATACCAACAAGGTATGGACCTGTCTCAATCCTATACCAACAATATATAGAACCTGTCTCAAATCTATACCAACAAGGTATGGAACCTGTCTGAAACCTATACCAACAATGTATGGAACCTGTCTCAAACCTATACCAACAAGGTATGGAACCTGTCTGAAACCTATACCAACAATGTATGAACCTGTCTCAAACCTATACCAACAATGTATGGACCTGTCTCAACCCTATACCAACAATGTATAGAACCTGTCTCAAACCTATACCAACAAGGTATGGAACCTGTCTGAAACCTATACCAACAATGTATAGAACCTGTCTCAAACCTATACCAACAAGGTATAGAACCTGTCTCAAACCTATACCAACAAGGTATGGAACCTGTCTCAAATCTATACCAACAATGTATGGACCTGTCTCAAACCTATACCAACAATATATAGAACCTGTCTCAAATCTATACCAACAATGTATGGACCTGTCTCAATCCTATACCAACAATATATAGAACCTGTCTGAAACCTATACCAACAATGTATAGAACCTGTCTGAAACCTATACCAACAATGTATGGACCTGTCTCAAATCTATACCAACAATGTATGGAATCTGTCTCAAACCTATACCAACAATGTATGAACCTGTCTGAAACCTATACCAAAAATGTATGGAACCTGTCTGAAACCTATACCAACAAGGTATAGAACTTGTCTCAAACCTATACCAACATTGTATGAACCTGTCTCAAACCTATACCAACATTGTATGAACCTGTCTCAAACCTATACCAACAATGTATTGACTTGTCTCAAACCTATACCAACAATGTATGAACCTGTCTCAAACCTATACCAACAATGTATTGACTTGTCTCAAACCTATACCAACAATGTTTGAACCTGTCTCAATCCAATACCAACAATTTTTGAACCTGTCTCAAACCTATATCAACAGGTAATGGACCTGTCTCAAACCTATACCAACAAGGTATGAACTTGTCTAAAACCTATACCAACAATGTATGGAACCTGTCTCAAACCTATATCAACAGGTAATGGACCTGTCTCAAACCTATTCCAACATTGTATGAACCTGTCTCAAACATACATGTATACCAACAATGTATGAACCTGTCTCAAACCTATACCAACATTGTATGGAACCTGTCTCAAACCTATACCAACAATGTATAGACCTGTCTCAAAGCTATACCAACATTGTATGAACCTGTCTCAAACCTATACCAACAATGTATAGAAAGCCTGTATTAATCAGCTAAGGGATACAGGTCCTTGGGAACCTCTGGTTACGTGGAAGGGGTTTGATGTTTGAACTGTGTTCACCATGATTATTTATAAGATTATAAGAAGTTATTTAGTTTTTATAGCTGTAATATTGCTGCCCAGACATAAATAATCCATCAAAAAATAAAAATGTGTTCACATAAGTATACTTCTAAATATAAACCATAAACACATTATTGTTTGATATTACATTAAAGGAAACATAAAAAAACATCCTTAACACATAAACAGCTGTTAAAATAAGGAATCCTGATAAACCAGAGCTGAAAATGATCACTAAAAAGTTACCAGGTAGGTATACAGTTTTCACATGACTGGTTTCTGAGCTTACTTTAAAATTTAAGGTACCAGAATTTTTTTTTAAATTTACATAAAACAATTTAACTTTTTTAACATTGTTTGTTATTAAGACCAACCCAAACACATCAAATTACTCATGTTTACAACAGTAAATAAGACATCGATCTTGGGCATCAAATTCACATGATACACATGTTTAATTGTCTCAAAATATCAGTTTGTGGGTTTTTCCTGATTTTAAAATTGTGATCATAGAATATCATGCCGTATACTACATGTAATTATTTTTCTTGGATAAATATAAAAAATTAATACAATTTGAATTTGTATTAGTTAAAAATAAAAGCTTTTCTATCATGACCTGCCTTTCGCTTTAAGTCAACACATGTGGTAAAACAAGTATATACTCATTATCAACATCATAAACTATCAACATATTTTATGGAGACATCATAGCAAGATTTTTCACATATTTTAACAATGTCACAATATTTTACCCCTCACCAACGCTTGGGGTAAAATATTTGACATAAAGATCCTACCTGTGGTAAAATCAGTATATATTCATTCCACCAATGAATTAATTCTCAATTTAATTTTTGTGATTGATGTGATGACCATATGAAATGTAAACATTCAGAACATCTGAAGTTCCAAATGTTAGCCACCACCTGGTTGTGGTACCAGATTTATTAGGTCTCTAAAACCGCTGCCCCAAATAAAGCCCAACTTAACCAGCAATATATAATGGATAACTACATATTATTGTTTTCAGTAGCAGAAATTTCAAATGACTTCTCAGAAATTTGATGCCTGTGTATTTTTGCCACTATAAGGGTACAGTACAATATTGTGGTTGGTGTTGTCATGGAAATCAATACAGAACCATTGAAAAGCTAACATAAAATACAACTTTTTGGTTAGACATCTGGTTGGTTTTTAATGATTTCTCTATAGCAGAGTAGAAATTATGTTGTTGTTCGTTACAGTTACCATGGTTATACAAAAAGTAAAAGCATTGATCCAGAGGTTATATAAAGTGGGTAATGCTGAAGTTACAATGTCATATATAAGCAAGAAGGTATGTTTAAAATTAATTGTTTATATTCTTTTATGGGGATAATTTAATGTCACTTAGCATTACCATTATGATAAAAAAAATGTTTAATCTTTCTCCTGTTAATCATGACTCCATGGTTTCTTTAACAAAAGAAAATCAGAATAAAACTTCTACCCCAATTTTTTTACAACTCCAATTACTTATTTCCATACAATGTTATTCTAGCTTACGTTGACCACTGGTACATAACTATGTTGCCATTAGTTGTCCAGCATATACTTTTACATTTAAACTATATAATATGAAATAGTAGCCCAATTTAAGTAAATTTGTAATTGTGCATTCTTAGTCACGTTTTGTATTTACATTCAATAATTCTATCTTTTATAAGGCCTGTCTTTACTAAAACCTATAATTATTTAGCTGGAAATAGTTAAACATCGCTGATCCATTTTAAAGACATGTGCTGTTACTTAATATTGTCTCAAATCAGAAGAGTTTTATAGTTTGGCAGAAGCACTCCAGTTTGAAGTGTATCTTGTATTATTCAGAAAACGGTTATGTTTGTGTGACAAGAAATTGTATTTTGATTGCAAATCATAAGAGTGACTACAGCATACTGGAGGCCTCTCGTTTTTTGGGGTTTTTTTTGTTAACTGCATAACTAAGTTATTAATTTATTTACTTTTTTTCCAGATGCCAGATCAAGAAATACCTTTCGACAATGATCTTCGACAAATATCGTTTTATTCAGTTGAAAATGATGATGAAATCCTTATTAGATGGTGAACCTGGACTTGTGTTTACTGTTGGTGAAATCATGTCTGTGATATCTAGAGACTTCATTATAATTTAATGTTACAAATAGAGACTTCATTATAATCTAATGATACAAAAAATCCACCCAAATATTAACCGTATATCTTGGAAAATTGAACTGCATATAAATGAAACCACAATATTCTGTTTCAGACAAAGTTATTTTATACCAAACGTTTTAGGCTAAGGTCACAATATAGGTTCCTCGTCACTTTCAGCCTTATTTCAGTGATGTCATGGAAGGCCTTTGTGACATGTTTAAGAATTTTGCAAGGATTTAACAAAATACATCAGCTATGATTTGGTGGAAGCTGGCAGACATGTGTATGTACATGGCCATACCAAATATTTATCAGAATAAATACAAAGCACCAACTTGTTCCTTGTTGACAAGATGTTGGTCTGGTATGCCTGCTGAGATGCCTCTCAGACCCAGTCTAATTTGTTGTTATCCCCTCAAGGACTTTTATGTACCTTTTGGTGCCTACACAAGTACTCTGGTATGCCTGCTGAGATGCCTCTCAGACCCAGTCTGTTGTTATCCCCTCAAGGACTTTTATGTACCTTTTGGTGCCTACACAAGTACTCTGGTATGCCTGCTGAGATGCCTCTCAGACCCAGTCTAATTTATTGTTATCCCCTCAAGGACCTTTTGGTGTCAACACAAGTACCAGTACTTTTTATTTCAGTTTGTTATTTTTCAAAAGTGCTCATCATAAAATTTCTGTTTTATATTTATTTATGCTCTGTACTTATATTTTACTTGAGTAAAAAGTAGGATGCAAATTTAAAAAGAATCTAATTATAGATTTTTCAACTGTATGTAATGTTATATTGACTGCCATAAAGCATCAAGCTTCTGATTTGTGTTTATTTTTAAGTTTTAGCATACACAATATATGTGAAATGTTTTCAATTCTGTGGGTTGTTTCCTACAGAGCAGGCTCCAGAGATTGATATGGTTTCCTGGAATCTGCTGTCTGTATCCAGAAATGTGTTGTCTTTGTCAATTTTAAAGTTTGAATTTCATTCTTCATTTCTCAAGTACAGTATGTATAATAGGTTCTTACTTACCTTTTTGGGAAAGACCAGGTAATCTAATTACATATGTTTTTGGGAAAGTCTGGGTGATCATTTACAATTGATAGAAAATGTCTAGGAGCAAAAAAACATTAAAAATCTCTATCACATGGGCTTTTAAAAAATGCATGAAATCACCAATTTCTTATATTAACCAAAAACTTAAACATCACAATATCCTGTAGACTTTCCATGGTTTAATATCAGCCATCCAATTAAAATACCCAAAATAAGAAAGTTGTTATGTTACCACAGCAAAGTTTTCATTGGATGAATCAAGAAGTAGAGATGTTTCCATGTGAACTTAATTCAACTCAGTCCTCTAAACCCAAAATCGACCAGTTAAGGACAAATTTATCGTATGTACTGTGCTGATCATCAGATTTCAGCAATTCTTTATATGGGGTTTTCTCAAAATTAAAAATTAACCTCATGATTACAGACAATCATCTAGATCTTTGATGAGACTGTCTTCTATTAGTAAACTGTAGTGGTGGGTAACATGATTGATTGATTTATTGTTGTTTAACGTCCAGCAAGCAATATTTCAGCCACATTCAGGACGTTGGGTAACATGATAAAAATGGACTACAAATGTAAGAAATTTTATCTCTTCAGCAATGTGTACACACAAATATATTGCACAATAGGTTTTATAAAATTATTAGAATATTATGCTTACAAAAATATGAAACATAGTGAAATATATTGATAACACTGAAAACAGGACTTAACAGAACTCCAAACATAGTTAATATGACATCTGTATACGAGTACACACACAAATATATCAATAAAATACATTTAAGGAATATTAACTACTGACCCACATATGCCATGGGAATGGTATTTGATCAAATTGGGAAACTATATCAGATTTTTTAATATCTAATGATATTTCAAATCGTACAGCAGTTGAAAGGGCTTTAGATATCACATCTTGATGAAGTTTTAATGGTAGCGGAGTTGTCTCTCCTGGGTCATCTACAATATTATAAATCAATGGATTTTCGAGTCTTCCACCACTGCAGTCATTCGATTTGTTATGTGAAACAAAATATACTTTAAAGTCGCCAACTGAAGCAGCCGATAAATCACCAACATCACAATAATGTAATAAAGACTTGTACATGTCGTCTGCCGGTTTGTTTGGAGAGGAGAATAAGGGATACAAATTTTTACCATCAAACTGTTTCATATGAATTATCTGATGAGGACTAGGTCCACCAGTTATATGACTTAGTGTTGGAAATATATCCATTATTGAGGTAACAACGGAGGTTTCTTTGTTGGGTGGAATATTACGGGGCCAACTGATAATGGCAGGGATCCGTAATCCTCCTTCCATTAATGAAAACTTCTCTCCTCTTAAAGTTTTCATTTTACTCGAATGTTTTACTGGAGTATCCATAAACGGATGTGTCAGAACTGGACCATTATCTGATAGGAAAATTGTCACTGTGTCTTGCCCAAGTCCTTGTTCATTAAGTGTTTTTATGATTTCACCCACACTCCAGTCCAGCTCTAGGATCGAGTCATAATATTTATTTATACCAGATTTTCCACGGAAACTTTCAGAAGCAAATGTGGGGTGTCCTGGTTGATGATATGAAACTATTAATAAGAACGGTAGTGTTTTTCTATACTTAAGATAATGTATGGCTTTTTCTGTGGTTGTTAGAGTTAAATTAGTATCATTATATAACTGTTCTCTGACTACCTGGTTCTCCAAGACTTTACAGGTACTGCTGTTAAGTGGTAACAACCAGCAATACATTCTGATCACACAGATAGTCATACCAAGAATTATTATCAACAGAACGAGAAATTTCATACTTATAAATGACAGCATTTTAGAAGTGAATATCATGATTAGAAATGTAATGGCAAGGGGTCCATTGTGTTGTATGATCATCCAGAAATAGTCCGAGTCCGACAGTCTGTCTTCAACATCACTGCTACAACCAGGGTTGTGTCCCATCACAGTTCCATAAAAACCTCCAAATCCTTGGTTACTCGGTAATGAAGAGGACCAAGAGCCCAACTCCCAACGCCCAAAAAAGAAAGCCGATCTGCCTTTCATCTGGAAAAATTTACCAAGATTCATATCCTGACTTGGAATACCTCCAGACTGGGCAACACTCCAAAAATTCTGCCATCCAAACGTTCCTTTGGCCAGTCCAAGTCGGTATGGGTGTCGTCCTGAAATGTAACGTTAATAGTTTCGTTAAACAGTTAACTGCTATCGTTTATGTCGATCTATGCAAGAACAAAAGAAACGAAGATCATGAGGGGTTATTCAGCAAACGATAAGTAAATAATAGACAAAACAAAGATAAAACATCAACAATAAAAACAGACACAACACAATGACCACTAAAATGGGGGTGATTCCAGGTGCTCCGAAGGGCCAAAACGTCCATTGCTTGTTTTAATACGCCTTATCTTTATTTCTATTTTTAGTTGTTTTCATTAATTTTACCATATGTATTATATAAATTATTCTTTATTGTAAATCAAAATTCGTACTCCTTTTCACATTTTCAATCATTGACGCTATATTTTTAACCATCTATTTATTTCTCTAATTCAGATAACTCGAGATTGGTTTGTTCTATAGTCTGCTCATATATGTGTTTTTTCTCGATCCGATTTGTTTTCGCCAAGTGTTCATTATTTAGCTTGAAGCTGAATAATATTACAGACCGATCCACAGTAGCTACCACATGTTCTTAGTACAAACATCACCGCACAGACCAATCCACAGTAGCTACTATGAGTGGCGGTTCATGTCATAATTGTGCTGTTTGCAACGCGCTGGTTTTACCAACGGGCTACTTCGTTAAAGTAACGCTCTTTGTAAAAGTAACGCGCTACTTTGTGACAGCATCGCGCTACTTTATTAAAGTGTGAAAAAAGAAAATTCAACCAAATTTAGTTACCAATCAAATTGAAGTTTGCAAAAGTACCAAGTGTAGTCGCATTTTAGAAGAAATGACGCCTCATACCACCTTTTTTGTCACCCCGCGTTGAAGTACAAAATTTTAGATGATGGACAGATTCAATCAACTTTGGTAACTACATTTGGTTGAATTTGCTTTTCCACTTTAATAAAGTAACGCGCTATTTTTAAAAAGTAGCGCGCTGCTGTCACAAAGTATCGCGTTACTTTTAACCAGCGCGTTACAAACAGCGCAATTATGACATGAACCGTCACTCATATGCTACCACCCGTTCTTTACGTACAAACATCACCGTACAGACCGATCCAATACTACAGTAACTGGCATCTCTTCTGAGTAGCTTGCATAGAGTTCACGTACAAACGTCACCACAAAGACCGACCCACCACTGCAGTAGCTGGCATATGTTCACATACAAACGTCACCGCACAGATCGATCACGACTTCAGTAGCTGACATCTGCTAACGTACATAATCACCGCACAGACCAGTCCATGACTACAGTAGCTGGCATCTGTTAACGTACAGACATAATCGCACTGACCGATCCATGACTTTAGTAGCGGCCAAATTTTCAAGTACAAACGTCACCACACAGACCGATCCTGTTGACGTGAAGACATCACGGCACAGGTCTACCCACTTTAGTCGCTGGCATCTGTAGAAGTAAAGACATCACGGCACATGTCTATCTAATTCAGTAGCTGGCAACTGTTGACGTACAGACATCACCGCACAAACCGATCCATGATTAAGTAGGTGGAATCGGCTCGTACTGAAATACTGGCCGCAGGGCGTTGAGCAATAATGCAGTCAATCGAAGTCGTATTAATCTATTCCATTTTTAAATTTGTTTATTACGTATCGTTTGTTAACGTGCTCGTAGTGAAATAACGCCTGCTGGGGGTAAAGCAACCATTTAGTCAACAACAATAGGTCAAACGTAAATTTACCTTCCCCTGATACATCTCGCCTCCGTGTGCCAAAAAGAAAATACCACGTTAATACATAATGACAGAGCAAACGCCATGTAGAAGTATGTATTGTCTTAATTTCTGTTTGTTTGTTTTTTTTGTCTTTAGGATTGCGAGTCCTTCCGTTACATTGTTATATGTCGACCAGCTACTGGTGATACGGAAAACCCCATCCGAATGACAAACTATAGGCAAAGATGATTTATACTAGTGTAGTGCATTTTAAACCCATGATCACTTTTACAAAATAATGTCACAAGATTTTTTAAGGTATATTTTTAACATCCATATACTCTGCGAGATCTAAATGTACCGCGCACATGAGCGAGCTACTTTCATGTAATTATACAGATGCAGATACAATATTTTGACTTGTAATACTGCTGACTGGGCGTTAGATATCTATACAATCAATCAATGTTTGCATGTTGACACTTGTAACTCCTTTACTGCTCTCTTTAATTTTTGACGAAAGTATGAATTTGATTTGTGATAAAGTACGAATTTCTAATGTAGAATGAATTCACGGCGTATAGTACATTTCAGGATGTCTCTTGCATGCGCTTCTTTACCCCTTCCATTACAGATCTTACTCCGAACGTATCATTGTTATTAATTAGTGACTTCATTAGTTCTGCATAGACTCGTCGTCATATAATTAAGTAATAACATGTGCATGTCTGCTGAACATTACGAAGTGGTCATTCAATTCGTAAACATATGTTCCAGATTTCGATGTGTATTCCTCAATTTTATACCAGAGACAGACTGACTATACGACTTTAGTATAGACTGGCCCTGATTATTGACTAACGTTCTTGCTTAAGCTGAGTCCCAGCTTTCCTCATTTTAAAAATTAATGCTATCGCGACGACAAAATATAAATCCAAAATCTAATAACTTTGATACCCTGTCACCGTGATCAATCTGGTGCTTTTCTATGCAAATATAAATACCTGTTAATAATGCAGCCATACTTCCCACGTCTGAAGGCATGGAATACATCCTGGTAAATTTCAACCCTCTTTCTGCGAGGTTGTCTATGTTCCTTGTTTTAATTAAATCATTTCCGAAGCAACTTAGATCAGAGAAACCAAGATCGTTAGCTATAAATATAATAACATTTTGATTCAAGTGTTCATCGTTGTTACTTTGTATAAAATCTGTAACAAAAGTTAGCAGCAATGGAACGAAAAGCCGGTGTGTTGTTGTCATATTACCTCAAACGAGTTTAGGTTACCTTTGCAAAGTTGTACGGAATGGATGTGAATGAAATCCGCATAGAAAACAAGAGTTATCGACTTTATAAACATCATAATGTAAATTTCAACGTTTTAAATGTCTTTTCGAAAACATAGTCGCAACGATTTGCTTGAACGCACAATAATAATACTTTTTAAATTTGATTATACGATAAAGAATATTTATGGTCCGCGAGTCGACGAACCGTATAAAATAACCTTTGTTGATGTAAATAAAGATCCTTAATAAAGACATATCTCTGAAAACTTCTCTACTCCCTCCCCAACATCGGAAGAAAATAAAAGACGTAACATAACGGCAGTCATTAGTATTTGCAAAAGAACATGTATACGTATGGAACCCTCGCATTTATTTATTTTTTTTGGCGTTAATCCGACAAATCACAAAACTGGCTTCACTTTATAACGGCAGTAAAATTCGGCCTAGTTTGGCAGATGTGATGTAGTCACTCCCTTCCCCTTGTCAGATAAGTGTCAGTTCGTTTCAATAAAAATAATCAGAACAACATAACATATTTGGTGGACACAAAAACGAATTTGTGCATGATTAATTTCTCTCAATAGTTTAGTTTATAATTATACGAGAACGGTCTGCAGTTAAAATAAAATAAGATTTAATTTTTGTGTTCACTGCCTTATAACAATGTTTCTAGTCCCCTATTTCCCAAAAGAATGGCCGAATAATTTCATCAACCGATTTTAATTTTAGGCAAAATTACCGTTTGATTAGGGCATTATTTCTGTGAAGTTTCAAGAAAAAAACTTTTCAGCATGCAGTTACCGTTTTATGATGACACAAAGTTTTCGCAATGAGAAAGGTTGAGATTTTGAAACTTTATACCTTTACAGCAACTCTACACGAGATATTGCTCTGTACTGGGAGGTTGAAGGAATTTGACCTAGGTCGAATTTTACTGCCGTTATAGTCCGATGTTAGTTTTGTGATTTGCCTCGCCAAAAAAGAGCGAGGGTACGATTATTCGTTCTTGAATTTGAAGCACACTGGTCTCCGTCAAATGGTAGGATACATATGTTTTCCAAGAAAACTATAGAAGCTCTTGAAAGGCTGTATCGCTCACCTGACCTGACAAATTTTGATATTAAATGCTCAAGAGTTTATGTGAAGAGGTTGTTTCTATGAATGTTGCCATGTTGAATTCCCCCAACAACACTTTGTAGGACAGTTTTTGAGAGGAAGCTGTTTTATGTTTTTCTCTTAGGTTACAATTTGAAGCAATGTTCCATGGTGACAAGAATCTTGTATTTTGGGTCAAACTAAAAGTTAGTAGAGGACCTTCTGAGGTAAATTTCTAAAAAATCACGATTGCCTAGCGGTTTGTGAGGAAACGAATTTTGAAATTTAAGCCAATTAGAATGCAATTGCAGCTCTGACAGCCATGTTTAATTTCCTATGGCTTGGAAAGCTCAAAATAATAAGATTAATATCCAAGATTCACTTTTGCATTTTTTGGTTTAATTGTATGGACCATTTCGGAGAAGAAGCTGTTTGTATGGTTTTCCCTTAGGGTCATATGTTAAGCTGTCTTCTAATGTGGCGGCCATATTGGATTTTGGATCGGCACAAAAAACTCAACCTTTGTCAAGGACTTAATGGTACAGTGCTGCAATATTTCAAATCAATCTGCCAAGTGGTTTTTGTGAGAAGATTCATTTTTAATTCAACCAATCAGAACGCACTAGTAGCTCTGGCAGCCATGTTGAAATTCCATTTGCTAAACAAACTCAAAATAATAATATAACTATCAAAGCTTCATTTCTGCATAATTTGCCATCTTGGATTTTGAATCGGCGAAAAACCTCAACCCTAGAGGACCATCTAAGGTACATTTTATGCAATATTTAGAATCAATCTGCCAAGCGGTTTATGAGAAGATTTTTGAAATTCATCCAATTAGAACGCATTAATGGCCATGGCGGCCTTGTTTATTATTTCATCAGCACCAAAAACTCAAAATGGTTAAGAACCACCAAATACACATTCCTGCCAAGTTTGGGTCAGATTGGCCAAGTTATTATGAAGAAGAGGATTGAAATAAGTTTACGGCCGACGACAACGACGCCAAGTGATGAGAATAGCTCAAACTGACCCTTGGGGTCAGGTGAGCTAAAAATCGTAACAGAAAACATGTAGCACTCGTGTTCCGCTTGGATCATATTGACAAAAAAACCCCCATTTTTTCCAAGTTCACTCCAGCGGGAATATTTGGCACAGCCGTACAGAATTTTGCAAGTGATGGGATCTCATCAAGTAACTTTGTAACTGTGTACCAAGTTTAATGAACATGTGAAGTCATTTTCATAAAAAATTGAAGAATGTGTCACGGATGCCCCCGCTAAAGGAAGTCCCAAACAGGAAGTAGTTGTCCAACAGGTCTGAAAGTCGCTTAGGACGTACAACTTGTGATACTTAACCACCCTGCCAAATTTCAAATTGTTCTAATGTACGGTTTCTGAGTAATGCTTGACGGAAATTTTCATACTCGTGTTAACACATTTTCAAATCGGCCCAGTCGAAAACAGGAAGTAGTTATCCGACAGGTCTGAAAGTCGCTTATGACGTACAACTTGTGATACTCAACCACCCTGCCAAATTTCAAATTGTTCTAATGTACGGTTTCTGAGTAAAGCTTGGTGGAAATTTTCATACTTGTGTTAACACATTTTCAAATCGGCCCAGTCGAAAACAGGAAGTAGTTGTCCGACAGGTCTGAAAGTCGCTTAGGACGTACAACTAGTGATACTGAACTACCCTGCCAAATTTCAAATTGTTCTTGTGTACGGTTTCTGAGAAAAGCTTGACGGAAATTTTCATACTCATGTTAACACATTTTCATATCGGCCCAGTCGCAAACAGGAAGTAGTTGTCCGACAGGTCTGAAAGTCGCTTAGGACGTACAACTTGTGATACTTAACCACCCTGCCAAATTTCAAATTGTTCTTGTGTAGTTTCTGAGAAAAGCTTGACGGAAATTTTCATACTCATGTTAACACATTTTCATATCTGCCCAGTCCCAAACAGGAAGTAGTTGTCCGACAGGTCTGAAAGTTGCTTAGGACGTACAACTTTTGATACTGAACCACCCTGCCAAATTTCAAATTGTTCTCATGTACGGTTTCTGAGAAAAGCTTGACGGAAATTTTCATACTCGTGTTAACACATTTTCATATCGGCCCAATCACAAACAGGAAGTAGTTGTCCGACAGGTCTGACAGGTGTAGGACCACCATAGATTTTTTACTCTTCGGCTATATTAAAATTTGATAATTTTGACTTATCCTAGAAAATTTACCTTTGTTTCAAATTAAGTGACACTTCTGTCCCCTATAAAAATGCACTGGCCGAACATTCTGTCAAAATTTCACAAAATGTTTCATTGCATATAAGAAAAAACGCTCAACCTGAAGTCCATGTGGTCTAAAAATCTACTTTCACTTTCTATTTCAGTCCAAAAATAGTGCTTGTCCCTAATTGACTCTCAACATTTTTATGTTCATTTAAAACCAATAAAACTTTATCCTCAAGTTTCCTAGAATATTCAGCTTTCCAAAAATACCAAATTTATTCTGGCATCATGTGCGGTTCAAATTCTATATGATGCAAGAGTGAACCTGTCTGTTGACTAGAACTACTTTTACTGGTTCCCGGTATTTGGTGGTCCTACGTCGCTTAGGACGTACAACTTGTGATACTGAACCACCCTGCCAAATTTCAAATTGTTCTGATGTACGGTTTCTGAGAAAAGCTTGACGGAAATTTGTACAGACGTAAGGACAGACATGAGTAAAACTTAATGCCCCCCCAACATGTCGTCGCGGGGGCATAAACAAATTCAACAGAACAGTAAACCTGATGTGGGATGGAAGAACAAATGAGCGGCTCAAAAATCTAGATGTCCTCCAACTTTCGGACATAACAAGATTCACAATTGTGATTTTTAGTCAAAACAAGCACACCTATTCGGATGGCAACAAAACAATCCTTTTTTTACATCTGAACTGAATTATTGTTAAACAACTACTTTTTAGAGACCACAGAATCGAAATCTGTCAAATTAGTATTTTCCTCTAGGCAATAGATACATCTTAACTGATGCAGTCAGCAAAAGTACCAATATGTCAGACAAACCCAGAATATATTTTAAATTACTCTTAAATCACCGGACTACAATTAAAATATGAAATATTTCCGTAAAAATATCAATATATGTCTGTCAAAAGCTCATTTGTATGTGACGTACTGTTGTCTTATCCTGCCAACTTTAAATATTACACCTGATCTAGATGTTGGAAAGGATGGTCTATTTTATTCAATGCAACCAGCAAAGTTGGACAGTGGGGTTATTGGACAATTGAACTGAACTAGTGGCGGACCCTACTGCCCATCTGAACTGGTGAAGGATCCTACTGCCCTTTTGAACTGGCGAAGGACCCAAATGGTCATCCGAACTGGAGGATCCTACTGCCCATTTGAACTGGTGGAGGACCATACTGTCCAACTGAACTGGTGGAGGATCCTACTGCCCTTTTGAACTGGCGAAGGACCCAAATGGTCATCCGAACTGGAGGATCCTACTGCCCATTTGAACTGGTGGAGGACCATACTGTCCAACTGAACTATTGTAGGACACTAATGCCCATCACAACTGGTGGAGAACCCTACTGCCCTTTTGAACTGGTGAAGGGCTCAAATGGTCATCTTAACTGGTGGAAGACCCTGTTACCCATTTGAGCTGGTGGAGGTCCCTACTGTTTATCTTAACTGGTGGAGAACCCTACTGCCCTTTTGAACTGGTGAAGGGCTCAAATGGTCATCTGAACTGGTGGAGAACCCTACTGGTCTTAATACTTAACATTTTGCTATGCATAGAGGGTTGTTTTTTATTGTTTGAACCAGTATCTAAAACTGTTTGCTCTTTTTTTTGGTTTCAAGCATTTTCAGCTACAACATGGCATTCAATTATTAATGGGGAATGTAACTACAGTATCCTATGAAAACCTTCAAGCTTCACCATGTAAAGCGATTGTCAAGTTAAAATAGCATATTATTGTGCCCAGAGATTAGACTTAGTCATTACTCAAAAAAACACAAATAATAAAAAAAACCTTAAAAATCCTTCAAAGACAGAAATGGCCCCGATATTGTTAAACAGGAAGTAGGTGAGCGACAGACCTGAAATCAAATCCCACATTATGGGAGTCCATGCTGATGCTGCATACCAAATTTCAAGAGAATGTGATTAGTAGTTGCTGAGAAAACTGTTACGAAAATTGTTTTCCCCCTCGCCAGACATTCACTATATTATAACCCAGATTTTCACTCTGAAATCCAGAAAAAAATGATAAGTATGCCACAGCAGCTGAGAATTAAAAGTTCATATGTTAAAGGCAATGGTTTTTTAGAACATATAGTGTATCTGTAGGATAGAAATGTTGCCACCACCAAACCAACAACATGAGGGGTGCAACAAGTGAAAATTCAATGAAAAGCAAAATCCATTGGTCCTACCCACTTTCATTATGTTTAAAAAAAATTCTCCTAAAAATAAATAATGTAGCTCTTAATAAGATAGCTGGAAAATACATGTATCATTATTTCAGTTATCTGGTCTGCAAACAGACCAAGACCAACTATCTGTAGTATTTTAGGATGTCCTGAAACCTAAACATTTTATTCCGCCAATAAAAATCAAAATAAAACAAAATCTTGGTGCAATTTTTTTTATGAATAGTTGAAGTATATTTATTTCTTCAAAATATATCAGTTACAATAAATAGTCTCAAAACATGATCCAAATTTTACAGCTGTTTAAATTCATGAATCATTCAGAACTACCAAAATATAATTCTAAATGAACAAATTAAAGTAGCAAAAGTCTGTCATGTATGGATACTTATATACTGTGATGTGTATAATTATTTGGAACAAATAGAGTGTTTATTAACAGGAATATAGGATTACTTTCACTGTCACTTTTATTTAACTCTATACAACATTTTTCTTTGCATTCTGTGTTGAATTTCTCCTCTTCTCAACATGAAATGTAGCACTTTTTGAATAGATCTTTCCGGGTATTTCTGAAACATAAATATACAAAAATTATACATCAATGAAAGAATAGTGTTCAATGCACCCCCGCCCGCCACAAAGCACATACTGTACAATTGCAAACAGGCAAACATGCAATTGTTTATCTTTTCCAAGATAGACAAACATAAGACTTGACATAACTTGTCCTGTATATATACCTCATTTGTACGATACAATGTAAATCTTAAGATATACATTTGAACATGTTAAAAAATTTGTCAAGACATTTAACTTTCAAGTACAATAACAAGTGGGACACGGAAAAAAGTTTTGTCTGCTTTCTGATTCAGTAGTGAAAAAAATCACTCCATGAACGAATGTAAATAGCAATATATTATCATCACATATATGTTACATAGTTCTTATGCCAACTATTGTGTATTGGTAATGAGCAACCTTTATATGACCTATTACCATCCACGGTGATGAAGAACTGACCTAATCCAAAAATTTGAACACAACTACTAGACTATGCAACTAAGGTCAAGGTCAGGTGACACCTACCCTAATGTCATGTACAATTCATATCATCCAACATCGCAAAAATTGTCATCCTACCATGCATTGTTACTGAGGAAGTGACCTAATCCACATACTTTTCAGAATTTCAGCCAACAAGTCCTGCAACTCAAAAGTTATGTTGTTGATAAAATTTAATATACATGTCCTGATAGAATCAAAATAATACATTGTGGATACAAATACTGATTTAACAACAGGTTGGCTCTTTATCAGTATAGATTTGTTCCTCAATGAATTATTTCTCAATTTTACCAGCTGGACTGTTACCGTATTTCCTCGACTCCCAATGCACACTCTGGTTGGCGACAAAAAGCTTACCTGTCGGGCAAAATCCTGAATGATAGCATGTTCAGACACTTGTGAACCAATAATAAATCTTCTCTTTATCTGTTTTTCAATACGACTCAGTAGTTCCTGATCTTCTTCTGTGGTAAAGCCTTCCACACCTGTTTGAATAGAGACATACATGTAATAGAGACATATTGGTTTAACTCATTTGGCCCAGTTCAACGTTTCAGGTATGTTAATATTCGTGCAGTCAGTGGCACATCCCGCCTGTACCCATGTTTTGTTTTCATCCTTCAATGGCAAATCACATCTCCAGGCGTTTCCTACAGGTATTTTATACATTCCCGGAGCAATAGGTTTAAATACAGAGAATTCCTGAATTTTTTTTAAATATAAGCAAATGAGAAATGATTTTAATGTTATTTTTTCTTTTTTTCTCATACAGAAGTGCAAGGTCAAAATAAAGCCAAGATCTTCCACATGTGTTAAATATTTAACAATTGTAAACAACGGCAGGTTTTGATGCAATTTTCAGTGATGATGGAGTTCAAACTGGGTTCATCTTGAAAATTTTACATGAACATTGCTGATTATGGATATTAAATATTAAACGTAGAATCATCTGACAATGACGAAAATGACACCAATAGAGTAAATAAATGTACACAATTTTGTACAAGTTATTTGCGAATAAAAATCAGGAATTGTAAATATATCATTGTTTATTAACATAGTAGAAAATGTTCATAGGTATCTAATAGATAATAACAGAGAAATAAAGGTGTCAATGGTTGCATGTTTACAAATCAAACATATCTCCGGGACACATCCAGCTAGAAACAGAAAATGAAGCTGGGGCATATTCAGCAGCACTGCTGATAACCGTCATGGAGCTGAATATGGTAACATATTTTTTATTTATTTGTCAGGTAACGTTTCATTTTCCTTCCTATTCAGTGTTTGACATGCTCCATCATGACTGTTGCTATTTGCTGTCTTTACACAATCAAAGTTTACTTCTGGCTATCATATAAAGATATCAGCTGACAAGCATTGAATGAACTGACTTTTTTCTTCAGTAAAATGAAACAATTTACAAACCTGATAAGTTTCCAGACATAGCAGCATCCAGTGTGGACACCTGAAACAGTCTCAAAGCTTCATCCACATCAGCAGTAGTAGCAAATGGTGAAAGCCGCATCTTGGCCAGTGACTCAGAGATTCGTATAATGGCTTCTAGCTGCCGTACAGTGATCGGTATAGTTATTCTCTTGCCAGTTTCTCGTTCATATTCACTGGCACCATTCCTCATTAAAACGTAACGATTCTTCAGTTTATCTGCAGCATCTTCATTTAAACGAGGCCCACACTTCTTTCTACAATAACCAATATATTTCTTCAGGGTATCCAGACTTATCTCCCCTTCAGCCTGTTCTTCTGTCATTTGTAGGGCATTCAAGTGGACATTCATCACATGTTTAGCTAATGTCTGAAATGAATTGTAACAGTGTGGATCAAAGATCATATTTCTACAACAAATAAGAACTAAATTTGTGCTCAAAATAAACAACTTTTTTGGAATATCATAAACACCTCACACAACAAAGCGTCTCATGTTTGTAATGTTTATAGTACATGTCAGGGTGTTACAGCACTCCACATATAGACCTATTAGAAGAATAACTTGTTTATCAAAAGAATCTATTTGTTGATACAAAGACCATTCTGTGTACTTTGTTATCTTTGAAAGTTTGAGCCTTGAGTAGCACACAAAATATTATTTATTTTCATACAACTATGAACTTATTGTGTGTGTCCTTCACCTTACATTATTTGAAAAGAGCACTACAAAAGCAAAGCCCCTACCCTTTACCCAACTCATCACAATTTTCTAGAGGCAGTTTGTTTCTTTATATGGGCAATTAATATCATGTTCTTATATCCTATATTAATGTTTGCTTGACATTAGGTAATTATTCAATTAATATAATTACCTTAGTGTCCTTGACAATGAAAAACCTCTTGACATTAGTTTTTCAAATCTGACATCAACTTACCACATCTCTAGCCTCATTATGGGTGTCCTTGACCTCTGGGTGTTCTCGACATAGTTTTTCATATCTGACATCAACTTGCCACATCTCTAGCCTCATTATGGGTGTCCTTGACCTCTGGGTGTTCTCTACATAGTTTTTCATATCTGACATCAACTTACCACATCTCTAGCCTCATTATGGGTGTCCTTGACCTCTGGGTGTTCTCGACATAGCTTTTCATATCTGACATCAGCTTACCACATCTCTAGCCTCATTATGGGTGTCCTTGACCTCTGGGTGTTCTCGACATAGTTTTTCATATCTGACATCAACTTACCACATCTCTAGCCTCATTATGGGTGTCCTTGACCTCTGGGTGTTCTCGACATAGTTTTTCATATCTGACATCAACTTACCACATCTCTAGCTTCATTATGGGTGTCCTTGACCTCGGGGTGTTCTCGACAGTTTTTCATATCTGACATCAACTTACCACATCTCTAGCCTCATTATGGGTGTCCTTGACCTCTGGGTGTTCTCGACATAGTTTTTCATATCTGACATCAACTTACCACATCTCTAGCCTCATTATGGGTGTCCTTGACCTCTGGGTGTTCTTGACATAGTTTTTCAAATCTGACATCAACTTACCACATCTCTAGCCTCATTATGGGTGTCCTTGACCTCTGGGTGTTCTTGACATAGTTTTTCATATCTGACATCAACTTACCACATCTCTAGCCTCATTATGGGTGTCCTTGACCTCTGGGTGTTCTTGACATAGTTTTTCATATCTGACATCAACTTACCACATCTCTAGCCTCATTATGGGTGTCCTTGACCTCTGGGTGTTCTCGACATAGTTTTTCATATCTGACATCAACTTGCCACATCTCTAGCCTCATTATGGGTGTCCTTGACCTCTGGGTGTTCTCCTCATAGCTTTTCATATCTGACATCAACTTACCACATCTCTAGCCTCATTATGGGTGTCCTTGACCTCTGGGTGTTCTCTACATAGTTTTTCATATCTGACATCAACTTACCACATCTCTAGCCTCATTATGGGTGTCCTTGACCTCTGGGTGTTCTCGACATAGTTTTTTTATATCTGACATCAACTTACCACATCTCTAGCCCCATTATGGGTGTCCTTGACCTCTGGGTGTTCTCTACATAGTTTTTTCATATCTGACATCAACTTACCACGTCTCTAGCCTCATTATGGGTGTCCTTGACCTCTGGGTGTTCTCGACATAGTTTTTCATATCTGACATCAACTTGCCACATCTCTAGCCTCATTATGGGTGTCCTTGACCTCTGGGTGTTCTCTACATAGTTTTTTCATATCTGACATCAACTTGCCACATCTCTAGCCTCATTATTGGTGTCCTTGACCTCTGGGTGTTCTCTACATAGTTTTTCATATCTGACATCAACTTACCACATCTCTAGCCTCATTATGGGTGTCCTTGACCTCTGGGTGTTCTCGACATAGTTTTTCATATCTGACATCAACTTACCACATCTCTAGCCCCATTATGGGTGTCCTTGACCTCTGGGTGTTCTCTACATAGTTTTTTCATATCTGACATCAACTTACCACGTCTCTAGCCTCATTATGGGTGTCCTTGACCTCTGGGTGTTCTCGACATAGTTTTTCATATCTGACATCAACTTACCACATCCTAGCCTCATTATGGGTGTCCTTGACCTCTGGGTGTTCTCGACATAGTTTTTCATATCTGACATCAACTTACCACATCCCTAGCCTCATTATGGGTGTCCTTGACCTCGGGGTGTTCTCGACAGTTTTTCATATCTGACATCAACTTACCACATCTCTAGCCTCATTATGGGTGTCCTTGACCTCTGGGTGTTCTCGACATAGTTTTTCATATCTGACATCAACTTACCACATCTCTAGCCTCATTATGGGTGTCCTTGACCTCTGGGTGTTCTCGACATAGTTTTTCATATCTGACATCAACTTGCCAAATCTCTAGCCTCATTATGGGTGTCCTTGACCTCTGGGTGTTCTTGACATAGTTTTTCAAATCTGACATCAACTTACCACATCTCTAGCCTCATTATGGGTGTCCTTGACCTCTGGGTGTTCTTGACATAGTTTTTCATATCTGACATCAACTTACCACATCTCTAGCCTCATTATGGGTGTCCTTGACCTCTGGGTGTTCTTGACATAGTTTTTCATATCTGACATCAACTTACCACATCTCTAGCCTCATTATGGGTGTCCTTGACCTCTGGGTGTTCTCGACATAGTTTTTCATATCTGACATCAACTTGCCACATCTCTAGCCTCATTATGGGTGTCCTTGACCTCTGGGTGTTCTCCTCATAGCTTTTCATATCTGACATCAACTTACCACATCTCTAGCCTCATTATGGGTGTCCTTGACCTCTGGGTGTTCTCTACATAGTTTTTCATATCTGACATCAACTTACCACATCTCTAGCCTCATTATGGGTGTCCTTGACCTCTGGGTGTTCTCGACATAGTTTTTTTATATCTGACATCA
Organism: Limnoperna fortunei; assembly: GCA_944474755.1. Classification (NCBI taxonomy): domain Eukaryota; kingdom Metazoa; phylum Mollusca; class Bivalvia; order Mytilida; family Modiolidae; genus Limnoperna; species Limnoperna fortunei. The sequence continues at coordinate 8,314,042 of OX104113.1, forward strand.
ACTTACCACATCTCTAGCCCCATTATGGGTGTCCTTGACCTCTGGGTGTTCTCTACATAGTTTTTTCATATCTGACATCAACTTACCACGTCTCTAGCCTCATTATGGGTGTCCTTGACCTCTGGGTGTTCTCGACATAGTTTTTCATATCTGACATCAACTTACCACATCTCTAGCCCCATTATGGGTGTCCTTGACCTCTGGGTGTTCTCTACATAGTTTTTTCATATCTGACATCAACTTACCACGTCTCTAGCCTCATTATGGGTGTCCTTGACCTCTGGGTGTTCTCGACATAGTTTTTCATATCTGACATCAACTTACCACATCCTAGCCTCATTATGGGTGTCCTTGACCTCTGGGTGTTCTCGACATAGTTTTTCATATCTGACATCAACTTACCACATCCCTAGCCTCATTATGGGTGTCCTTGACCTCTGGGTGTTCTCGACATAGTTTTTCATATCTGACATCAACTTACCACATCTCTAGCCTCATTATGGGTGTCCTTGACCTCTGGGTGTTCTCTACATAGTTTTTCATATCTGACATCAACTTACCACATCTCTAGCCTCATTATGGGTGTCCTTGACCTCTGGGTGTTCTCGACATAGTTTTTCATATCTGACATCAACTTACCACATCTCTAGCCTCATTATGGGTGTCCTTGACCTCTGGGTGTTCTCGACATAGTTTTTCATATCTTACATCAACTTGCCACATCTCTAGCCTCATTATGGGTGTCCTTGACCTCTGGGTGTTCTCGACATAGTTTTTCATATCCGACATCAACTTGCCACATCTCTAGCCTCATTATGGGTGTCCTTGACCTCTGGGTGTTCTCCACATAGTTTTTCATATCTGACATCAACTTGCCACATCTCTAGCCTCATTATGGGTGTCCTTGACCTCTGGGTGTTCTCCACATAGTTTTTCATATCTGACATCAACTTGCCACATCTCTAGCCTCATTATGGGTGTCCTTGACCTCTGGGTGTTCTCAACAGTGTTTCATATCTGACATCAACTTACCATATCTCTAGCCTCATTATGGGTGTCCTTGACCTCTGGGTGTTCTCAACATAGTTTTTCATATCCAACATCAACTTACCACATCTCTAGCCTCATTATGGGTGTCCTTGACCTCTGGGTGTTCTCGACATAGTTTTTCATATCTGACATCAACTTACCACATCTCTGGCCTCATTATGGGTGTCCTTGACCTCTGGGTGTTCTCGACATAGTTTTTCATATCTGACATCAACTTACCACATCTCTGGCCTCATTATGGGTGTCCTTGACAATAAAGATCATGTCAAATCTGGACAAGATGGTAGGCATGAAGTCGATGTTCTCTTCACCCTTAGTTTCATCCCATCTTCCATACACACTGTTTGCAGCTGCCAGCACAGAACATCTGGAGTTTAGTGTTGTAGTTATACCTGCCTATATATATATATACAACAAGGAAACCACTATACTCTTACATATTTGTTCTAACAGATGAACATTATTTATTTCTCCTTGTTAAAATGTGTTATCTGCATGTAAATTATAGCAAACAAATTGCATTAAAATTGTGGCAACAACAAGGCTTTATTTTCATTAAAAGACAGAAATATATTTCTGACAAAACGGACTTAAATGTTACACTTATATATCCACATTATTGCAGACATTTATTTTTCATCCCCTACAATTATTCCATTCATGAAAATTGGGTAAAAGTTGAAAACCTTTGTAAACAACCAATTATCCTGCAAGCCTGCTAAGTCACAATTCTTTAAGGCTTGCAGTTTCTAATGACTAGAAAAACTGAGCAATGCTCAGTAATTGATACCTTCCTTCCCTAATGTCAATGATAAAGTCCAATTTTTTGTATGGGAAACCCCAAATATCATTCAGCTGAAAAATTGCTGAAAGTGGCATTAAACACCATTGAAACAAACAAAAACCAAATATCATTTCAATCAAAATGTTAAACATCAGGTGTATGATGGCACTACGTGACAAAGATTCTGAGCATGTTTTGTCAAATTCCATTCAGTAGTGTAGGAGTTGTTGTGCACAAGAGATAGTGTAACGGACCGACACCTCATCACTATATACGGGTATAAAAAGACTACATTTTAACACACACAAAAACAAGATTGCCAATGGCGGCCATCTTCTCTTACACATGTACATATGACCCAGAATTTCATCATGTGTGCAATGTTTCAGGACATTTAGACTTTTGTTTTCAAAATTTTAGCAACCAGGAAAAAAAAGAGACCATATTTTTCTTCCATGGACACAACATGAGCACATCTCATAAGCATTATTTATACTATATTCAAACCTTTGGACCAGTACTTTTGGAAATTTTGGCACTCAGAAACATAATTCGGTCATAAATAGATTAAAATGTTAGGCCACTTTTTTTTTATTTGTTGGTTTACGGATCCGCCGACCCGATTTTTTCATGTTTTCAAATAAAAATAAAAATGATTTTACTCTTTTTTTTTATTACCGCCGACTGATGTTTGGTTTCAATGTTCCGAATAAAAATTAAAATGGTTTAACGTTGTTTTTTTTTCATTACCGCCGACCATTTTTTGTTTGGAAAATCGTAATAAAAATATAACTTGTTCAGGGGATTTGTAATGCAGGGGAAGTTGTTAAAATAGATCATACTTCCGGTTTGTTCGGAACATATCGGTTTTTTTCTGTCTTTGAGACAGACTGGATCCAATTGACAATCTCGCACGTGGTGGTAACCAGTAGGAATGGAGATTGACGGTGGCTCAATCTTTTTCAAAGTTTTGATAAGAAACACATCAAAAGGGGATGTGGTGGGACAGTTTGTAATACATGCAAAAAAATGGAGTGAGGCACTACAAATAAACTCTAGAAAAGCTGCATACAAAAATGTACAAAATGCAAATATCTTGTGTTGTATAAAAATGAGAACACCCAAGAAATAAACTCATGTCTTTGAACAGATAGATCAAGGATATTGTTCATGTAAGTATTAAATGATTTTTTTTATCTATTAGTAAGAAAAATCATATAAGGGCTGTTCCAGCAAGACATACATGGTACGGAGGGAAGGCACTTTTCTGCCAGGGGTACCACCCATAGAAGCAAATTTCAAAATCGCCTATATTTGTATTGAACTTGTACAAGTTATAAATACCCACCCACAGTGGCAATTTAAAAGTGCCTTCCCCCCGTCCCATGTATGTTATGCTGGAACAGCCCTAAATAGGGGGTATGTTAAGGAAGTTTTTTTTTCATTTTGCATATTTTTATTTTTATTTGACCTCCTACCCTCCTAAAATCATAATTTTAATTTTTATTTTTTTTCTACCTCCTACCTTTTAAAATTAAAAATTTATTTTTTTATTTTTTTCCCTCCTCCTACCCAACCAATTTTTAAAAAAAATCCGTAAACCAACAAATAAAAAAAAGGTGGCCTTACAGTATTTACACAGACGAAAAATAAAGACAACAGATCATCCTCCATTATCAGTCAGATGAGCTAAACATTATCCGACTTCTGACCCATTATGTCGTGCATGATTTACATCCTTTGACAAATGAACACGTTACCTTGGCAATAGAAATGGTCTGTTGTTCCATAGCCTCGTGGATTGCCACTCTGTCATCTTCCCTCATCTTATCAAACTCGTCAATACATACCACACCTCCATCAGCCAATACCATAGCTCCACCTTCCATTACAAAATTCCTCTGTAAATTAAAAAAAAATCTTATTAAGGAGCACTTAGAGAATGGGAGAAGCAAATTTCCAATTTCACCTAAACTCTGTGTAAATGTTTCTAGTAAGATGTTCCATTAAAAAGTTTATCTATAGGTATTGTCAAGTGATAAGGCAGTTGTATTGTTGACCACATTTTCCTTTATTTGTCAGATATACTTAAGAAAACCAAAACGAATATTTTCTTTCAAGATTGTAGTTGTTTTTAAGAAAGTTGTTTATATGTAATCTATTAACAATTTAATTTTTTGTAAATTGCAATATCATCAACCAATTCAAATGAAGCAACAACATGAATTTCTAACATGACCGATTCTTACAGTGCCAAAATTATCAAGTTCCATGATGTCATTGATGTTACACATTAAAACTGTCAAGTATTATTACTAAAATTTAATTACATATAATATCTTAAATTTCTGAAACATATTTCAAGTAAACTGAGATAAAGAAATTTTATAAATGTGTTACCGATGCAGGATCCCTGGTGACAGAGGCTGTTAATCCTGCTGCACTGCTCCCCTTCCCAGATGTATACACTGCCACAGGTGAACATCTCTCTACAAACTTCAACAGCTGGGATTTAGCTGTACCAGGATCTCCTAACATGAGCAAATTGACATCACCTCTCCTTGTTAAACCATCAGGCATTCTAAAACATTTGTAATCATTTAAAATATTTCAATTGGAATCACATATTTCAATATATGCAAAATACATCTAAATAGATACAAAAGTTTACAAGCTCCACATAAAACAATACATTCAATCAACTATACTTGGAAGTAATTTCACTCAATTGCTATCTAAATTTGTTTATATACAAATTCTGCTATGATGATAGAGCAGACATATAGGTATTGAAAAATCCAGTTCCTACCTTTTGCGTGAGCCACCGAACAAGAGACAAGCAATGGCCTTTTTCATATCAATGCTGCCATAAATTGATGGAGCAATGCTCTTTGCGATGGTTTCATAAATGTTGGGTTGGGCAGCTAGACGTCGGAATGCTTCCTCTTCATCAGGTCTGATGGGAGCTCCAGTGCTGCGTCCACTGCCCTGGGTATCAACTTGTATACCAACCACACGAAAGTATGGTGCTCTTATTCCAACATTGACTTTTTCGCGTGAATTTTTCTGCAAAAATTTGTTACGAACATAAGCATAAACACTAGCTTCTGTAGATACAATACTGACAAGACAAGTCGACAAAATGTTTCTGATTATTTTAACGGACCAAGTCAAAGCCAAAAACAGCTACTTTTTTCAAGGAGGAAATACATTGGTTGGCTTCGAGTTGAAAAAAAAAGTTTTGTGATGAGTAATTAACTCTTTTTTTCTTTTCACAGTACCATGTTTAATGTTTCCGAAAAAAAAACTATGGAAGAACTCCACATATAGTAATAACTTAAAAACATCTACATTTCATACAATTGAAGACTTTTGTAAGTACAAAAATATGTCATCTAATGGGACATAAGATGATACCCCGCCACATTTGAATTGTTTTAAATATTCATGAACACATTTTAATCAACATCCTCACAAGTCAGGGTTTCTGTGTCCATGAACCCTGACAAACTTAGCTAGGAAATTCCTGGGCTAGAAGTCACTACATGTATTTTGATTGGCTACATCATACCTTGATGTAGCCAATAAAAAGCTCGCTTTCATTCTGGACTTGGTTAGCTGATATCCAGATGTCATTTTGTAAACCAGAGGCTCTTAAGAGCCTGTATCGCTCACCTGATTTTATAGGCAATGAAGATGGCATTTCCCTGATGTTAAACTAAGTCCTGTAATTTTCAATAAACTTTAAATAGGACCATCCAAACAATATTACTAGAAAGCTTTGTTTCATTGGTTAACCGGTTGTATAGAGAAGATTTTTTTTTTTGCCCATAGGGTCCTATGTTAAACTAAGTCCTGCGCCGTGGTGGCCATTTTGAATTTCCAATTGCCATAAAAAACATAAACTTTATAAAGGACCATCCAAACAATATTGCTAGTAAGTTTTTGTTTCCATTGATTAACCTGTTTCAGAGAAGAAGCCTTTAAAAACTTTTTCCCATAGGGTCCTATGTTAAACTAAGTCCTGCGGTAGCGGCCATTTTGAATTTCCAATTGCCATAAAAAACATAAACTTTATAGAGGACCATCCAAACAATATTGCTAGTAAGTTTTTGTTTCCATTGATTAACCGGTTTCAGAGAAGCAGCCTTTAAAAACTTTTTCCCATAGGGTCCTATGTTAAACTAAGTCCTGCGGTAGCAGCCATTTTGAATTTCCAATTGCCATAAAAAACATAAACTTTATAGAGGACCATCCAAACAATATTGCTAGAAAGTTTTGTATTGATTGGTTAAACGGTTTCAGAGAAGAAGCCCTTTTAAACTTTTTTCTCATAGGGTCGAATGTTAAACCAAGTCCTGCGGTGGTGGCCATTTTGAATTTCCGATTGGGATAAAAAACATTAACTTTATAGAGGACCATCCAAACAATATTGCTAGTAAGTTTTGTTTCCATTGGTTGACTGGTTTCAGAAAAGAAGCCTTTCAAACTTTTTCCCATAGGGTCCTATGTTAAATTAAGTCCTGCGGTGGCAGCCATTTTGAATTTCCAATTGCCATAAAAAACACAAACTTTATAGAGGACCATCCAAACAATATTGCTAGTAAGTTTTTGTTTCCATTGATTAACCGGTTTCAGAGAAGAAGCCTTTTAAAACTTTTTCCCATAGGGTTCTATGTTAAACTAAGTCCTGCGGTGGCGGCCATTTTGAATTTCCAATTCCCATCAAAAACACAAACTTTATAGAGGACCATCCAAACAATATTGCTAGTAAGTTTTGTTTTGATTGGTTAAACGGTTTCAGAGAAGAAGCCCTTTTTAACTTTTTTCCCATTGGGTCCTATGTTAAACTAAGTCTTGAGGTGGCAGCCATATTGGTTTACCAATCAAAATAAAAAACACAAACTTTGTAAAGGTCCATCCAATGAACATTATGGCCAAGTTTGGTTTCAATTGGCCAAGTGGTTTCAGAGAAGAAGATTAAAATGTAAAAAGTTTACAGACGCCGACGACGACGACGACGACGCCGACGACGACGCCAACGGACGCAAAGTGATAACAATAGCTCACATGACCCTTTGGGTCAGGTGAGCTAATAAACCAAACAGATGTGTTGCATAGACGATTTGAAAATCAGTGTCTTATGTACAGAAGTGTAAAAAGTTTGTTATTACCGCGTTATTTATTACTTGCGATACGTTTTCTTCCAACTCACGAATGAGTAAGAATGACAACTGCCAAACACTTGTTTCTTTCAAGCATTCTCATTGGTTGATACATTGAAGGACTGACGTCATACGAAAATCTTCTAGCCTGGGAATTTTCCAGCTAAGTTTGTCAGGGTTTTGTGGACACATTTATTGTCAACTAAGAGCATGTCTGTTTATTGTCGGTTGAGATCATGTCTGTTATTGTCAGCTCAGAGCATGTCTGTCATTGTCAGCTGAGAGCATGTCTGTTATGGGAAACTGATAGCATGTCTGGATTACCTTGCCAGGGTTTGTTGTCTGTTTATTGTCTGCTGAGAGATGTCTGTTTATTGTCAGATAAGAGCATGTCTGTTTATTGTAAACTAAGAGAATGTCAGTTTCTTGTCAACTTAGAGCATGTCCGTTTCTTGTCAACTTATAGCATACTGTTGCAGTATCGGTTAAGATCATGTCTGTTTATTGTCAGCTGAGAGATGTCTGTTTATTGTCAGCTGAGAGCATGTCGGTTAACTGTCAACTAAGAGCATGTGTTTTAATGTCAGCTGAGAGCATGTCTGTTTAATGTTAGCTGAGAGCATGTTTGTTAAATGTTAGCTGAGAGCATGTCCATTTATTGTCAACTAAGAGCATGTCTGTTTATTGTCAACTGATAGCATACTGTTGCAGTGTCGGTTGAGAGCATGTCTGTTTATTGTCTGCTGAGAGATGTCTGTTTACTGTCAAGTAAAAGCATTTCTGTTTATTTTCAACTAATAGCATACTGTTGCCGTGTCGGTTGAGATCATGTCTGTTATTGTCAGCTCAGAGCATGTCTGTCATTGTCAGCTGAGAGCATGTCTGGATTACCTTGCCAGGGTTTGTTGTCTTTTTAATAGAATATATTCCAACAACGGTTACTCTGTTGCCTGGGACAACTTTATCACACAAATATCTGGAAAACAGATACAAACAGGATGTTATATAAGTACCCAGAAAAGTACATTTACAGTGCAAAAGTACATATTGTAACAACCAAAACATAGAATAAAACCTGTTTGAATTTAGTTTTATGCTACTCTCAACTTTTTTTTAGCTTTATCATTTCACACAGTGGAAGGAAGCCGTAGTACCAGAAAAACTCCATACCTTTAACATCATAACATGTACAAATAAAGTTTGCTCAGTAAAACATAATTTCATATCACATAAACCATGTAAACATTGTAGTATAGTTTTGATAATTGAAATTATTAACAAAATGAAATTGATTGTAATCATCAATTTGACTCAGTGTCTAAAAATACATCTTTAGTGGCAGTAACTACATGTAGTCCAGGAAAATGTGGGACAGAGGTGCCAAGATGTGTACTTGTAGTGTGTTCAAATATATAGAAAACATGTAAAATACAATATAAATACCAGAATAAAAGTTCAATAGAGATAACCTACAATAAAAATCCTCCATAAACTAGAGGCTCCCAAGACCTGTAATCACTCACCTGGAAGACTTAGAGCTATCTTTACATTTATGTAATTTACAGTTTCACTTCAGCTGTTATAGCTTACTGTTAAGTTACAAGGCAAATACTTATATTTTAATTAACAATTGTCATTAAAGGGGAATAACTCCTTTAAAGAGTTATCAGAAAAAAATTTTGAACATAGGCCTTGTTCTTTTAATTATATTAGTATATACATTTTTTCTCTATCAGTTTGAGATTCTAATAGTTTCATACTTGAACATTTAAGTTACAGAGCAAAAACTATAATTTCATCAGAAACCCTTTAAAGGGCAATAACTCTTTTAAGGCGTCATGTGATAATTTTCAGACAATAATTTTTGTTACTTTGCTAAAATTTGTATCGAAGGCAATAACTCCTTTAAGGAGTCATCTTGCGAATTGATACACTACAGCCAAAACGGATTACGCCAAGTCCGTGAGTCCATGATGGAAAACGATTGAAGTACGCGGACATTCCGGATGGACAGAAGTTCATCATTCGCGGACACTTTAGATATAATGTTCCCAATGGATCCGCGATTTCTTCCATATGTCCGCGAACGTAAACGTTATTGTCATGGACTGAATTCGATAAATACTTTATTTGAAGATAGTGTATTGTTCCAATCATTAAACCATTCAGTTGTGTATTAATTCTTTATAGATCGTCAGTAAAAACATGTTCAAGAAGGGTACTTTATTAATTATTTTACATAATAAATATTTTAATATTAATTTGTAAAAAAGGGGTAACAAAAAACAGATATAGTTAATTATATACAATAAAGGTGTGTTTAAACTCTTATAATAAACAGTAGGTATTAATAAAACGCTGGCGTAAAACACCTTTCCTTATGGTGCCCCGAGGAATTAGGATACCTGTCGTCCACCGGATGTAAAATAGAACGGTCCATTGATCAAGGAACACCTGCGATTTTATTGCGGGGTTAACTAATATACGCGTGTATAAATGTGTTTAAGAGTTGAAAGGTATGAATTTCGGTAAATTTCATAATTGTAATAAAAAAATGTCCCGCTGGCTTCCTGTTCAGGTGACTGGTGTAAATTGATGAAGGTAACCAACACGTGGACTTTCCGTGTAATTAAAATACTACGCCGACCGCAAAGTTTTATTGCTCAAACACATTGGAGCAATATTTTTCCCACACGTTTTCAAAACTTTGGCAGTCGTAGATTAAGTGGAATATTGTTAAAAAGGCATATTTACTTAAATTTTTTTAAAGGAATTTTGTACAATTAGTTGCAACCTCGAATTTTGATGTCGTCAGCCAGCGACACGTGTCACTTATAGTTTTTTGCTCCTCCCATTCATTGAGTGATTCCCGCCTCACCTATTGATATTTTGGTAATAGGTGTGTTAGTTTTGGCACACCTATCTGTCCATTAATCTAATCTCATCAGGTATTCAAAGAGACCAATAATTGACACATGATTTCTCACTCCGTGCATGTCTGATTGTTATAGAATTTACACAACGTAGAATCTGTTGAATGAACAATTATGTAAAACGAACATAAAAAAAAGACATATGAGTAACGAGGTTTCTAAAATGTTACTGCCTTTCTGCAACAAATACTTTCATTACGAATTTCTGCAGTTACAACATATGCATTGTACAAAAACCGTGTTTATCGCGGCAATACCGCGAAGTCCATTAATAGAGGATTCTGCAGTCATTTTGGTCACGGAACGTTCGCGGACAATTATCACTAAAAAAATTGATGGCCGCGTCGCGTTCCACCGTGTTTTTTCGCGGACTTTGCGGAATCCATCTTGGCCGCAGTGTATGTAGATCATTTTCACAATTTTCTGTTTCACCCCAGCTGATATAGCTGAAGTTGCATGTGCAAAAACTGAAAATGTCATAAAATAAATTGTTATCAAAGGGCAATAACTCCTATGATGAATGACAAGACAACATTGGATAAACTAATGATTTGTAGGCATTGTATTGTTTTGCAATTTATGTCAATCTGGCTCTATCCTTTCTCAAGTTATATTGTACAAACTGAAAAAATTGCAATTTCAAAGCAAAAACTCCAACAGAAAGTTAAATGTGCTAATCGATTTTCTAAAGCTTTTGAGATAATGAACCAAAAACATGTGTTGACCACTGCTCTATTGTAAGTAACAAGATGTTTGTCCATGAACCAACATCCAGGATACAAATTTGAAACTAGGTACCCAGGGATGATTGTGGACCAGTTTGCAAAAGCAAGTAGTATCAGACAAGTTTTTTGAAAAAGTTAAAGACAAATGGATGCCAAATGATGGCAAAAGCCAAATGGAACTTTGGTCCAGGATATCTAAAGATGATAGAAAATGTTACTCCGAAAAAATAAATTGGACAAGTATTAAACTGTTCATTTACCGGTCTGCATATAGTTGCATATGACGTGGCATTTCTCCATTTGGAACACCCTCTGGAGCTTCCTGTAACTTTAATACTTGGAAGTCCACACATTTACATTTATCTGGAACAATGAAGAAAGGATCCACAGGACACTTGGGTCTACCTGCTTGTTCTCTGGAATAGATTAATGAACTACTGAATTGTTTGTTGCCAAAATCACCTTTAATGAAATATAGAAATAAAATGGACAAGAACATGTCATATCCCAATCACTATTATAGCTAAGTCTCCATAACTGACCTAGACTAAATGTAATAAAAATAATGATAGGCAGTGATTAAGCTAGCATTTGCCACTTTTACAATTGATGAATCCTTTACATAAAAGACAAATATATTGGAACGTTATTAACCACGAAAACGTAAAACGATTTACATTTTTTATTGAGCCATCAAAAATAGTTTTTACCAATCTTTGGTGTTGGAAGCATCTCTCTAGCATTTTTGTACCATTGTCATTAATAAGTTAAGAAAAAAGCTTACAATTGATTGGTTAATTTTTTTGGAAGGATGCCTACAGCAACAAAAACAAAAGGAGGGAGCAAGTGAAAGATTTAATTTTAATAACATTGAAGTACTTACGTGTTACACTTTCTTGGCAGAGCATATCCTTCCAATCCAGGATTGACAGCTATGTTATTTAGAGTATTTCTACAGCTTCTACACTGGATGGTCAATCTGGTGGCTTTAGCTTTGATGGACGATGCAGCAATCACTATACCAGGTATTCTGACAAGCTTGGACATTTGTTCTGACTAAATAGAACCAAAAAAGCAACTGATTACTAAAAATAGGGTTGCAAATTTTTTTATATTTCAAGAAAATTGAAATGTAGTCATGCATGAAATTGAATGCTTGTATCTGGTAATATAAATGTACTTTACTTGTAGTCAAGCTTTACATAAATAACAACCACCAACAGGGTGGAATGCCTATATCACAACAAGAGGCTCCCAGGAGCCTGTAATCGCTCACCTAGAACCTAAATGACTTCAACTATATTTAAATTTTTTAAATTAACAGTTTCAGTCTAGTTGTTATAGCTTTTAAGTTACTGTGCAAAAACTAAACATTTCTTCAAAAATTTTAGTTAAGTACAATAACTACAAGTTGTCATCGGATAATTTCTGAAAATTAAATGGTTTGTAGGCCTTGTCCTTCAGGGAAATTTAGAAATTTACAGTTGTACTCTAGGTGTGTTATGGACTGGTCATTTGTGCAATTTACAGTTTCAATCTAGATGCTATATATAGTTTTCAAGTTACCAGGGTTTTCAATTTATTTCAGTTGAGCAGGCTCAACTGAAATTTTAGGAGGTACACCCCTGGTAGGGGGGGTCTGGGGGGGCTTGCCCCCCCCCATAAAATTTTGAAATCAAGGATGCAAAATCCTGCATTCTGAAGCGATTTTCAAGTCAAATTCAGGTATCTGAATAAGTGAAATTATGTATGTTTTTTCTCCTACATGTTTGTATATTTACAATTACTGATATTAAAATGCTTCAGTTGTAACTTGCTGTTTGTTTGATTTCACAGAATCAGTACTCTTATTACTGCACATCTTGGACAAATTAAGTTGAATTTAGTTTACTATCATATATTATTTCTTTGGTATGTTTGTACAGTACCCCTTGCTACATGTTTCTACACATTAATGCACATCTTTTCTTGAAACATGCATCTTGCACAGCTTAAGCTTTGTCCACTGACTTGTGTGATTATTTTTTCCTTCCTTTTCAATTAAAAGAGTCTGAGTCTTCTAAACAACAGCAACCTGCAGTGTCACTGTGATTATACACATGCAGCAATGAGAAACAACAAAATACAATTAACTTATTTCAGGTGTTAGTTACAATGAAACTGAGTGATCATGCAGATGGCTGTTGATTCTTTACTTTTGATATTTGCTGCCAATCAGTACACATATAAACAGAAATAGTTATTTTATAGTTAGTGTTACAGGAGTCAATCTTTCAGTAGACCAAAATTCGCTTTCTTTTCATGAGAATAATTATCCAGCTTTTGTGCATCAGATCAGAGTGCAATTACATAAAAGATTTATCCTAGGCTATATGCTTTCAGTTTTATTGGGTGACCTATACATGCTATAGTTGATACTACTGCATTCATGCCAAGTAAACTTTATTAAAAATCACCCCCTCTTGATGGTTTGAGCAAAAAACAGAAGAATTGGACAGCATATATTGCCCCAAAAATGTGAATTTATTATAAGAGGGCACTGCCGTGACTGACTTGACAGATTTGGCAATATTTTATTTTTATAAGAAGAAAAAGTGGAAAAAGGAGGGCAGTTCGGTTCCCCTTATTCTAAAGGAACCTCTTCTTGCCACGAAAGATCGATGATTTTTTATTATTTTTTTTTTATGTCATACCCCGGCATGTTATTGATGATTGACGAGATTCAACTAACTAGTTACTGTCAAAATTTAAATGATGCCATCAGTGATCATGCATGTTTATTAAACAAACGAACAACAATGATCAAATATATATTTAAATCTTTATATTCACCTTTCGACCTTTTATTTTGAACGTTTTTAAAAAAATCTTTGATACTCCGTTTCATGGTATTATTTACGATAGTTTGCTTTTTTGATCAATGTCATTGTTCATCATGACTTATTGACATGGATTCTGTTGCATTCAAACGCCACTGCGACGGAGAATTAAACAATTACAGCCAATCAAAATCCAAATTACAAATGACCAATGACAAAATCGATACCGGAGACTATAGGGCTAGCGTCATTCACAACAACAAGGAAGTAGTTTATTTACGCTTAAAATAATCTCTGCGTGAAAACATCGAATTTGAAACTCAATAAACGAAAAATTGCACAATATTTTTTTGGAAACGCAATTTGAACCGGCCAGGAAGTTCACTGAGGCGGACATTCTGGCCGGCGGCCGGTTCTTAACGAAAACACTGAGTTACAGGACAAAAATGGAAAATTTCATAAAAAAATTGTCATTTAAGGGCAATAATCCATATAAGGAGTCATCTGACAATTTCAGACCATTTATGTGAATTGTAGGGCTTTTATTGCTGATCATTTTTGCTATGTATATTTTCACTCTAGCTTTTATGGTTTTTAAGTTACAGGACAAAAAAACGGTTAATTTTATAAAACCAGAGGCTCTTAAGAGCCTGTATTGCTCACCTTATTTTATAGGCAATGAAGATGGCATTTCCCTGATGTTAAAGTAAGTCCTGTAATTTTCAATAAACTTTAAATAGGACCATCCAAACAATATTACTAGAAAGCTTTGTTTCCATTGGCTAACCGGTTGTATAGAGAAGATTTTTTTTATTTGCCCATAGGGTCCTATGTTAAACTAAGTCCTGCTGCGGTGGTGGCCATTTTGAATTTCCAATTGCCATAAAAAACATAAACTTTATAGAGGACCATCCAAACAATATTGCTAGTAAGTTTTTGTTTCCATTGATTAACCAGTTTCAGAGAAGAAGCCTTTAAAAACTTTTTCCCATAGGGTCCTATGTTAAACTAAGTCCTGCGGTAGTGGCCATTTTGAATTTCCAATTGCCATAAAAAACATTAACTTTATAGAGGACCATCCAAACAATATTGCTAGTAAGTTTCGTTTTGATTGGTTAAACGGTTTCAGAGAAGAAGCCCATTATAACTTTTTCTCATAGGGTCCAATGTTAAACCAAGTCCTGCGGTGGTGGCCATTTTGAATTTCCGATTGGGATAAAAAACATTAACTTTATAGAGGACCATCCAAACAATATTGCTAGTAAGTTTTGTTTTGATTGGTTAACCGATTTTAGAGAAGAAGCCTTTTTAACTTTTTTCCCATAGGGTCCTATGTTAAACTATGTCCTGCGTTGGTGACCATTTTGAATTTCCAATTGTCATAAAAAACATAAACTTTATAGAGGACCATCCAAATATTGGTAGTAAGTATTGTTTACATTGGTTAACCGGTTTCAGAGAAGACGCCTTTTTTAACTTTTCCTCATAGGGTCCTATGTTAAACTACGGTCCTTCGGTGGCATCCATTTTGAATTTCCAATTCCCATCAAAAACACAAACTTTATAGAGGATCATCCAAACAATATTGGTAGTAAGTTTTGATTCGATTGGTTAACTGGTTTCAGAGAAGAAGCCATTTTATTAAACTTTTTTCCCATAGGGTTCAATGTTAAACAAGTCCTGCGGTGGTGGCCATTTTGAATTTCCTATAGCAGTGATTTAGCTAGCGCTCGCCACTTTCGCAATTGGCGAATCCTTTTTAGAAATGACGAAAGTATTTTGAACGTAATTCGCCACTTCCATTTTCAAACTTCGAAATTTTCATCGTCAAAATCGGCACAGGTAAATCCAAATATCTGACCTAAGGTACATGTTTATGACCCAAGGCAATCAAAGTAATTATGTAACAGATAGGCCACCTGATATTATTTGATAATTAATCACTTAATTACCGTGTACACACCGTCACACGCGATCGAGCATAACCAGTTGGATGACAACTCGGGCGATCTTATTGTGGTCCCACGTCGCGTTGTTGACCATCAAACGAGAAGCTGAAGTCGCTCTGTCATTTAAAAAAATGTCTTATGTCTCCTTTTAATTTTATTTCCATTCTCGTCAGAATCGTCATATTTTTGTCACAGCCTCAGTTTATCATGTTACGCGCCATTTGTTAACTCTGGTTCCGGCGTGATTTTACTTTGTACATAAAGCGTAGGATAAAATACTACTGGTAACCAGTCAGAGAAACAAAAAGAATAATACCGATAGGTTTTCGGAGCGGATATGAATTCGGTGCCGGAGATTGCAAAATACGATGCCAATTAAAAACGACTATTGCAAAAATTTAAATATAAACAAAAATGAATATTTTGGCAAACACTGTTAAAGTTTTAAATCTGTTTAAATATATGTTCTATGGCAATATTACATTGAATATATAATATATGTTATAAAATGGTGCCAGAAAATATTAAATATTGATTGATGTTTATTGCATTAATTAATTAATTAATGATCTTGCATACATTTAGACATATAAAAAAATATACACACATATTAGATCTTAAAATTAGTCGCACGCAAAAGTGACTAATGCTTAAAAAATCCTAGCTAAAACCCTGTATAGGGATAAATAACACAAACTTTATAGAGGACATGATCCAAACAATATTGCTAGTAAGTTTTGTTTCCATTGGTTGACCGGTTTCAGAGAAGAAGCCTTTTAAACTTTTTCCCATAGGGTCTAATGTTAAACTAAGTCCAATGGTGGCGGCCATTTTGAATTTCCAATTCCCATCAAAAACACAAACTTTATAGAGGGCCATCCAAACAATATAGCTAGTAAGTTTTTGTTTCCATTGATTAACCGGTTTCAGAGAAGAAGCCTTTTAAAACTTTTTCCCATAGGGTCCTATGTTAAACTAAGTCCAATGGTGGCGGCCATTTTGAATTTCCAATTCCCATCAAAAACACAAACTTTACAGAGGACCATCCAAACAATATTGCTAGTAAGTTTTTTTTGATTGGTTAAACGGTTTCAGAGAAGAAGCCCTTTTAAACCTTTTTCCCATAGGGTCCTATGTTAAACTAAGTCTTGAGGTGGCGGCCATATTGGTTTACCAATCAAAATAAAAACACACTTTTGTAAAGGTCCACCCAATGAACATTATGGCCAAGTTTGGTTTCAATTGGCCAAGTGGTTTCAGTGTAGAAGATTAAAATGTAAAAAGTTTAAAGACGCCGACGACGATGACAACGCCGACGACGACGGACGCAAAGTGATAACAATAGCTCAAATGACCCTTTGGGTCAGGTGAGCTAATAATCAAAATGGTCAGAAGTTGGGTTGGAGGGCCCTATCATAGGCCCATCTTGCCTTGTTTATCTCCAAAAGTATAGTCGAGTCACCTTGTCATATTTACCTGTCAACCTAAGTTGCTATTTTATTTGGCATCACAAATGAATGTATTTTAGTCACAGCTTCCTGTTTATAATGTTTAGGAGCCATTTTGTTAAAAGTGAAATAATTAAAACAGTAGCTGTTCCAGTCCGGCTTTTACATGTACATTAATCATAATTGTAAAAATACTAGCAAAGCAAAGAAATTCAAACAAATCTCCAAAGCAGAACTGAGATTGTTTAAGTGCATCAATTTAAACATTAAAAATAGGGCATCTAATGGGACATTAAATGATACCCCACCACGATATTCATCAATAGTTAAATATATTTGTATATGCTAGTATATAGAGACAGAAAGAAATGAGTTATCTTTCTTAGACCAGAAAATTTCATTATTGTCAAATTTGAACATTTATAAAGTGGCAAAACTTCAATAATATTTTTCAGATCATCCTGAAAGTATACCCCCTCTCCTTTGAAGGGTGGTATCAATAATTAATTACAATGATGCTTCCTGTCATCCTCACAAAGACTTTTCCCGTAATTCTGACATTACTGTTTCTTTTTTTCATTAATTTAAGAAAACATATAAATCTTTTCTTAAGATAGTTCATACTACTGATTTTACCAAAGGTTGTAATACAGAGATTTTATTTAGTGCCAAAGTCCATAAGAAACATGGAAAGCAAAGTAACAATGTTAGTATATCTGTAAAGGTTAGCATTAAATTATAACAAACTCTTCTCACTGAATACAAACCTTCAACGCCCGGATGCTGCATGGGTTAGCAGACGAGTTCAACATCACCTGAATATCTTCTACTTCCTCCTCGCCTTCTGGTCGAGGATTAGTAACCTCATCAGCAACCTCTTTTGCAGCATCCTCAAACTAAAATATATACAGAAATAACTAATTACTGAAACAAGCAGTCACATAATTATCATTTCTAATCTCATTTCATTTTAACAGTTTATTCTTAACTTGAAAATTCTCAAAAAACTCCAAGAAAATATGGGAGCTGATTACTGCAAAGTTAATGTAAGATTGTTATGTCATCCATGTTACCAATTCATCCACACTATTTTGGTAGGTAAATGAATATTAGCTATGTTGGGTGGCAGAGGATTTTTGGATTAAAAAAAACCAACAATAAAATTTCCATGTCCTATACATTTATGTTTGTTTTCAAGTAGCTTTGACTGGTTCACTGTCAATACCTTACCAGAGGAAGATTTTCTGAGGGGGATGTATTTAACTTGTCAGCAAGAGACTCATCAAAACTGGAAACATCTTCAATATCTACTTCAAGCCAATACTGTCCCAAGTTGTAATTACGTTTCAGTTGATCTCTATAAAAAATAATTGTTTAAAATCAGCAATACAATTAATAGAAGGTTCTAGATATTTAAACTTTCATTTTTTCAATTATTTGCCAATACTGTGCGATTTCACCACACATTGTCATGGAGAAAATTGTGATCTCCACAGTCTCGGTATGGTAATCTCCTCTGCGACTCACAATCAAGAATTGACGACTTTACAATTAAAACAAACGCCACACATTGCCCACTTCCCGCTAGTGGTGTTCTGATGATCGGTTTAAGTCGCAAATCGGTTGGTTTAGGTTAGCGATGTCGATAATCGATTGAAAAAATTGCCAATCGATTGCCGTCGCGAATTTCCGGATTTACTTTAAGTTCCACTTCCGTTCCGTTACCACGTTTAAAATTAGTGTATTAATCAATAATAATGGCGGATTGTAACAACGGCGTGGTAGTTGTTGCAAATAAAAATGACAATGCACTACCGAAAGAACCGGACACACAAATAAATAATAGCTGAAAACAATTATTAATTATCCAGGAAGCCGTGCGAGATTATAAGTTTGGAAATATTTTGGTTTTCATAAGGAGGATAACAGTGACCGGCAACAAAGACACCAATTCTTGAAAACTAATTAGGAAATAAATTAGCATACTATGAAAAAGATGGAATTCGTCTGTCAATTATATTTTTATTAAATTTATTTTAGCATCTACAGTAGGGTTTCTTCTACCACACCAATCTGAACTATAGACGTGTAGAGTCACTCAATTCTAAATATTCTAATGAAAATGAGTCGGTATTCCTGCATAACTAAAATTGGAAAAAAACTTGTATTTATATAAACTAAATTTTAAATATTAAAAGGTGTCATTATGTAGGAAAATGTTTAAAGATACTCAGAATGCATGCTGTTACCTTAGATGTTTGGGGTGGGGCTAGATGGCACCCAAGCACCCTGCTATGTCAGTTATTTCTAAATTCTAATTTTTTCTGTTCTAAAATTCTGAGATGAAAAGAAGGGGAAAAAAATGTTAACATGAAAATACAAACATACAGAGCCCAAAAGTGAATATTAAGTTTTTACATTTTTTAGTGCTATCCTGCAAATTATATAATTTAACCACGTGAATTTAACTTAATTTTATGAAACAATATATGCACTTTGACAGAATAAAACACACCATTTACCCTATTGTTCTATATATTATTTATTAGCCATATCAAAACGACAATAATTTCTGAATTCATGTATGCTCTATAATCAAGAATTATACACATCACCATATGAGTCATAGTAAAAAGACAATTTTGTGCTGAAAAAGTTGGGTCCCTAACAATGTTGTTAGGCTCCGGGATTTCTAGGCACAGGAGTCCAGCTGGTTACTAAAGGAAAAATAGTTAAGTTTAATCCATGCATACAGTGTATTCACGACTGATTAGTTACAAATACACCATAAACTTTTGACTTGCCACAAGTTCCTTTGAATTTTTGCTATTAGAGAGTTACATCCTTATTATCAACATTTCCTAATCTATCCACTTGTGTACATAGATGGATAGTAAAGGAAATGATGTAATTCGCTAATAGCATAAAAATTCAAAGGGACTTGTGGCAAGTCTACATAAACTTGAGTCAACAGTGAACAAAAACATGAGAAAAGAAACTGAACTGCTTAATGTTCAAATATAAAATGAAACTGTATTTAATTAATTGTATATTCAAAAGTATGAAACAAAAGTTAGTTAAAACTGTCAACATTGATGAACATAGAGCAAAAGCATTAGATCAACAAGGAATAAAGCAAAATCTAAATAACCATCATTTTACACATACTAAATGACTAAATGCACGTGCACATATTCCTGCAAAACTATCAACTTTAGTCTTCTTAAAGCCAAAATAGCATCAAGTCATTGCAATTTCAAACAAAACGATTATATCTAATAGTCGGTTGGTTGGGGCTGACCGATAGTAATAGATAATCGGTTCATGTTTTAAACCGATTGAACAACACTACTTCCCGCACTATTTGTCATATTGAAAACTTTTGTAATGTACAATTGTTTATGATAAATTTTCACGCTTCTGGTGAATGACAGGTGTCAATATCAGAGTGAGGATGCAATTAAAGTCACTTGCTGCGTAAATGTGATTGCTAATTAATTTACCAATGTTTATTACCCCATTTACCTGATGCTTATCTCAGGTAGAACCCCAGCTGTTTTATAGCATGATTAAACATGCTTATCAGTGACATCAGTGTTCTAATAAACTCACTTAATGCCTATGGCTATAGTAACATCTACTTACAAGGTTAATTAAATGAAAATTTAATTAGCATCTAGACAAAAAATACAAAAACAATACAAAATCTACATTCTGTTGAAGTAATGTATCTAGTGAATCCCTACAATTTGATTGGTTAATTACAACGGGATATCATACCGTATTCCCTGTGAAACCTCGGGGATATTGAAAGGAGTTTCAAAATGGCGTCTTTTCATTGAATAATTTATTTGTTTTACACAATAAAAATAGTATAATAATAATAAACATAATATAAAGATTTCAAATATGGATTTTAATTATATGCATTTTACGTATTCTATCATCTCAGTCTGCGATTTGTCTTAAAATTAGCAAGGGAGATAACCGATAACTAGAAGTCTTCTA
Organism: Limnoperna fortunei; assembly: GCA_944474755.1. NCBI lineage: Eukaryota > Metazoa > Mollusca > Bivalvia > Mytilida > Modiolidae > Limnoperna > Limnoperna fortunei. The sequence goes on from OX104113.1 coordinate 8,334,923, forward strand.
AAATGGCAAACAAAACCATTTGCATTGCACTTAGAAAGTGAAATTTAGGATTTAAAGTTTTGCTGGGAATAAAAGATCGTCAAAAATATCAAGGTTATAAAATTTAAAATGCCATAAAAGTTTCGTTGGAAGCTTAAATGTGTTGAATGGTAGGTTCTCCAATAGTGGTGGTCTGACAAAACTAAATTTTTTCTTCAAGCATGAGACTTGTCTATTCTAATGATATACTCTAGAATATTAGTACAAGACTTCAACAGAATATAATTGTTAATCGGGCTTCACAAGGGATACAGGTTCATATTCCCTGTCTGAATTCTGAATTCTATGAACCTGTATCCCCTGTGAAGATCCCAAATAACATATAGTATCATAATCCTCACAAGTCGGGGTTTCTGTCTCCACAAAACCCTCACAAGCTAGGAAATTCCTGGGCTAGAAGTCACTATTTTGATTGGCTACATCATACCTTTCAGTCACGTCTTGGTTAGGGGATATCCAAATGCTGATTGTAAATAAACCAAACAAATGTGTTGCGTAGACCATGTGAAAATTAGTGTATTTTGTACAGTAGTGTTAATAGTTTGTTATTACCGCGTTAACATTTAGTAGTGTTTCATTTTCTTTACACTCAAGATTGAGTAAGAATGACTACTGCCAAACACTTGCTTTTTTCAAGCAATTACATTAGTTGATATTTTGGAGGATTGACGTCAGACGAAAATCTTCTAGCCCAGGAATTTCCAGCTAAGTTTGTCAGGGTTTCCTGGTCACATGTGGACACAGAAACCATGACGTCTCAGGATGCAGTATCATAGTCTTATTGTGATGATGGCCGTAATTTTTTTTAAGTTAATTAATTAATGTCTACAAAATTGTTACATTTACAGTTGTTTATAGATTTGGAATTAAATAGCTTCAATACGTTGTTTTCAAGATATAATCGCTCTTGTTTAAGGAGGTGGAAATTGTAATGCTAATCACATGATGTCATAATAAATTTAATGCACTTTTAGTTTAAAAACTCAATTTTTAGAATTAAAATTTGGTTTTGTAAAATAAATACTTACCATCATAAATTTAGATATTTTCCCTATTCGCAGCTTGTGAACCGGAAACACAAACAAATACCCTTTGAGACAACCCCCATTCCCACCTGGCGCATGTGCAACCATAATCTCCATCATTTTTCTGTGAACCGAGCAGACAGTTCCCAGAGGGGGGATGAATGGGAGGTGGGAGGGACCTTTAATTTATGATGGTAAGTATGTATTTTACAAAACCAAATTTTAATTCTAAAAATTGAGTTTTTATTACAATAAATACGTTACCATCATAAATTTAGATATTAACTGAATTTAACGTAATGCTGAATACCCCTGAAAATTGGGGAACCATGTGCATTAACTGCTGGTACTGGTCCGAAGCAAAAGGTTGTCACAAAACAGGGTATAGAGCGTAAGAAGTGGTTAAAACGTACTAACTGACCGTCATTAACCAACCTACAAAACCTCAAATATGGAAGATTAGCAATATACCAGGAGGAGGTTAACGCTCTAAGTTCAATGAACCTTAACTAGAAGCTTGAGAAAGTTTGAGAAGCAGACTTAAAAAAACTATGAAAGTTTTAACAAATCCAAGTAGAAAACCTTAGCAGAAATAAACCCGAATTCCCTTCTTAAATGGGATAAAGACGGGTAAAAGCTAGGTTTTCTCAAGCTAGAAAACCTAGACAAATACTTCAGCTAGATTCTAATTGGAAAAAACTCTTATCACCTACATACAATTTTACCTCTGAGGTAAGGTCAGAAAGGTGACAGTGTCATAGACTTTTCCTGCAAGTTGAATCTTGGCTAGGAAAAGGAGTCTGTTATTGTAATTCTCGACTTGTATGATGTAATTCACATACAAGATTCAGAGAAACAAAAAATGCAAATGAAAATGACTACTACAAACAAAAGTTAAGGCCATTAAAATAATCCAAATCCCAAGGAGGTACACATGTACCAGTAGTCCTTGTTTGGAACATTACACGAAACAGTTTATAACAGCGGCAAAAAAACTGTTTCTTTAAAGAACCCGACCTCAAACCAAGTCAATACATCAGCAATTGCTGAAATTCAACTCTTAATAGAGGAGGGTACAAAAAGATTTTTCATGAACAATATACATGAAAAATCATATATCTGTAAGAAAAGGGTTGATAAATAAACAAATAGTTTGGATTCAACCCAAGAACAACAGATAATCCATTTTAGAGTCTTAGAAGGACTCCTGTGGACTGTCCAATACTCTTGCAAAAAAGATCTTTCCCTACAAAGGAGAAAAAGTTCAAACGTTGATTCTTATAATAAGTCACTACAGTGGTACTGTACATGACTATAAGAAACAGTGAACCTGAATAAACTAGGTGTGCAGAAGAACCACCAAAGTCTGAAAGTCTTGCAAAAACTGAGCAAAACTGATACAGCAATACAGGTTTGAAACAATCCACAACCCAGGGAGAAAAGATAATCCGATAAACCTGATTCAGGACCAAAAGGTCCAGAATAGGTCTCATCTTCTCATTGTTTTGAGAACCAAAGCTGAAGGGAATAAAAAACCTGCAGAGATTGGTGGAACTTAGTACTACAACACACCTTTTTGATGCCAAATCCCAATATTATCCTAAAACAGTTGATTCTAGAAAGAATCTTCTGTCTTGGAAGAAAACAGGAACTAAAGACAGAAAAAATAGTTCCTGTGCCCTCCATAGTACTGATAGAAATAAATAGTCTTCCTAACTAGTTTCCACTAAGGGAGAAAGTGGGACAACCTGCCCCCCCTAAAACCCAGGAAGAGGAGTGGTAAACCAGACCTATTCCAATGGGATAGTACTGAAGGAAGGGCACATAATTTCCAAGGTATCTCACACTTCACAACTAAGGGCTTAATGCCAGTAGATGAAGATCGAGAAAAACTAGGAACAGTTAACCTTTCTATACCAAAAAGGAGGTACTGAACCCCAGGGATTGGCAGAAGAGGAAAGTGACTCACCAAGATGTGGACATATTCCTCTTAATATAAAATAGATTGCAGATTAAAAACTTCAGCAATGGGTGAACCTCGAAAACTTCTGTATGAAGATTGTCCAAAGGAACTCAAACAGAAGAAGTAGGAATCACTATCTCTTTCCCAAAAAGAGAATGAGATATTGAAAACCGAGGATAGGCAAAGAAGGAACATGACTCACTGAAAAGTGGACAAGTTTCTCCTACTATCCAAAGAACAGACTGAACATACAACGTCCCCATTGCATATTCCTTGTTTAGTCCTTAACGAAGTTTACCAAACTGAAGAAGAAGCAGGATTAGCTGACCTCTTTCCACAAAAGGAATGAGGTACTGAACCCTGAGAAAAGACAGAGGAGGAACATGACTCACTGAGAAGTGGACAGATTTCTCCTACCATCTAAAGAAACAATAAAAGGCTTCACCACAGGGTGGACCTTGTTTCCTTCTATTTGAAGTTTACCAAGGGGACCCAAAGAGAAGAACTAGGATTAGTTGACCTCTTTCCACATTAGGAACGAGGTACTGAAACCTTTAGAAATGGCAGAGGAGGAACATGACTCACTAAGAAGTGGACAATTTTCTTCTCCTATCCAAAGAAACAAAATAAGACTTCACCATTGGGTGGACCTTGTTTCCTTCTATTTGAAGTTTACCAAGGGAACCCAAACAGAAGAAGTAGGGTTAGCTGACCTCTTTCCAATAAGAACGAGGTACCGAACCCTGAGAAATGGCAGAGGAGGAACATGACTCACTTGAAAGTGGAAAATTTTCTCCTACCATCCAAAGAAACACAAGACTTCATCATTGGGTGGACCTTGTTTCCTTCTATTTGAAGTTTACCAAGGAAACCCAAAAAGAAGAACTAGGATTAGCTGACCTATTTCCACAATAGGAACTAGGTACTGAACCCCGAGGAATGCTAGAGGAGGAACATGACTCACTTAGAAGTGGAAAATTTTCTCCTACCATCCCAAGAAACAACAAAGACTTCATTGGGTGGACCTTGTTTCCTTCTATTTGAAGTTTACCAAGGAAACCCAAAAAGTAGAACTAGGATTAGCTGACCTCTTTCCACAATAGGAACTAGGTACTGAACCCTGAGGAATGCTAGAGGAGGAACATGACTCACTTAGAAGTGGACAATTTTCTCCTACCATCCCAAGAAACAACACAAGACTTCATTGGGTGGACCTTGTTTCCTTCTATTTGAAGTTTACCAAGGAAACCCAAAAAGTAGAACTAGGATTAGCTGACCTCTTTCCACAATAGGAACTAGGTACTGAACCCTGAGGAATGCTAGAGGAGGAACATGACTCACTTAGAAGTGGACAATTTTCTCCTACCATCCCAAGAAACAACACAAGACTTCATTGGGTGGACCTTGTTTCCTTCTATTTGAAGTTTACCAAGGAAACCCAAAAAGTAGAACTAGGATTAGCTGACCTCTTTCCACAATAGGAACTAGGTACTGAACCCTGAGGAATGCTAGAGGAGGAACATGATCAACAGAAAAAATCTCTTCCCTAGAAATATGCAAGACATCCAAGACTGAGTATTTACAAAATCTCGGAGAATGAAAAGTAAGCAAGGGTTCCTAACAAAAATATAAGCGAGGCCCTTAGCTTACCATTAACTTGCAGAAAATGTGACCAGAAAACTCAAAGAATTACTCGCCTTTGTCCTTCAGTCAATTACTACTAGCTGCCATACAATGTTCAGCCATATGTAGAAACTGAGGACAACAGTCATGAGATTTTCCTGACTGAAAGCAAGACTTTGAGAAGGAATCAAATGATTTCAAACCTTATAAAGCCAAATAAGCTTTATCCTTCCCAAAAAGAAAACCATGGATATTGATATCCTCTGGTTAAATACTTACCTGGGAAGGACTAGAGATGAAACCAACCATTAGGAAGAGAAAGATCAAAATACCTACCAATATATTATTTCATATAATTATTAAATTGATTAATAAATTTATAACAAATAATTATATTATCAATACTTATAATTATTTTATTATAACATACCACTATTAAATTTAAAAACAAAATAAATTCAAATAATGGCCCTGAAACAAAGTAGGTTACCCTGGCAAAAGAATTATTCCTCATGCCAATGGGAAAAAATTTATACCACACAGACCTTACCACAGTGTCAACCATTGACATTGTACGTGTAAACTGTTTGCCTCCGACAGCACATCCACATGGTAGGCTAAGTGGAAATGTAAAATTACTTACATGAAATCAGTCCGGTAACTTTACCCGACCAAAGAAAACAATAAATGTTTTATGTAGTGATTGAGAAGTGTAATACTTACATGAACTTCAGTCTGGTAACTTTACCAGACAGAAGAAAACAAAAATATTTTCTAACGGAAATGGAAGTTCTTTACGTAAATAAAGAACCGCAACCGGAAACAAACACGTTTTACCGGAAACAAACATACTAATGTCTGTTGGTTCGAAGACGTTTCGTTTTAACTATGCAACATTTATCCCAAAACTCTTCCTATGTAATAATAGAAAGCTAAAGGGATAACCGTCCGCCGTGTAGATTGATAGAGTAAGTGTACTGTATAGACGTAAGTCGAGACTTTGACTTTGTTCATGTGCAACCTGAACAAAGTAACAAAATGAAACAAAAGTAATAATATTACAGTTTTCACTCCAATAATAAACACAATTTCTTAAAAAATAAGTTTCCTATGTAACAGGCTTTGGACCGTCAACAAAATAATTCACGTGCTGCTTGGTTCAAAGAACCGGAAAAAATGATGGAGATTATGGTTGCACATGCGCCAGGTGGGAATGGGGGTTGTCTCAAAGGGTATTTGTTTGTGTTTCCGGTTCACAAGCTGCGAATAGGGAAAATATCTAAATTTATGATGGTAACGTATTTATTGTAATAAAACTGCAACATTTGTGACGAAATGGGACGGCGTAAGAAAGACGATGCAAAATGAAACCTGTGCTGTGTTGTGCCAGGGTGCAAAGCCAACATTAAAAATAAATTCATGGAAAGGTAGTCAAGTTGCATTCCGTTTAATGAAGTTCACACGATTTTTAAAGACGGTGCGTAGAGGAAAGTGCCCTAAATAAAATTAGGTGATACCATAAATCATGTGATAGGATACATCAAACTACCTATCTGGAAAACGGCATATTAAAAAAAGCTTATAAATTGTTGGCTTCTTGGCTTGCTATTAGTAGTTTACGACTCAGATACATAATTATGTACACAATTTATAGTCTTAAAATAACAAGCAAATAATTAATTACACAGCTTATTGTGCACACTTATCAATCAGATAACTACACATAAAACACCTGCACCATAAACCAACAAAATAATGTACAGTATCTGGATAATCATATACCAACAATCAAAAATAAAACATGTAATATAATATAACATATATTTTACCAGGGCGATACGACCCAGTGCTAATAAAAATCGGGACGGATCGACCCATGTGCGAACAAGATAGGGCCGAAATGACTCGCGTGCGGACGAAATTCGGGGCTAACTGACTCGATACCATTGTTTTTCTTCTTACGCCCGTATATATAGGGTGGTCGAAGGTTGGCCTTGATAACGTTATTTATATTCTGACAAACGAGAAAATGGTTGTTTTAGCACTTTTTAATTTCAGCAGAAAACCAACAAAAAATCGGAGTTTTGTTATAAAAAATATATCTGATGAAAGTAGAGCTTTTAAAAATTCAGAATATGTGATTTTTTTTTAATAAATTCATGTTGAAGCATATTTGCCGAACGTCCGAAGTGGAGTCGTTGCCAGAAAATCATTTGCCGAACGTCCGAAGTGGAGTCGTTGCCAGAAAATCGGCCGCCATGATGATTTGTGTGTCAATGAATGACCCGTTTTCAAAATTAAATCCGCTAGCTATTATACGGCCGATTTTGTCCATCGATGGCTTAAAATTTGCATTATTTCTTGAATTTTTTAATTTTGAATGTGCTGGTTAAAAAGAAAATCGAAATCGAAGTGAAAAAATATTAAATTTACAAAACAGTGATCAAAATCGTCATTTTCGCTTTAGCGCAATAGCAGCACAAACGGATATTAATAACTGTAACCTTCAGCTAGAGATATGTCTGCATAGTTTCAATGGATTAACTAAGCTAACTCGCGGAAATCACTGAACGTATGGACCATATTTTCGAAATTGATCGTCTGGTTGTGGCGGGTAGAGTTATCGGACGTTGAACTGTGCTCACCCGGATGCGCAGTTGATACAAGACGCTGAAAAAACGTTTGACTGGCAAAATTTAGTGTTATTGAAGTTTTCCTTCATGGACTGACGAACAAATTGACTAACAACGATGGACCTCGGCCATGGAGGCCAATCACAAACGGTAAGTAGCAGATTAACCTCTAAAAAGTATCTTAAACAGAATCGTGTTACCGCAGGGTCAAGCTACGTTGACCCCGAAAGTAGAAAATATCTATACAAATACCTGAACGTTGTATACACAAATAATATATGTATCATTTGCATCCTTTTTAGTAGAGATATGTATGTTCTTACATGATTTATTTATTATTTTGACAAAAGATTAAAAATAACAGTCATGAATATTAAGTAGGTAAATTCTCCCAACAGGACAACAAGTTGAACCAATCAGAAATTTGTATGACGCAATTTGATTCATTCGGAATTACTTTATGTCCTATCGATTCACCTTACTAGAGTCCTTTCGTCGATCTCGTGTGTTTTCTTAATTTACATGGTAACATTGAATACAAGGTACTATATTTAGTTTGAAATGAAAATAAATATTTCCATGTTTGTTATCTTTTTAAAGATTTATTGGGTGGATGTACAAAAGTAGAATTGCACAATACTTTAAATTATATTAATATACAATTAAACAGAATTAATACTTTTATTGAATGTAAACAAACAATTCTTTGTAGATGTTGTCCAAAAATATCAAATATGAATTAATACCAATTATCAATTATGTTTCAACACAATAAATACATTAATAAATATTATTAATATGTTTAAAATGAAGATTTTAATAGAACTTATGGGAACATACATTTTAAATGAATAATATCATTTAATCTTTAATTGTATTAGTTTTATGTAACTACCTGTAACTTAGTATTCATGTAATTTATTACAATAACAGTGCTTGAAATTAGGATTTGCAACTCACTTGCCCGAATCCTGAACTTTTGGATTTTCTCCTATATATTCAATATAAATTTTATCAAAATTTCACTTGCCCGAAAGGATTTTTACTGGCCAGGGGCCAGCGGACTTGTGCTAATTTCGCAGACTGCAATAACTATTGCCATTTTTTTCTGTTAATAATTTTAATAATAACTTATTATATTGTTTACTCTTGCTTAAAATAATCTACAGTTAGTAGACTATGGCACTTCAAATTTGCTTGTGTCATATAATTGCTGGTACATTCATGTACTTTTTGATAACCTGTTATTTAAAAAAAAAAAAAAAAATCCAAGTGTATGAAAGCTCCATACTTGCGAAAATTTGATGGCAACGACTTCACTGAAAGCGTGAGGTGTAAGATTGATATAGTTTCAGTAAATATACATATTTCTTGCAACTAACTTCATCTACATTAACTGTTGAAGCCTTTACATGTTCTTCATAGCAGCAATCTGATCAGAGACTTTTACTACAATTGTCCATTTTTGGTCAGTACGTCATTTTGACGACTAAAGGGAGACAATTAGACTTCTAAAAAATCGAAATTGCTTGGTAGAGGGTTGATATACTGTAATACAGCTATTTTTATTGTCATAATTACATAAATATTCTACATTTTCTTTATTGGGTACATTTTGGTCTTCAAAATGACACCATACACTTGTACTTTTTATCAGTATATATTACTAAACTTTCTAAATTGATGAATTTTTCATATTTTTTTTTGAAAATTTAAAAACTAGGGTCAAAATACATTTTTAAAGGTATTTTAGCAGTTATTTGAAATATTGGGGGTAAAAATTGTGTATTTGATTCAAAATAATATAATTTTTTTATTTGAACTGATGTGTTTTTCTGCGACAGATTATTCTGAAGGATAAAAGGTCAATAATTGAGTTTTTTAATACTGTAAATAATTGGTGGAGGGCTGATAACTGGGAGTCCAGTTACTTCCATAATAATGATTATGAAAGTATTTCATGTATCTTTGATAGTCTACAGCTCTGTGATAAAAATGATACCATACGCTTGTTCATACCACCTTTAATTATTTGTATACAAGTAAAATAATGGAATTTTCAGGATTTTTCATGAGTTTTGAAAAACTACTGAAAAAAACCCATTTTGCATTAATTTCTTATAAATAATTTGACAGACTGAGAAAAGAAGAGATATTTGTGCATGCACACAATTAATACTTACCAATTAAACAACAGTTTCATAAGCATGGTATGAGATATAGCCTTACCTGTCACCTTTTTCCCTATTGGTGCCCCTTTATTTATTAAATATGTATATATAAATAAATTAAAATATTTCCGTACAAAAATTTTTTATTCACAAAATTTCAAGTTGAATTGTTTAAGAACTAGTTTGTCATTAAAAATCAGTCATTAAAAAAATTTTAGAATTTTTTTGGTTAATTTTATGATGAAAAATGTGAATTTTTTTCAAAAAAATGCCGCTATTAATTTGAAGGATTAAATAATGAAAATTAATATAAAATATTTTATAAAATATTAAATTTAATTCAATTATAAATAATATTTCCTATAAAATGGACTTCTTTCAACAAGTACGCAAATATTCAGTCTTTCTAGTTAAACCCTTACATAGATTTGTGTACTAGAACATGCTAGTCCAGACATGGGGGTGGCCGACACACAAATAAAAAAGACTAAGTCCAAAGTCATTTTTGGTAGTTTTGGACGCTTCATAATTTTTTCCCAAAATAAGCTGCATGCATAAATTATCATTCATGTGAAAGCATAAGTAGAGTACTACATAAAGAAATAAAAAAAACAATATTTACTTGGTAAAGCAACAACAAAATTTGACTTCAAATATTGGCAAAATTTGGTACTTAAGGCAAAAATCGGAAAATGGCCATTTTTCAGCCCCTTAAAATGGTCATAACTTTTGAACCGCTCAACCGATTTCCGAAATTTTTTCAGCTAAATTCCTCATTTTTTAAGGTCTTTAAAGTTATCAAAACAAGACAAATATTCCATGATGTTCATTTTTTGACTGACCTCCCTAGTATATATACCTGTAAGTATAAGTGAAATTTCCTTCGTGAAACTGTCTAACAAAATCCTTAAATCTTTTTTTGACTTGTTGACGGTTTATTTGATTATCGTCATTTCGATCCTCAGATCCAAAATTATCACTAAAGAAAACGCCCGCATCATCAAACCCTGCCATTGTTGTTGATGTTTTAGGGCTCACGTGTTTACATTTGGCGGGAACGGTCAAGCTCCGCCTTTCTACTTCCGTTTCATGCGATATTCTTTTGACTAATCTATGTAATTTTATGTAATTTCCGTAGTTCCGAATATATAGCGACGGCTATTTGTTTGAGCAGTTGGGATGCAATTGAAATGCAGCATATTCATCACTTAACATAAAAGAAGAGTTACATTAGAATTAATGAAGAATTCAGTATGTAAAGCATTCTATTTTGTAATGACTAGAATCTGGGGACCACAAGCCCTGTATCTGTATTGAATTGATTCCTCAAAAGTAGCTCACTATTGAGCATTAATCTTTGAGTGGGGGGGGGGGGGGGGGGGAGTGCGCTGATGTTAATCGCGCTGAGCAGGTATAGGATTCAAAATTAATAGTTCTGATTTAAATTGAGATAAGGATTTCGCTGTAACACACTGATCTGCCAAAGAGTTCCAGTCTTTAATTGTTCTTGGTACAAATGAATTTTTAAAAATATAAGTGTTACAATGTATATAATTCAATGCTTTTGAGTTTGATTTCCTCTGTTTTCTTGGGTTTAGATATAAATCCAGTGGTTCAGTGGGTAGCACTACCAGGTCGTTCAAGAGTCGTAATTCTCTACGGCATTCAGCTAGCGGCTTCCAACCTAGGCTGTTCATCATTTCGGTGACACTACTTTTATTATTATAATTGTTTTTGACTAGCTCTGATGTAAATGAAACAAAATTCTCCTGGCAAGTTTCAAAATATATAGTAATATATTAAGAACACACTATACTGCAAAAAGGTAGATATAACTCTTCCGTAAATATGTGACATGGCAAATAAAATAATTTTGAGGGCAATATATATACTACTTTATTTGTGACACGCATGCAGTGCTTGTGTTAGTATTGCGGGAAGCTTATATTCAGTCTTCATAGTAAAGAATAGTCTGTGTTCTAGTCTACATCATCGTAGTAAAATATAGTCCGTTTTCTGTTCTGTCGCATGTGATGAATGATATGATGCATGTTACATGTAAATAAATGAATGAAAATGATGAATGCAGTAATAAAATCAAGTAATGTAGTTATAATACTACGTGAACAGTGAATGCTGTAGCGCTCGCCACTTTCGTCATTGACGAAATCATTTGAAAATTGACGATAGATTTCTTAATCAATTTCGTCACCTGATTTCCAATAAGAACTAACATTTTTCATTACAAATTCATTCTACCAAGTATAAAACGACATATTTATGACTCCAAAGCCAATTAACAGGAAATTGATCACCTTGATAGTTTTTAAAAGCAGGTGTCAATCGTGGAATCGATGTTTTTACAGGTAATCACATGATTTAGTGGTGCTCCTGGTCAATATAGGCAAACAAAAGTAGTAGATCCTACTGATGCGCACAGACTTCCACCTTTTGAATAACAGATTAAATATGTAATGCAAATAAAAATTGCAAAGATTTTGTTTATTTAACTCATTTTTCGTATGTTTTGCTGGTTTCAAATGGATTACGCACCATTTGTTTACATCCGAGATACATCTAATTACCGATGGTTACCACTTAGAAAATGAAGAGTACAACAACCCTTAATGAAAAATTGTAACCGATTGATATACAAACGCTTTTTAAATAAATTTTAAAAATAAAATTCTTTGAAAATTTATAAACATTTTGTTATATTAAATCTTTTTTTTAACAAATTTATACACTGCAATTGAAAGAATATAGTTGTTTATACTGTACAATTATATTTCACCAGTACAATGAATGCATGCTTCTGAGCAGATGCCCTATCGGCTCATCTGCTTAAGTGACTTAAGCCCTAAAAATCCTCAAATATTCCCTGCATGTATTTATTTACACAAATGTTTCCAGCAGCTGGTGACACATATAAATGTTTTCAACAGCCGGTGAAAATTGGAATGAATTTGGTCAGTTGTTAATTACTGATCATTCTCTTCCATGCAACACCAGAGTCTAGTAAGACTTTTAGGTTATTTCTACAGTGAATAAAATTTGCTGTTTCTGTGTACTCATTCAATAACTTAGCTTTAAAAGCCTTTATATGTTTTCATTGTAACAATTTTTTAAGTTAATTTTTGTAAGACTAACACAGTGCACAACCCTTTCCTTGAACTAACTAGTCAGCAGCGGATATTTTCTGCCTGGGGCAAGTAGGATAGTGCATGTTTGAAGTTCAAACTTTGAACCCTTTTTTAATTTTATAACCTCAAAATTTTTACTTTGCATAGTTGGTAGGCAAAATGTGACAGAAAACACATTATAAATCTGCCATAAATGTTAAAAAATTATTTTATGACATCCCTGTATTTTCCTTTTGATGGGACTTTTCTTACGGTTAGGGATCAATATGTAATACAAAACACAACAATAACACAACATGAATGGAATGAATAAAAAAATTATCTTGGGTAACACCCATATCTGTGTATACATGTCACTTCACTAAAAAATTGTTACTTAGAAATAAATATACTGTACAGTACATGTATAATTATAAATTTCCCCCAAAACTTGTGCAGTTATTAACATTGAGGGGTACTACGTATATGTATGACTTTCATTCCTTCAGTATGAATTAAAATATGAGAAAATAAATATTTTGCAGTACCCTTTTTTAAATCACCCGTTACTTAGTTGAAGAAAGATTTACCATTTTTAATATTTTTGATTTAAGTGCATAGGAACTACAGATGCAAAGGAATTTACTTCAGCTTTTTGTCTTTCACATATATTGTCATATGCCCCAAATGATCTATAATAACAATTAGCATTCAAGGTTATAGCTTTTTGGACCAAATCATAGATTAAGGTGGGTTAAAGGTTACTTTTGAGTGCTTATCATTTACAGGGAACCAGTTTGTACATAAGTAATAACTCACTCAGAGCACCATACAAGATCAAAAAATGTTTTGAAATTAGCTGCTGTGGAAGTATGGTAGTATTTTATAAAATGTGATTTCATAAATTTATTTTTCTCTAAATTTTTTGTGAAAATGTGGTTCTCATCTGTTGATTGGTTTAAAATAATAACATAAATAGAAATAATGACATCATAATCAAAACAACTTTCAACTTCTAATGTATTCAAGTCATGACCATTAAATTGGGGTTAGGAGAATTTGTATTTAATTTTGCAAATTTACTACTTTTTTAAATTAGAGAAACAGAATCTTACCAATTTTGGATTTGTGAGAAAGAGAATTTAAAAGCATATGAACTTATGAGCTTCTAGGACAAATTTCAACCTCTGATTGTATTTTTATTTACCAGTAATTTCCTCAGCAGTATTTATATTACATTTACCAATCTAGTCTACTTAAAATTTCAGACACAAATGGAAGCACCTATAGAGACATTCATCAAAGACTTTGTTTGGGCCAGGACAGGGGAAACCGTGTATATTGATCTGTCTACACCATCAGTAGTTTTAATACGAGATGTAACAGTCCATGGGTCTACGGCACTTGCTGCATTATGGTTGAACATCCTTCAGCATCCTAACAACTACCCTGTACTAAGATACCCATATAGAAAACTCTACAATAAAAATGGCACATACAGAGTAGTTCTTACTGTGGATGATGTTACTTTGACTGTTTCCATGACACTAGGATCTCTTAAAATGAAGGGAGAATTTATTTTACATTGGTTTCAGAGTCAGTTCTTGAAAGTTCTGGATGCATATGAGAAATCTGTGTCAACACCACAGCCATTGATGAATGACAAATATTTAGAGATGAGAAAAACATGGAATAAAATAAAGTCAACATTAAAACCTACTGGTTAGAAATAAATATAGTCAACATTAAAACCTATTGGTTAGAAACAAAAATTCTTGTTATTGTCGTATTCTTTTGATTTTAGTTCGTAAATTTGGAACGTAAGTCAAAAGAATGAAATAACTTGTATGTATCTTTATATTTTTTCTTCAGTTTTTACACTGTACCATTTAGTTGCATAGTGCTGTTAGTTGTCTCCCTTGTCATTACTTATCAGTATACGAACTGGTAACTGTCCCAATTCTTATCAGTACCTATATGTCTATAAATGATGAAAGCACATCTGTTCTTGTTTTTTGTTTGATGGGTATTAACATTGAGCTACAGTGTGTTTACAAATTTCTATTTATAACTGTAAAGTCACACAGCTTACATTTAAGTTATTATTAAACATGTTCTATTTTAGAAATAACAAGTACAAAGGAAGACAAAGAGAAGGTGATTGATGATGATATAAAACAAAAAGATGAATTGAAAGTAGGAACAAAGGAAGATGCAAAAGAAACAAAAATAGAAGATAATATGTCTGCAGAAGTACCCAGTGTTACAAACAATAGTGTAAAAGACAAACAAGATTTAAAAGATTTAACAGACGCATTACAAAATGTTAACCTGGAGAGAGTAAGTCAATAATTAAGAACAAAGCATTACAAAATGTTAACCTGGAGAGAGTAAGTCAACAATTAAAAACAAAGCATTACAAAATGTTAACCTGGATAGAGTAAGTCAACAATTAAAAACAAAGCATTACAGAATGTTAACCTGGAGAGAGTAAGTCAATAATTAAAAACAAAGCATTACAAAATGTTAACCTGGATAGAGTAAGTCAACAATTAAAAACAAAGCATTACAGAATGTTAACCTGGAGAGAGAAAGTCAACAATTAAAAACAAAGCATTACAGAATGTTAACCTGGAGAGAGTAAGTCAATAATTAAAAACAAAGCATTACAAAATGTTAACCTGGAGAGAGTAAGTCAATAATTAAAAACAAAGCATTACAAAATGTTAACCTGGATAGAGTAAGTCAACAATTAAAAACAAAGCATTACAAAATGTTAACCTGGAGAGAGTAAGTCAACAATTAAAAACAAAACATTACAGAATGTTAACCTGGAGAGAGCAAGTAAATAATTACAAAATGTTCATCTAGAGAGTAAGTCGACAATTACAAAATGTTCAATCTAGAGAGTAAGTCGACAATTACAAAATGTTCAATCTAGAGAGAGACAAAGTCAAAAATTAAACACCTAGAGAGAGTAAGTCAACATTTGAAAACAGTGCATTGGATTATTGATACCAATCTAATTAAAATTAAATCTTTCACTTGATTTTTTTGCTCTGTTTGCTATGTTACCTTCTGACAGGGTTTTATTCATTCAATTTCTACTGATCTGTCAAAAAATGTTCTATCTTTCCCTATTAACCAACTGACCTCAAAACTCAACAAAAAAAGAAATCTGTCTATAGCTTTTGACCTACCGTAAATCAGAATATTTTGGTATTTTTCTCTAAAAAGCATTGTGTTTGATTTTGGTGTTTCTTACTATTGATGTGTTAAAATTTGGCACCTATGATAATTGCTCTCTTTAAAGCACATAATGTCATTTCCTATTAATCAAATAAAGGTGTTATATATATTTCAAGTCTATACTTCCTTAAACAAGCAATGCATCCTGATCAAATTTGTTATTGTTACTTATTAAAATAGGCAAGCCGCTTTGACACTCTGGATTAACATTTGGTGCAATCTTTATAAATCAGGAGTAATCTCCCTTCCCAGTGAATTTCCCTATTACAGAAGGCATTTTTTCTACCCTTTCATGTGATCCTAATTATAAATCATTGAAAAGCATAATTCCAAACCAAATTGTTTTTCTAGCACTCATTAGACAAAATTCAATTCACTTTTGTTTTGGTCTTAACATCTTTTACATACAACTAATTCAATTCTGTTGTATATAAATATTCTTTAAAGAGATATGTGTTTCATGTTTTTTTTAATTGTCCCCCTTCAAAACCACATCATACCTCATTTGTTGAGTTTGTGGTAGACAAATGTTTATGCAGATTCAAATAGGGTTCATACCTTAATGATATTATTTCAGAATTCTGAAGAAAATATTCAGAAGCAAATAGTTTGTTTGTCTGATGGCTGTGTCCAGCATGGTCCAGAATATATTTACATTCTGTGGAAATGCCTGTTGGAACAGTGGTTTAAGGATCCAGCTAACAGAGTTTATATTGTAACACCCCAGCTAGACATTGATCGTCTGAAGGATGTATGTCAGCTTGTTCTCAAATATAGGTTAACAGCCAACTTGGAAGCTCTCTATGTCCATCATAAATGTGATCTTGTTCAAAACATTGGTGACGTGAAACGAAGTGTTCAGATGAGCTTTCCTACCAAAGATCAAGTGTTTATTGAATATAAGATCTACAGCAACATCGTTTATCCATTAACTCCTTTTCAATGTAAATTCATTGCATGTATCAAAGAGGGTCAAGTTCATGTTCTACAAACAACTGCCAATTTCCATGGTGACCATTTTGTCAAAGATAATGTAGACACCGTCAGCTTTCATCAGATGTCAAAAGATGAGTTTCATCAAAGATTTCTTAAACCTATCTTAGCTTCACAAGTTCTGCAAGTCAGTGAAAAGTAGTCAAATGTAGCAAGCAAATACACAGCTAGTGGAGCTAGAACCAGTTGTCCTGAAAGTCTTTCGATTTACTAGTATATGTTTTGTGAAATATTGAACAAAAATTAAGTATAGATTAATAGATCAAAGTCAAAATTCATTATCATTAAGGGTTGATTGTGTTTATTATTACATGGTTTTTGTAATGGAGTCATTCAATTGTTATCCAGAAAAATTATTTCAACACTAAAATTTTAGCTTTGTGTCTGCTATAAAAGGAGTGGGCTGATAAACTAAATACAATAAATAGTAATAATATGAAATAAACTTTTGGTGACCTCCCATAAACATGAGATTTCTAAAACTGCCAATAAGAATGTTACAAGTGCCAATTTTTTTACATCATGTTTCATATCTAGTGCAGAACCAAGAACCAACTAAATGTTCATTCTAATTGATTTACTACAAAGCTTTAGAGTGGTTGCTGTATGTTTTGTCAAAGTGTCAAGTGGCCAAATAAATTGTTGTCCTAATGCCCATACCCCTTTGGTTTTTCATTTTGAAAATAAAATCCAAGATACATATATTAAAGTTCTCAGTTATGTCCTCAATGATGTTGATAGCGAGCATCGCAGATGGGAGCTATACGGTTACATGCATGTGTGTAAAAAAAGTCACGTGATCCATATGAACAAATCCATTTCAGATGGTAGCTGAGCTATCCGAAGAAAATATTGCAGACGAACGGAAAAATATATAATATAAAAGTAGACAAAAATCATCTTGACATCGATAAAATTAAAGTGTTTATTTTTTAAATTACTGCAAAAATGCCAGACAATTTTTTTTTCAATCTGAAACGCTGTATTTGAAATTGAGTTTTGTGACGTCACCAACACATTAGATAAGACGTCACGTCATCAATGGAATGTAGAGGCACTGCTAGGTAGCTCTGACATAACGACATGAACAATGTGCGATGCTCGCATTTAGGCTGTGCCTACATTTATATTAGTTTATACATTCTATATATTATCAGTTTGTCTTATTGGCCAATACAAGATCAGCTGTGTGGTATATTGCACTTAGTTACCCTATAGGAGGGCCAATACAAGATCAGCTGTGTGGTATATTGCACTTAGTTACCCTATAGGAGGGCCAATACAAGATCAGCTGTGTGGTATATTGCACTTAGTTAATCTATATGAGGACCAATACAAGATCAGCTGTGTGGTATATTGCACTTAGTTACCCTGTAGGAGGATCAATACAAGATCAGCTGTCTAGTATATTGCACTGTTACCCTATAGAAGCTTAATTGATTTATATTAAATTAAGTGACCAATGCAAGGTCACTATATTATTATTATCAAGAAACCTACTGTTATAAAGCATGTATTGTTACATTTTTTACTGGGATATTTTATTTGTTGATATTATATTTAATTTTCCTATTATCTAAGCATAAAAAGATATGTTTGCAGATGTACAATTTGTTAAAGTATTGTGCTTGTTTTCTTTTGGTTTTTATTTCCTTTCACAAATTATCAATCAAGATAGTAATAAAGTCAACATGTCAGTGATCTGTAAACACGTAGAAACATAAAACTATTACCATAGGAACAAAAAAAAAACATTACGGTAGGAAGAATAGTATCATCAATACAAACATTGTTATTGTTCAATAGACCATTGATTTATTGACCAATCAGATGAGTTCTTATTGTTCAATAGACCATTGATTTATTGACCAATCAGATGAGTCATACATTATTGATGAAAGCATCTTTGATTATAAAAACATTAAAAAAGATATTAAGAAATTCAACGTAAGTTCTTTTACAGATTTTTAATTTTATGACTATTATAGTTTGTATTGTTTCTAAAGCAAATCAACATCTTGTCCTATTTTAAGCACAACAACTAACAAACAATAATAATCTTCTTGATTAACTAGTACATGTACTGAATGTGCAGACAAACGAACGAATGTTTATATTGACTGCAATGGACATGCTGATGAACAAAAGGGTCTATTTACTTGTCTTGTGCATGCAGAGGACAAATGTAAGGATGTTTGTATTGAAATGCTGAAGAACAAAAGGGTCTATTTACTTGTCTTGTGCAGGCAGAGGACAAATGTAAGAGTGTTTGTATTGAAATGCTGAAGAACAAAAGGGTCTATTTACTTGTCTTGTGCAGGCAGAGGACAAATGTAAGAATGTATTGAAATGCGGAAGAACAAAAGGGTCTATTTACTTGTCTTGTGCAGGCAGAGGACAAATGTAAGAATGTTTGTATTGACATGCTGAAGAACAAAAGGGTCTATTTACTTGTCTTGTGCAGGCAGAGGACAAATGTAAGAATGTATTGAAATGCGGAAGAACAAAAGGGTCTATTTACTTGTCTTGTGCATGCAGAGGACAAATGTAAGAATGTTTGTATTGAAATGCTGAAGAACAAAAGGGTCTATTTACTTGTCTTGTGCAGGCAGAGGACAAATGTAAGAGTGTTTGTATTGAAATGCTGAAGAACAAAAGGGTCTATTTACTTGTCTTGTGCATGCAGAGGACAAATGTAAGAATGTATTGAAATGCGGAAGAACAAAAGGGTCTATTTACTTGTCTTGTGCAGGCAGAGGACAAATGTAAGAATGTTTGTATTGACATGCTGAAGAACAAAAGGGTCTATTTACTTGTCTTGTGCAGGCAGAGGACAAATGTAAGAATGTTTGTATTGAAATGCTGAAGAACAAAAGGGTCTATTTACTTGTCTTGTGCAGGCAGAGGACACATGTAAGAATGTTTGTATTGAAATGCTGAAGAACAAAAGGGTCTATTTACTTGTCTTGTGCAGGCAGAGGACAAATGTAAGAATGTTTGTATTGAAATGCTGAAGAACAAAAGGGTCTATTTACTTGTCTTGTGCAGGCAGAGGACAAATGTAAGAATGTATTGAAATGCGGAAGAACAAAAGGGTCTATTTACTTGTCTTGTGCAGGCAGAGGACACATGTAAGAATGTTTGTATTGAAATGCTGATGAACAAAAGGGTCTATTTACTTGTCTTGTGCATGCAGAGGACAAATGTAAGAATGTTTGTATTGAAATGCTGAAGAACAAAAGGGTCTATTTACTTGTCTTGTGCAGGCAGAGGACAAATGTAAGAATGTTTGTATTGACATGCTGATGAACAAAAGGGTCTATTTACTTGTCTTGTGCATGCAGAGGACAAATGTAAGAATGTTTGTATTGAAATGCTGAAGAACAAAAGGGTCTATTTACTTGTCTTGTGCATGCAGAGGACAAATATAAGAATGTTTGTATTGACATGCTGAAGAACAAAAGGGTCTATTTACTTGTCTTGTGCAGGCAGAGGACAAATGTAAGAGTGTTTGTATTGACATGCTGAAGAACAAAAGGTCTATTTACTTGTCTTGTGCAGGCAGAGGACAAATGTAAGAATGTTTGTATTGACATGCTGATGAACAAAAGGGTCTATTTACTTGTCTTGTGCAGGCAGAGGACAAATGTAAGAGTGTTTGTATTGACATGCTGAAGAACAAAAGGGTCTATTTACTTGTCTTGTGCAGGCAGAGGACAAATGTAAGAATGTTTGTATTGACATGCTGAAGAACAAAAGGGTCTATTTACTTGTCTTGTGCAGGCAGAGGACAAATGTAAGAGTGTTTGTATTGAAATGCTGAAGATTTTGTTTGTTTGTTTGAATGGTGTTTTAACGCCACTTTCAGCAATTTTTCAGCTATTTCATGGCGTCCAGTTTTTATTGGGGGAGGAAGCCGGAGTACCCGGAGAGAACCCCCGACCTGCGGTAGGAAAACTGGCAATCCTTGTCAATTAAGATTGGAGTCGAGTACACCCTGCCTGCAGTGAGAATCGAACCCGCAATCTCAGTGTTGACAGACCACGTGATCAATAGAAGTCGAACTACCTTGACCACTCGGCCACCGAGGCCCCCGAAATGCTGAAGAACAAAAGGGTCTATTTACTTGTCTTGTGCAGGCAGAGGACACATGTAAGAATGTTTGTATTGACATGCTGAAGAACAAAAGGTTCTATTAAATAAAAAAGATGCACAGACGACAAAACAAAAACAAATGCAACTGTTTGAATGTGGTTTACATTTCAAGGGACATAAAGCTACACAAGTACCAACTAATTATTTTTCCTTCCAAAGAAGTTCTTTTATACAGAAGTTATTGTCACAGTTTTCTTAGTTTTGCAGTGATTAAATATTGTTAGTTTCTTTTTTTTTCTGTTTTTTTTTTTGTTTGTGAGTTGCAGTTGACTAAGATGTAGTTAATATATTAGGTGCTTTAGATTGTCTTGCCAAGGAATGGTGAATTTTTAACATTGGTTTATTTCAACCGAATAACACAAATATGTAGAGATATTATTGTTTGTATGTGATATAAAGATGGTTTGGATAAACTATACAAGGTAACAAACAACCAAATTTTATAGCTATGAAAATTACTGGTGAACATTACACATTACTGCTGTTTTTCTTTGAACACTCTTGGTTGACTATAGTAACCTTTTTTCATAAAACTATGTTCTGTTAAGGTAAACTGGAGGATTTTTAGTAAAAGTTATTTATAGAATTTTTACTATACCATGTCAATTACATATTAAATACTTGAACAATTTGTACTCTATATTACTTTTTAATAATACATT
Organism: Limnoperna fortunei; assembly: GCA_944474755.1. NCBI lineage: Eukaryota > Metazoa > Mollusca > Bivalvia > Mytilida > Modiolidae > Limnoperna > Limnoperna fortunei. The sequence continues at coordinate 8,356,558 of OX104113.1, forward strand.
ACAGCATGCATACATTTTATGTTTTATATTTTTATAGTATATATATACATTTCACGATTTTTCTTACATCTTTAAAGTATACAGTATTAATTATATATTATGTGTCATTGTTATTGCCACCTCACAATTTATGGAAATAAAATTATTTCTATTATGTTTTCTTTTCTTGATGTTGGGGACTGGGTGCCAAGTGGTAAAGATACATATCCATCAGCTTTTGATCACATGCCTGTCAACACTGAGGTTGCAGATTGGAGCCTTACTGTGGGCACAGTATGCTCGACTCCCCCCCCCCCACTTTATTGATAATGATGGTCAGTTTTCCTGGTCAGGTTTACTCTGGGTACTCTGGCTTCTTACCTCAATAAAAACTTGATGATCTGATATAGCTTAAATAATTGCTGAAAGCTGCTTAAAACCCATTTCTAAAAATCACAATTTCATATCTTCAAATCTTCAAATCTATGGTAAAATTATATATCAGTCCCTCACCCTCCCTGCATGAACCGTATCAGTCCTCATTCTCCCTGCATGAACCAACCTCCCTTTGTTCATATATCCGTCCCTCATCCTCCCTGCATAAATCATATCGGTCCTCATTCTCCCTGCATTAACCGTATCAGTCCTCATTCTCGCTGCATGAACCATATGTCCTCATTCTCCCTGCATGAACCGTATCAGTCCTCATTCTCCCTGCATGAACCATATCAGTCATTCTCCCTGCATGAAACAAACTTCCTTTACTGATCATATATCCGTCCCTCATCCTCCCTGCATGAACCGTATCAGTCCTCATTCTCCCTGCATGAACCATATCAGTCCTCATTCTTCCTACATGAACGGTATCAGTCCTCATTCTTCCTGCATGAACCATATCAGTCCTCATTCTCCCTGCATGAACCAACCTCCATTTGTTGATCATAAATCAGTCCCTCATCCTCCCTGCATGAACCATATCAGTCCCCATTCTTCTTGCAAGAACCAAACTTCCTTTGTTGATCGTATATCAGTCCCTCATCCTCCCTGCATGAACCGTATCAGTCCTTATTATTCCTGCATGAACCGTATCAGTCCTCATTCTTCCTTCATGAGCCATATCAGTCCCTCATTCTCCCTGCATCATTCATATCAGTCCTCATTCTCCCTGCTTGAACCATATCATTCCTCATTCTTCTGCATGAACGGTATCAGTCCTCATTCTTCCTGCATGAACCAATCTCCCTTTTTTGATCATATATCAGTCCCTCATCCTCCCTGCATGAACCGTATCAGTCCTCATTCTCCCTGCAAGAACCACATCAGTCGTCATTCTCCCTGCATGAACCGTATCAGTCCTCATTCTCCCTGCATGAATCACATATCAGTCCTCATTCTTCCTGCATAAACCAAACTCCCTTTGTTGATCATATATCAGTCCCTCATCCTCCCTGCATGAATTGTATTAGTCCTCATTCTCCCTGCAAGAACCATATCAGTCCTCATTCTCCCTGCATGAACCGTATCAGTCCTCATTCTCCCTGCAAGAACCATATCAGTCCTCATTCTCTCTGCTTGAACCATATCAGTCCTCATTCTTCCTGCATGAACGGTATCAGTCCTCATTCTTCCTGCATGAACCAATCTCCATTTTTTGATCATATATCAGTTCCTCATCCTCCCTGCATGAATCATATCGGTCCTCATTCTCCCTGCATTAACCGTATCAGTCCTCATTCTCGCTGCATGAACCATATGTCCTCATTCTCCCTGCATGAACCGTATCAGTCCTCATTCTCCCTGCATGAACCATATCAGTCATTCTCCCTGCATGAAACAAACTTCCTTTACTGATCATATATCCGTCCCTCATCCTCCCTGCATGAACCGTATCAGTCCTCATTCTCCCTGCATGAACCATATCAGTCCTCATTCTTCCTACATGAACGGTATCAGTCCTCATTCTTCCTGCATGAACCATATCAGTCCTCATTCTCCCTGCATGAACCAACCTCCATTTGTTGATCATAAATCAGTCCCTCATCCTCCCTGCATGAACCATATCAGTCCCCATTCTTCTTGCAAGAACCAAACTTCCTTTGTTGATCGTATATCAGTCCCTCATCCTCCCTGCATGAACCGTATCAGTCCTTATTCTTCCTGCATGAACCGTATCAGTCCTCATTCTTCCTTCATGAGCCATATCAGTCCCTCATTCTCCCTGCATCATTCATATCAGTCCTCATTCTCCCTGCTTGAACCATATCATTCCTCATTCTTCTGCATGAACGGTATCAGTCCTCATTCTTCCTGCATGAACCAATCTCCCTTTTTTGATCATATATCAGTCCCTCATCCTCCCTGCATGAACCGTATCAGTCCTCATTCTCCCTGCAAGAACCACATCAGTCGTCATTCTCCCTGCATGAACCGTATCAGTCCTCATTCTCCCTGCATGAACCATATCAGTCCTCATTTTTCCTGCATAAACCAAACTCCCTTTGTTGATCATATATCAGTCCCTCATCCTCCCTGCATGAATTGTATTAGTCCTCATTCTCCCTGCAAGAACCATATCAGTCCTCATTCTCCCTGCATGAACCGTATCAGTCCTCATTCTCCCTGCAAGAACCATATCAGTCCTCATTCTCTCTGCTTGAACCATATCAGTCCTCATTCTTCCTGCATGAACGGTATCAGTCCTCATTCTTCCTGCATGAACCAATCTCCATTTTTTGATCATATATCAGTTCCTCATCCTCCCTGCATGAACCGTATCAGTCCTCATCCTCCCTGCATGAACCATATCAGTCCTCATTCTCCCTGCATGAACCAACCTCCATTTGTTGATCATAAATCAGTCCCTCATCCTCCCTACATGAACCATATCAGTCCCATTCTTCTTGCAAGAACCAAACTCCCTTTGTTGATCGTATATCAGTCCCTCATCCTCCCTGCATGAACCGTATCAGTCCTCATTCTCCCTGCATTAACCATAGCAGTCCTCATTCTCCCTGCATGAACCGTATCAGTCCTCATCCTCCCTGCATGGACCAACCTCCCTTTGTTGATTATATATCAGTTCCTCATCCTCCCTGCATGAACCATATCAGTCCTCATTCTTCCTGCATGAACCAAACTCCCTTTGTTGATCATATATCAGTCCCTCATCCTCCCTGCATGAACCGTATCAGTCCTCATCCCCCATGCATGAACCATATCAGTCCTCATTCTCCCTGCGTGAACCAACCTCCATTTGTTGATCATAAATCAGTCCCTCATCCTCCCTGCATGAACCATATCAGTCCTCATTCTTCTTGCATGAACCAAACTCCCTTTGTTGATCATATATCAGTCCCTCATTCTCCCTGCATGGACCAACCTCCCTTTGTTGATTATATATCAGTCCCTCATCCTCCCTGCATTAACCATATCAGTCCTCATTCTTCCTGCATGAACCAAACTCCCTTTGTTGATCATATATCAGTCCCTCATCCCCCCTGCATGAACCGTATCAGTCCTCATTCTCCCTGCAAGAACCATATCAGTCCTCATTCTCCCTGCATGAACCATATCAGTCCTCATTCTCCCTGCATGAACCGTATCAGTCCTCATTCTCCCTGCATGAACCAAACTCCATTTGTTGATCATATATCAGTCCCTCATCCTCCCTGCATAAACCATATCAGTCCTCATTCTCCCTGCATGAACCATATCAGTCCTCATTCTCCCTGCATGAACCGTATCAGTCCTCATTCTTCCTGCATGAATCGTGTAAGTCTCATTCTTCCTGCATATATCAGTCCGGCCTCATCCTCCATGCATGAACAATATCAGTCCTCATTCTCCCTGCATGAACCATATCAGTCCTTATTCTCCCTGCATGAACCGTATTAGTCCTCATCCTCCCTGCATGAACCGTATCAGTCCCTCATCCTCCCTGCACGAACCATATCAGTCCTCATTCTCCCTGCATGAACCATATCAGTCCTCATTCTCCCTGCATGAACCGTATCAGTCCTCATTCTCCCTGCATGAACCAAACTCCCTTTGTTGATCATATATCAGTCCCTCATCCTCCCTGCATGAACCGTATCAGTCCCTCATCCTCCCTGCACGAACCATATCAGTCCTCATTCTCCATGTATAGACCACGCTCCTTTTGTTGATCATATATCTGTCCCTCATCCTCCCTGCATGAACCGTATCAGTCCCTCATCCTCCCTGCATGAACCATATCAGTCCCTCATCCTCCCTGCATGAACTGTATCAGTCACTCATTCTTCCTGCATGAACCAACCTCCCTTTGTTGACCATATATCAGTCCCTCACCCTCCCTGCATGAACCATATCAGTCCTCATTCTCCCTGCATAAACCGTATCAGTCCCTCATCCTCCCTGCATGAACCGTATCAGTCCTCATTCTCCCTGCATGAACCAACCTCCATTAGTTGATCATATATCAGACCCTCATCCTCCCTGCATGAACAATATCAGTTCTCATTCTCCCTGCATGGACCACCCTCCCTTTGTTGATCATATATCCGTCCCTCATCCTCCCTGCATGATTCATATCAGTCCTCATTCTTCCTGCATGAACCATATCAGTCCCTCATTCTCCCTGCATGAATCATATCAGTCCTCATTCTCCCTGCATGGACCACCCTCCCTTTGTTGATCATATATCCGTCCCTCATCCTCCCTGCATGAACCATATCAGTCCTTATTCTTCCTGCATGATCCATATCAGTCCCTCATTCTCCCTGCATGAACCATATCAGTCCTCATCCTCCCTGCATGAACCGTATCAGTCCTCATTCTCCCTGCATGAACCAACCATCAATTTGTTGATCATAAATCAGTCCCCCATCCTCCCTGCATGAACCGTATCAGTCCTCATCCTCCCTGCATAAACCGCATCAGTCCTTATTGTCCCTGCATGGACCACCCTCTCTTTGTTTATCATATTTCAGTCCCTCCACATTCTTCCTGCTTGAACCGTATCAGTCCCTCATCCTCACTGCATGAATCATATCAGTCCTCATTCTCCCTGCATGAACCTTATCAGTCCTCATTCTTCCTGCATGAACCGTATCTGTCCCTTATCCTCCCTGCATGAACCATATCAGTCCTCATTCTCCCAGCATGAACCATATCAGTCCTCATTCTCCCTGCATGAACCGTATCAGTCCTCATTCTCCCTGCATGAACCAAACTCCATTTGTTGATCATATATCAGTCCCTCATCCTCCCTGCATAAACCATATCAGTCCTCATTCTCCCTGCATGAACCATATCAGTCCTCATTCTCCCTGCATGAACTGTATCAGTCCTCATTCTTCCTGCATGAATCGTGTAAGTCTCATTCTTCCTGCATATATCAGTCCGGCCTCATCCTCCATGCATGAACAATATCAGTCCTCATTCTCCCTGCATGAACCATATCAGTCCTTATTCTCCCTGCATGAACCGTATTAGTCCTCATCCTCCCTGCATGAACCGTATCAGTCCCTCATCCTCCCTGCACGAACCATATCAGTCCTCATTCTCCCTGCATGAACCATATCAGTCCTCATTCTCCCTGCATGAACCGTATCAGTCCTCATTCTCCCTGCATGAACCAAACTCCCTTTGTTGATCATATATCAGTCCCTCATCCTCCCTGCATTTACCGTATCAGTCCCTCATCCTCCCTGCACGAACCATATCAGTCCTCATTCTCCATGTATAGACCACGCTCCTTTTGTTGATCATATATCTGTCCCTCATCCTCCCTGCATGAACCGTATCAGTCCCTCATCCTCCCTGCATGAACCATATCAGTCCCTCATCCTCCCTGCATGAACTGTATCAGTCACTCATTCTTCCTGCATGAACCAACCTCCCTTTGTTGACCATATATCAGTCCCTCACCCTCCCTGCATGAACCATATCAGTCCTCATTCTCCCTGCATAAACCGTATCAGTCCCTCATCCTCCCTGCATGAACCGTATCAGTCCTCATTCTCCCTGCATGAACCAACCTCCATTAGTTGATCATATATCAGACCCTCATCCTCCCTGCATGAACAATATCAGTTCTCATTCTCCCTGCATGGACCACCCTCCCTTTGTTGATCATATATCCGTCCCTCATCCTCCCTGCATGATTCATATCAGTCCTCATTCTTCCTGCATGAACCATATCAGTCCCTCATTCTCCCTGCATGAATCATATCAGTCCTCATTCTCCCTGCATGGACCACCCTCCCTTTGTTGATCATATATCCGTCCCTCATCCTCCCTGCATGAACCATATCAGTCCTTATTCTTCCTGCATGATCCATATCAGTCCCTCATTCTCCCTGCATGAACCATATCAGTCCTCATCCTCCCTGCATGAACCGTATCAGTCCTCATTCTCCCTGCATGAACCAACCATCAATTTGTTGATCATAAATCAGTCCCCCATCCTCCCTGCATGAACCGTATCAGTCCTCATCCTCCCTGCATAAACCGCATCAGTCCTTATTGTCCCTGCATGGACCACCCTCTCTTTGTTTATCATATTTCAGTCCCTCCACATTCTTCCTGCTTGAACCGTATCAGTCCCTCATCCTCACTGCATGAATCATATCAGTCCTCATTCTCCCTGCATGAACCTTATCAGTCCTCATTCTTCCTGCATGAACCGTATCTGTCCCTTATCCTCCCTGCATGAACCATATCAGTCCTCATTCTCCCAGCATGAACCATATCAGTCCTCATTCTTCTTGCATGAACCGTATCAGTCCCTCATCTCCCTGCATGAACCGTGTCAGTCCTCATTCTCCCTGCATGAACCATATCAGTCCTCATCCTCCCTGCATGAACCATATCAGTCCTCATCCTTCCTGCATGAACCATATCAGTCCTCATCCTCCCTGCATGAACCATATCAGTCCTCATCTTCCCTGCATGAACCATATCAGTCCTCATTCTTCCTGCATGAACCATATCCTACCTCATCTTCCCTGCATGAACCATATCAGTCCTCATTCTTCCTGCATGAACCATATCAGTCCTCATTCTTCCTGCATGAACCGTATCAGTCCCTCATCTCCCTGCACGAACCGTGTCAGTCCTCATTCTCCCTGCATGAACCATATCAGTCCTCATCCTCATTGCATGAACCGTATCAGTCCTCATTCTTCCTGCATGAACCAACCTCCATTTGTTGACTATCTATCCGTCCCTCATCCTCCCTGCATTGACCACATATCCTACCTCCTGTAAGTATTTGCGTTCTAGATTGGCTGATAAACTTCACTTGCTGACCTCATATTTTCTATACACGGGTAGTAGGTGAGAGTTTTTGCTCTTTGACTTTGAACCAAACAGAAAAAAATAATTTGCTCTTTATGACAATCACTCTGATACTTCGTTACACAGGCAGTTGATGTCCAAAACCAAAGTTGTTTGTTTGTTTGTTTGATGGTGTTTAACGCCACTTTCAGCAATTTTTCAGCTATATCGTGGCGTCCAGTTTTTATTGGGGGAGGAAGCCGGAGTACCCGGAGAAAACCCCCGACCTGTGGCAGGAAAACTGGCAATCCTTGTCAATTAAGATTGGAGTCGAGTAAACCCTGCCTGCGGTGAGCATCGAACCCCCAATCTCAGTGTTGACAGACCACGTGATCAATAGTAGACGAACTACCTTGACCACTCGGCCACCGCGGCCCCCAAAAACCAAAGTACAGTGTGTGTTAATTATATGTGGGGCAAGCATGTTTATTTGGTATTAGGTCAGCAATTGTTTGTGTAACTACTGACATCAGCCCATCACCCCCTGCATGGACCATATATAAGTCTCTCACCCTCCCTGCATGACCATATCTGTCCCTCACCCGTCCCGCAATGATCATGTATACGTCTCTCGCTCTCTCTGAAATGGATCGCATATTAGTCTCCTTGCAGGATGGACCAGATTTACGAGATAACTGTATTGTATTCGAAGATTTGCCAGCATCAATTGGTGATTTGATGGTCGGAAATTTAGTTTTCTAGCGACGCGTAAGCAGAGCCAGTAAACGGATATTTCAGACCATCAAATCACCAATTTATCTCGGCAAATCTTCATATACATAATATTCTAATGCTACGGCAATAAAAAAACTCAATTAAATGATTAAAATGATGTTTTTATTTACCGGAAATAACGTCTGCGCTTGCGTTAATTTCTGACGGCACCAATCGTGGCACTCTCCGACAACATAACTGGTTCCCAGATATAACCTCTGCCACACGTCATTCCCCATTTACTGCGGGACTACATTTGTCGTCTGCTTGTAACGTTTGTAAACAAATAATGATGTTTGTAAATAATACACGAGATCTTTTTTATTTTTATGTAGTCTATTTATACACTTTTGATACAGTTTTACATTGTAATTACTACGTTTGTATGCGAAGCTTATCCGCCATGAGAGATATATCTCACAATGTTAACCAATGGTATGGCAGAGGTGATTGTGGTTGACGTAGGATACCCAGAATCCTTTGCGTGGAGATTGCAATCGTAAAATTGATGCCATAAAATTATTCACGTTGTTCAATCAGAATTGACGTTACATCAAGAATTGCATTAGAATTAAGATTCTGGCTTTTTTGTATGACGACGATTCAGACTGTTTCTTGTAATGTCAACTGTCCTAAGATTCAGGCGGGTTGTTCATATAATTTCAAAGTATGTTTGAAGATTCAGACTGTTTCTGTTAATGTCAGTTTTGTCCTAATATTAAGATTTTTTTTAAAATAAAAGTATTCAGAAGATTATGACTTGTTAAAGGCAAGAATCTCCAAAGATTCAGAATGTTTCTGTTATGTCAAACTGTGTCGCAAGATTCAGACTTAAGTTGATGAGTATTCCGAAGATTCTCACTGGTTGTGAATGTCTTAGTATGTCCTACTGTAAATAATATGGAGTATAGGCATTGCCAAAATGCGAGCACAGACAATATAGTCTTTATTATTTATATATAATGCGCTTTCATAATTGACGTTACTTCCGAATGCCCTAAAAGTGCCTCGACTACATTCCAGTGATCACGTGACGTCTTTCTTTGTAATGGTGACGTCGCATGAAATGTCATTATGATTGTCAATTTTTAAAGATCGAATTAGAGAATGCAAAAAAATAGTAAGAAATTTTTGTTGTTATTTTTAAATATAACATTTATTTTTTATCGATGTCAACTTTATTTTCAAGTCATTCTTTGAAATTAATTTTAGCCCTTCTTCATTCACTTTGTTACAGTTTTTTGACGATATCAACTTCCGGACGAAAAAAATCAATATCAGCATTAAGCAGATTTTGATCACGTGATTTCATTTTGACCACGTGACACGTAATTGCCGTAGAGCTCAACGCTCTTCGCGGACAGCTTCGCTGCCCGCTGCGATCTGTGCTCGCTATTAAAGTTTGTCCGAATGATTTAGGCTATTTCTGATGATGTTAAAATATATCCGAATATTCAGACTGGTCTGGGTGTTAACTTCGGTGCACAGCGAATATTCAGACCGTTTCTGTTCATGTTCTAAATGTGATGTATTTAGGCTAATGGAACATCACAGCCTGTATAATACATGGTTTAAACAAAACAAAACAAAAAACTAAAAAAAACTAGCATCCACATGGTGTAACAAAAGAGACTAGAAAATTAAAACCTTTTAACCACAATAATATTTTATTTATTAAACCCAAGACATGCATATTGCAACTGACACTATAAAATTCAGAATGTCCTAAGATAAAGATTTATTGTTAATGTCAAAAATGTCGGAAGATTAAGACTGTTTCTGTTAATGTCATAATATGTCGAAAATTCAGACTGTTTCTGTTAATGTCAGAGTATGTTCTAAGATAAAGACTTGTTAATAAGACTGTTTCTGTTAATATGAAACAATGTCCGAAGATTCGGACTGTTTCTGTAAATGTCAGAGTATGTCGGAAGATTCTGACCGTTTCTTTTAATGTCAGAGTATGTTGGAAGATTCAGGTTGTTTCTGTTAACGTCACAGTATGTCCGGAAACTCGGACTATTTCTGTTTATGTCAGAGTATGTCGGAAGATTCAGACTGTTTCTGTTCACGCCACAGTTTGTCCGAAGATTCAGACTGTTTCTGAAAATGCAAGAGTATGTTCGAAGATTAAGACTGTTTCTGTTAATGTCAAAGTACGTACTAAGATTAAGACTGTTTCTATTAATGTCAAAGTATGTACTAAGATTAAGACTATTTCTGTTAATGTCAAAGCACGTACTAAGATTAAGACTATTTCTGTTAATGTCAAAGTATGTACTAAGATTAAGACTGTTTCTGTTAATGTCAGAGTATGTACTAAGATTCAGACTGTTTCTGTTAATGTCAAAGTATGTACTAAGATTAAGACTGTTTCTATTAATGTCAAAGTACGTACTAAGATTAAGACTGTTTCTGTTAATGTCAAAGTACGTACTAAGATTAAGACTGTTTCTGTTAATGTCAAAGTATGTACTAAGATTAAGACTGTTTCTGTTAATGTCAGAGTATGTACTAAGATTCAGACTGTTTCTGTTAATGTCAAAGTATGTACTAAGATTAAGACTGTTTCTATTAATGTCAAAGTACGTACTAAGATTAAGACTGTTTCTGTTAATGTCAAAGTACGTACTAAGATTAAGACTGTTTCTGTTAATGTCAAAGTACGTACTAAGATTAAGACTGTTTCTGTTAATGTCAGAGTATGTACTAAGATTCAGACTGTTTCTGTTAATGTCAAAGTATGTACTAAGATTAAGACTGTTTCTATTAATGTCAAAGTACGTACTAAGATTAAGACTGTTTCTGTTAATGTCAAAGTACGTTCTAAGATTAAGACTGTTTCTGTTAATGTCAAAGTACGTACTAAGATTAAGACTGTTTCTGTTAATGTCAAAGTATGTACTAAGATTAAGACTGTTTCTTGTAATGTCAACTGTCCTAAGATTCAGGCGGGTTGTTCATATAATTTCAAAGTATGTTTGAAGATTCAGACTGTTTCTGTTAATGTCAGTTTTGTCCTAATATTAAGATTTTTTTTAAATAAAAGTATTCAGAAGATTATGACTTGTTAAAGGCAAGAATCTCCAAAGATTCAGAATGTTTCTGTTATGTCAAACTGTGTCGCAAGATTCAGACTTAAGTTGATGAGTATTCCGAAGATTCTCACTGGTTGTGAATGTCTTAGTATGTCCTACTGTAAATAATATGGAGTATAGGCATTGCCAAAATGCGAGCACAGACAATATAGTCTTTATTATTTATATATAATGCGCTTTCATAATTGACGTTACTTCCGAATGCCCTAAAAGTGCCTCGACTACATTCCAGTGATCACGTGACGTCTTTCTTTGTAATGGTGACGTCGCATGAAATGTCATTATGATTGTCAATTTTTAAAGATCGAATTAGAGAATGCAAAAAAATAGTAAGAAATTTTTGTTGTTATTTTTAAATATAACATTTATTTTTTATCGATGTCAACTTTATTTTCAAGTCATTCTTTGAAATTAATTTTAGCCCTTCTTCATTCACTTTGTTACAGTTTTTTGACGATATCAACTTCCGGACGAAAAAAATCAATATCAGCATTAAGCAGATTTTGATCACGTGATTTCATTTTGACCACGTGACACGTAATTGCCGTAGAGCTCAACGCTCTTCGCGGACAGCTTCGCTGCCCGCTGCGATCTGTGCTCGCTATTAAAGTTTGTCCGAATGATTTAGGCTATTTCTGATGATGTTAAAATATATCCGAATATTCAGACTGGTCTGGGTGTTAACTTCGGTGCACAGCGAATATTCAGACCGTTTCTGTTCATGTTCTAAATGTGATGTATTTAGGCTAATGGAACATCACAGCCTGTATAATACATGGTTTAAACAAAACAAAACAAAAAACTAAAAAAAACTAGCATCCACATGGTGTAACAAAAGAGACTAGAAAATTAAAACCTTTTAACCACAATAATATTTTATTTATTAAACCCAAGACATGCATATTGCAACTGACACTATAAAATTCAGAATGTCCTAAGATAAAGATTTATTGTTAATGTCAAAAATGTCGGAAGATTAAGACTGTTTCTGTTAATGTCATAATATGTCGAAAATTCAGACTGTTTCTGTTAATGTCAGAGTATGTTCTAAGATAAAGACTTGTTAATAAGACTGTTTCTGTTAATATGAAACAATGTCCGAAGATTCGGACTGTTTCTGTAAATGTCAGAGTATGTCGGAAGATTCTGACCGTTTCTTTTAATGTCAGAGTATGTTGGAAGATTCAGGTTGTTTCTGTTAACGTCACAGTATGTCCGGAAACTCGGACTATTTCTGTTTATGTCAGAGTATGTCGGAAGATTCAGACTGTTTCTGTTCACGCCACAGTTTGTCCGAAGATTCAGACTGTTTCTGAAAATGCAAGAGTATGTTCGAAGATTAAGACTGTTTCTGTTAATGTCAAAGTACGTACTAAGATTAAGACTGTTTCTATTAATGTCAAAGTATGTACTAAGATTAAGACTATTTCTGTTAATGTCAAAGCACGTACTAAGATTAAGACTATTTCTGTTAATGTCAAAGTATGTACTAAGATTAAGACTGTTTCTGTTAATGTCAGAGTATGTACTAAGATTCAGACTGTTTCTGTTAATGTCAAAGTATGTACTAAGATTAAGACTGTTTCTATTAATGTCAAAGTACGTACTAAGATTAAGACTGTTTCTGTTAATGTCAAAGTACGTACTAAGATTAAGACTGTTTCTGTTAATGTCAAAGTATGTACTAAGATTAAGACTGTTTCTGTTAATGTCAGAGTATGTACTAAGATTCAGACTGTTTCTGTTAATGTCAAAGTATGTACTAAGATTAAGACTGTTTCTATTAATGTCAAAGTACGTACTAAGATTAAGACTGTTTCTGTTAATGTCAAAGTACGTACTAAGATTAAGACTGTTTCTGTTAATGTCAAAGTACGTACTAAGATTAAGACTGTTTCTGTTAATGTCAGAGTATGTACTAAGATTCAGACTGTTTCTGTTAATGTCAAAGTATGTACTAAGATTAAGACTGTTTCTATTAATGTCAAAGTACGTACTAAGATTAAGACTGTTTCTGTTAATGTCAAAGTACGTTCTAAGATTAAGACTGTTTCTGTTAATGTCAAAGTACGTACTAAGATTAAGACTGTTTCTGTTAATGTCAAAGTATGTACTAAGATTAAGACTGTTTCTTGTAATGTCAACTGTCCTAAGATTCAGGCGGGTTGTTCATATAATTTCAAAGTATGTTTGAAGATTCAGACTGTTTCTGTTAATGTCAGTTTTGTCCTAATATTAAGATTTTTTTTAAATAAAAGTATTCAGAAGATTATGACTTGTTAAAGGCAAGAATCTCCAAAGATTCAGAATGTTTCTGTTATGTCAAACTGTGTCGCAAGATTCAGACTTAAGTTGATGAGTATTCCGAAGATTCTCACTGGTTGTGAATGTCTTAGTATGTCCTACTGTAAATAATATGGAGTATAGGCATTGCCAAAATGCGAGCACAGACAATATAGTCTTTATTATTTATATATAATGCGCTTTCATAATTGACGTTACTTCCGAATGCCCTAAAAGTGCCTCGACTACATTCCAGTGATCACGTGACGTCTTTCTTTGTAATGGTGACGTCGCATGAAATGTCATTATGATTGTCAATTTTTAAAGATCGAATTAGAGAATGCAAAAAAATAGTAAGAAATTTTTGTTGTTATTTTTAAATATAACATTTATTTTTTATCGATGTCAACTTTATTTTCAAGTCATTCTTTGAAATTAATTTTAGCCCTTCTTCATTCACTTTGTTACAGTTTTTTGACGATATCAACTTCCGGACGAAAAAAATCAATATCAGCATTAAGCAGATTTTGATCACGTGATTTCATTTTGACCACGTGACACGTAATTGCCGTAGAGCTCAACGCTCTTCGCGGACAGCTTCGCTGCCCGCTGCGATCTGTGCTCGCTATTAAAGTTTGTCCGAATGATTTAGGCTATTTCTGATGATGTTAAAATATATCCGAATATTCAGACTGGTCTGGGTGTTAACTTCGGTGCACAGCGAATATTCAGACCGTTTCTGTTCATGTTCTAAATGTGATGTATTTAGGCTAATGGAACATCACAGCCTGTATAATACATGGTTTAAACAAAACAAAACAAAAAACTAAAAAAAACTAGCATCCACATGGTGTAACAAAAGAGACTAGAAAATTAAAACCTTTTAACCACAATAATATTTTATTTATTAAACCCAAGACATGCATATTGCAACTGACACTATAAAATTCAGAATGATGAGAGATGTTCGAAGATTCATGCTGTTTCTGTTAATGTCAAAGTATGTACTAAGATTAAGACTGTTTCTATTAATGTCAGAGTATGTCCTAAGATAAAGACTATTTCTGTTAATGTCAAAGTACGTACTAAGATTAAGACTATTTCTGTTAATGTCAGAGTATGTACTAAGATTAAGACTGTTTCTGTTAATGTCAAAGTATGTACTAAGATTAAGACTGTTTCTGTTAATGTCAAAGTACGTACTAAGATTAAGACTGTTTCTGTTATTGTCAGAGTATGTACTAAGATTAAGACTGTTTCTATTAATGTCAAAGTATGTACTAAGATTAAGACTGTTTCTATTAATGTCAAAGTACGTACTAAGATTAAGACTGTTTCTATTAATGTCAAAGTACGCACTAAGATTAAGACTGTTTCTGTTAATGTCAAAGTACGTACTAAGATTAAGACTGTTTCTGTTAATGTCAAAGTATGTACTAAGATTAAGACTGTTTCTGTTAATGTCAAAGTATGTACTAAGATTAAGACTGTTTCTGTTAATGTCAAAGTACGTACTAAGATTAAGACTGTTTCTGTTATTGTCAGAGTATGTACTAAGATTAAGACTGTTTCTATTAATGTCAAAGTATGTACTAAGATTAAGACTGTTTCTATTAATGTCAAAGTATGTACTAAGATTAAGACTGTTTCTGTTAATGTCAAATTATGTACTAAGATTAAGACTGTTTCTGTTAATGTCAAAGTACGTACTAAGATTAAGACTGTTTCTATTAATGTCAAAGTACGTACTAAGATTAAGACTGTTTCTATTAATGTCAAAGTACGTACTAAGATTAAGACTGTTTCTGTTATTGTCAGAGTATGTACTAAGATTAAGACTGTTTCTATTAATGTCAAAGTACGTTCTAAGATTAAGACTGTTTCTGTTAATGTCAAAGTACGTACTAAGATTAAGACTGTTTCTATTAATGTCAAAGTACGCACTAAGATTAAGACTGTTTCTGTTAATGTCAAAGTACGTACTAAGATTAAGACTGTTTCTGTTAATGTCAAAGTATGTACTAAGATTAAGACTGTTTCTGTTAATGTCAAAGTATGTACTAAGATTAAGACTGTTTCTATTAATGTCAAAGTACGCACTAAGATTAAGACTGTTTCTGTTAATGTCAGAGTACGTACTAAGATAAAGATTTATTGTTAATGTCAAAAATGTCGGAAGATTAAGACTGTTTCTGTTAATGTCAAAGTACGTACTAAGATTAAGACTATTTCTGTTAATGTCAAAGTACGTACTAAGATTAAGACTGTTTCTGTTAATGTCAGAGTACGCACTAAGATTAAGACTGTTTCTGTTAATGTCAAAGTACGTACTAAGATTCAGACTGTTTCTGTTAATGTCAAAGTATGTACTAAGATTAAGACTGTTTCTGTTAATGTCAAAGTATGTACTAAGATTAAGACTGTTTCTGTTAATGTCAAAGTACGTACTAAGATTAAGACTGTTTCTGTTATTGTCAAAGTACGTACTAAGATTAAGACTGTTTCTGTTAATGTCAAAGTACGTACTAAGATTAAGACTGTTTCTATTAATGTCAAAGTACGTACTAAGATTAAGACTGTTTCTGTTAATGTCAAAGTACGTACTAAGATTAAGACTGTTTCTGTTATTGTCAAAGTACGTACTAAGATTAAGACTGTTTCTGTTAACGCCAGAGAATGAACGAAGATACAGACTGTTTCTGTAAATGTCAGAGTATGACCGAAGATTCAGACTGTTTCTGTTAATGCCAGAGAATGAACAAAGATTCAGACTCTTTCTGTTAATGCCAGAGTATACCTCCAAAGATTAACACTTACTGTTAATGTAAAACAATGTCCGAAGTTTCAGACTGTTTCTGTTAATGTCAGAGTATGTCCTAAGATTCAGACTGTTTCTGTTAACGCCAGAGAATGAACGAAGATACAGACTGTTTCTGTAAATGTCAGAGTATGACCTACGATTCAGACTCTTTCTGTTAATGCCAGAGTATATGTCCAAAGATTAAGACTTACTGTTAATGTAAAACAATGTCCGAAGATTCAGACTGTTTCTGTTAATATCAGAGTATGTCCTAACATTCAAACTGTTTCTGTATATGTTAGATTATTTCCTAAGATTAATACTTGTTGGTAATGCCAAAGTATGTCCAAAGATTCAGACTGATTCTGTTAACGTCAGAGTATATCGGAAGACTCAGACCGTTCCTGTTGATGTCAGAGTATGTCCCAAGATTAAGACTCTTTCTATTTATGTCAGATTATGTCATAAGATTAAGACTTGTTGGTAATGTAAAAGTATGTCCAGAGGTTCAAACTGCAGCTGTTATTTCTGTTAATGTCAGAGTATGTCCGAGGATTCAGACTGTTTCTGTTAATGTCAACAAATCAAAATGTAGACATATCCATATTGGATCAGAATCCGGGGCACAATACAAACTAGGAGATTGCACAATAGAAGAAACAAAGCAAGAAAGAGACCTGGTGATTATAGTTGACAACAAACTGAATTACCAAGAACATGTCAGTACACAGGTTAAAAGGCCAATCACAAACTAGGACTAATTAATAGAACCTTCAAATACATTGACAAAGAAATGTTCATATCCCTATAGTTTATACAAAGGTTTAGTCAGGCCCCACTTAGAATACGGAAGTGCAGTCTGGTCTGTAATAAATAAGAAAGATGCCATAGCAATAGAAAATGTACAGCGTAGAGCAACCAGACTAGTAAAAAAGATCAAACACTTGAGCTATTGTGACAGACTAATAACACTAGGATTACCATAACTACAATATAGAAGGACCGACATGGTCGAAACATTCAAAATAATAAAGGTTTTTTTGACAAAGTTGACAACAGCAATATAATGTCCTCCATAAAGGAATCAACAACCAGAGGCCACACATACAAAATATACAACAAGCACTGCAGAACTAATATCCGAAAATTCTATTTTTCACAAAGAGTACTCTCTTCCACGA
This sequence comes from Limnoperna fortunei, assembly GCA_944474755.1. NCBI lineage: Eukaryota > Metazoa > Mollusca > Bivalvia > Mytilida > Modiolidae > Limnoperna > Limnoperna fortunei. The sequence goes on from OX104113.1 coordinate 8,373,933, forward strand.
ACAGTAGTAGAGGCGGACAGTGTAAATAGTTTTAAAATGCACTGAACAAACACTGGAAAAACTTTCCGACGAAATTTGTGTCAGATTTCTATGGGCCGGAAGCTGGGACAAGTGAAATGGATCAGAGAGGCAATATAGCCCAAGTTAAGATGTCAGCGACAGGTAACAGGTAATGTCAGAGTATGTTCAAAGAAGTTTGAAATTGTTGTTAATGTCAGAACATGGCCTTTTTTGGGGTATCCATCAAGTAGACAAGAGAAACACTATACTCGATTTAGAAGAATCTTCTTATAGAAATTAATTTAAAATAAAACAAATAACTGTTTGTTTTTTTCTGTTTTTTTTTTAAAGTTTTCGTGTTATTATAAATTGTATTTTTCAATAAACTTCTGCTTAAAATACTATTTCCAGATGGTTCACGATTTCTTGAATCCACTTATTTGAACCAGAAGTTAGGCACTTTTGTGATCTATAATTGTTCTGTGTGACAGCTACTGAAGTCCTGTATTCGGATATAAATGGTTGCAATGCAGCTACATCGTAATAAAATTTGAAAATTTGAAACCGGGAGTGGTATACTTAGCGTTTTGTTGCGTTTTAACAAGCTACGTCATGATTTGACTTGTGAGCTCTTGCTGTGGTCAAGCCCGGTCAAATGTCACCCTTCGATCTGTTTGAAATGTGACCTTAAAATTGTGTTACGATTACATCTCAAGACTTATCAAAATCGTCAACATTCATAGAGCATTAACTCTTGACATGCCGTTTTAAGTGTTGTTTTGATATTATTCTGTAATGTGTTGGGTTATAAAATTGACTCACATAGTCAACACCGAATATATATATATCTTTGTCCAAAAAATACTTGTCACGAAACATGAAAATAATGACATTGCAAAATAATAATAAATAGTTATACTAACTTAGTATAGACTTTCACCGATTTGCCTTAGTGCATTCAACAGGAAAAAAATCAATAATAGATTAATTAGAACAGTTCTAAGTAATTAAAAACAAACCATATAGATGGTGTATCGTATCTTGTTTTTGCTATAATGTTCAGTTATAAATTTACTTATTATTGTATGATATGTTTGATTTTACTTCATGTCATTGTACATTGCTCTGCTCAAGAGGAAATGAATTCAATGAATGTGGCTGAATGAATGAATTAATGTGTATATTTTATGTGCCTATGTAAATGTTATTAGAATTATTGATAAGTAAATTTCAAGTATTATTATTTTTCCGATTTCAAATTAAGACCTAAAATAAACACTTATTACATAATTAACATTACTGGAATGGAACAGCCTACCAGAGAGGTTCGTCAACCAGGACACTGTGGAGGCATTTAAGACCGCCTTGCACAGTGTCATAGGAGAGTAGATGAGAGTGGTGTTGTATATAGTTTTAATCTGAAAATATGGAATTTTAACGACCTTGCGTGGAAGCTACGCCACAAGTTTTCCTGGGAGTTGATGCTGTTTGACGGCCCTTCACAGTATTCCAGTAAATGTAAATGTAAATGTACATAATTGTATTGTCATTCGTAAGTTCCCAAAACGATACCAGTGTGCGGTTTAGCGTCACATTTTTGGTACCCTATGCAAAAACACAGTGTTGCACATAACGACCATTGCCATTGCAGTTACATAGTTAGCGGCGAAAAAACGTACCTCTAAAATATTTTATTTATTTTTGCGCATAAAAAAAATTAAAAGAGCGACCATCAGAGCAACGTTTTCGCAGCTATTTACACAGTTTGATGCTGAAGCTATATCTACAGTGCATTTGTGCGCGTGTACACTCATAGGGGAACATCTCAGAATATTTAAATGTCAATGTTGATTGTAACACTCAGCTACCAAAGTTTGCAAAGTTTTGGCCGGAGTTAATCGTTCGGAACATTATTTGTGATCGATTTTCGATTTTCGGAAGAACTCATGACAAAACAGTACGACGAGACGTGAAGACCAGTGTTGTGCAACATCTGCATCTACTGGTAATATGTGACTTATTAAGCCAGGGAGAAAAAGTATTATGCATGTATATAATAAATCGAGAAATGAAAGGAACAAATCAGAAGGGTTGTCTCGGCCATACTCCGTTTCCATAATACACTTCGGCCAAAGGTCAAAGCGGCCATAATAATATCCGGCCATAGTCAATTCGGCCATATTATATATTATGAATTGTATTACTGTTGGATATCGTAATTAGCATTATTAGAATATGTTTCAAATTCAAAATTCAAATATTTTATTGATTTGTAATCCAACTTGGGATTATTAATAATATCAGCAACATTAATACATTAATAAAACAACTTAATCTGGCATGCAGGGCTGAGGAGTTTATACATATATATTAATTAATATTTATGCTAAGCATTAGAGTATATAATAGGCAACAAATCTTAATATTAATTAATTATATGATGAAACAAATTTAATGAATACAGCCAACCAGGAACCTATAAATCAAGTGATCATACTAGTCCCAGAGCCAACTTATTAAATACAATCTCTTAGTTGCATCATGTTTCTCTGATTATAGTCATATCAAAAATACCTAAAACACATATTTTCATATCATAATCATTCCTTCTAAATATAACTATAAATGTTTTTATGAAATTTATTTAGAAAGCAATCATGTCAGATGAAACTTTGAAATAAATTTAATGTTGCATGACTGATAGAATTCAATTAGTGTAAATATTCTGGAATTTTAAAATATGTTCAATTAGTTTCTAGGTAAATGAAGCGAAAACAAATGTAATGTTAAACATTTTACTATATTTTCAAAGCATATAATTTGTATTCAAATTATTTTATTGGATAAAACATAGTCAAGTACATTAAACAGTTTACAATATTGCATAATCCAATACACAACATGGTACATTTTTTGACATAAAAGTATATTTTTGATGATTATAATGAAATAATCAAATTTGATGTTAATGGCATTTAGCTACACAATATGATGAGAACTATTTTTGAAAAATTCTAAGTAAAAAATTTATCTCTAATTTTATTATATACATGTAAGGGACAATCAATTAAAAAATGAGGTTCATCTTCGACTTTGTCATTGCATGATATACAGAATCTTTTGTTGGCAGGAGCTATAAGTTTATTATATCTACCTGTTTCAATAGCTAAGGAGTGTGCACTTCATCTAAGTTTTGTCAAATATGCTCATAGATATTTATTAATATTAAACTTAAGATGCTGTTCAAAATTTTTGATAATTTTGCTATTGAATCTCAGTTCTCCTGAGTCACTATTTTTTATGTGATTTAAATGATTCATAAGTCTATTTTAATAGTAAGGCCAAAAAAATATGTGACTTTCCTGTTACATAGAATCTAAAAAATATGTAGGTAGGTCGATTTTTTTTTGTTGGGGCGGAAGTATGAAAATAGAACTAAAAACCGGGCTTAAGCCTGATTTTTTTCCATTTCGAAGTAACCTCCATTTAAACAAAAAAAAACCTTTAGGGTCCGGATTTTGGCTTTAAAAAAAAGTAGGGTCAGGTAATCGGAAACACACATTTTTTTTTTGGCCTAAGTTTCAATTTCCTTCTCAAATTGTAAATGAGAAAGTTCTAGTGTATTTAGATTTAAAAATATTTTTTGAAATCTTCTACCGATATCCCGAAAGGTGGAGAATTATCAGTTTTAGTTTTTTATCTTCCTCAAAAGCTGATCTTAGTAAGTCGTGAACATATTCATTAGATGATTCTATCACCTGAAGTCTTTAAGTATTTAAACATAAGCTTATAGGCTTTAAAACATAAAGGAGATTGTCCTACCTCTGTTAGAATTGCAAGGTTGGAGTCTATGTTATGCACTCCTAATATATGTTTCATATAACAAATATGGCTGTAACAAGAATAAAAAATTTGGGAAACACATTAAGGAATTCACTCGTTTTCTTACTATCGGACCGCTCATTCTAGTACAAATATTTACAAAAAAATTGCCTGTATCTGAAGGGGGCAAGAGGGGGGGTCCATTAACAAGTTAACAATTTTTTTTTCACGAAAACAGATAACAGTTATTTTAAAATAATGTTAATAGATAACAGCAATTTACATTAGAACACAGATAAAAGTGAATTAAAAAATGAGAAAAAAACCAGATAACAGCAGAATTGAGAATTTTTTTAGGGAATAACAGAAAAAGATCTGTAAAACAGTCAATAGTGTTCTGACTATTAACAGCAAACAGGGTTTAAATTTTCTAAAGTGTGGTTAACAACAATGTCAATTTTTAAGAAAACATATAACAGCTAATGGTTAAAAAATAATAAAAAGTTGGTTTATTTTCTAAAAAACAGTTAACAGACATGTAAATGCCCATAACAGACTAACAGAAAAGATTCCCCCCCCCCTCATATATGGCTAAGGATATTCCTGAAAAAAAAAACATCAATATTTTTTATCTTAAAGTTTATCAAAAAACTATTGGTAACTTTTATTCATTATTTCAGTTTAATTTAGTAATTTTTTTTATAATTTATCACATATATCTGATTTGTTAGAATATGTTTTACAGTTGAAAGATCGTGCACTGTCAACAACTTTGCTGATTTCCATCGATACCCTTACATTCTGACATTTCACTTTCTTTTTGAACAACAATGTGACTTAAATCAGATTAATTGGAGGTATTATGATTATATCATATAGAAAAATATCTAAAGAAGCAAATTATATATAGTTTATCTGGAAGTAAATGTTTTAGAACATCTAGACACGATGAAATATGCAGACTTGGATCAGTGTCACAAAATCCACTGTTTTTTTTATGGAGAGCTCTCTTACATCCTACGAAAAAAAGTGTTGGGCAGCAGAGGAATTTCGGACAACACGTACATTAATCTGTTAAATCTTTGCAATAAAATACTAAAGTTTTGTACACTGTGTACTGACTATACAATTTAGTTTAAATTTTTTCCCGGTTTAAAGAAGAGTTATGTATTTTAGGTATAGATAATGTTAGTTACCTGAGATGTCGGGAGATATTCCTCATCCACCTTCACCCCCCATACCACCACCTCCACCATGTCTGACACCACCAAAACTTACCAGACAGACAACATATGTCCCACAGATCAGTGACCGGGATGATGTAAAACAGACATTCTATAATAGACTGAAGAAAAATGTGTACGTACTATAGTACATGTGTTGGTATTAAGTGTAGTGGATATGCATGCAAAAGTGGCCATCTTAATTTCACCTGCCACTTGACAGCTTTTGCAGTCAAAGTGAATTATGATCACATATATTTGTAAGAAATCAAAGCATGTTACTCTGTTTTGTTTTTCAATTTTTAAATATTGCTAGTATATTTGTCTTTTGAGGGCACAAGAATTGTAAATGAACATTTCGATTTCAGACTGAGACGAGATGGAAATAAAGTGTTGGTTTCTGTCAATCAAGAGGTAGCACCTGTCTTACAAGATGGCCCATGGTCAGTTATTTTTTCAAAAATTTCTATTGTAAACAGTCGTTTTTAGAATTCATTTTGCTTCATCAAAATACCAATCTATTTAAATCATTCACTAGCTCCTCCTTTTTGTTATTTGTCTGTAAAGATCTAACAACATCAAATTACAAGTCATCTCAAATTGAACTTTTGATATAAATATTATCCAATCAAAAATTTGGGTATCCCCCAAAAAATTAACAATCAAACGTATGCTTTTATCTTAACTTCTGGTTTACTGATGAAAAAGTACAATAATGCCAGAGAGATTCTGAATAATGACAGAGGATTCCCCAACATTAAAGGTTGGTGAATACAGTTTTTGATTGGTCAATACAGAAGTTCATTCCCAGATGACCTGTAATGGGATGTTGTTAGACCTTCACAGCGACAATAACAAAAAGGGGGAGCTTGTGAAAGATTTAATTTTAATTAGATTGTCAAAGTACATATTATTATGCCCCCGCGACGACATGTCGGGGGGCATTAAGTTTTACTCATGTCCGTCCGTCCGTCCGTACGTACGTCCGAACAAATTTCCGTCAAGCTTTTCTCAGAAACCGTACATGAGAACAATTTTAAATTTGGCAGAGTGGTTCAGTATCACAAGTTGTACGTCCTAAGCGAATTTCAGACCTGTCGGACAACTACTTCCTGTTTGGGACTTCATTTGTACGTAAATACGTCCGTCTGTATGTACAAATTTCCGTCAAGCTTTTCTTAGAAACCGTACATCAGAACAATTTGAAATTTGGCAGGGTGGTTCAGTATCACAAGTTGTACGTCCTAAGCGACTTTCAGACCTGTCGGACAACTACTTCCTGTTTGGGACTTCATTTAGCGGGGCATCCGTGTCCCATGGACACACTCTTCAATTTTTTTTCAAGACTAGCAAATAATATAAAGGTGGGATATTGAAGCATTTTTATGTAGAACTAGTTATTGTAAGATAAACTGTAAGATAAATCAATTGATTGCGCAAGTCTAAAAGTACCTATAAAAACCAGGAGATGAACCAGGTTATCAGGAATACTGTTTCCTGCTTCATCAATGGCACCCATCATGTTTGCTACTCATATAGCATATATTTTGAAATAAAAGTATTTTAAAGATAAACTGTTTTACAGACACCTTGCATCTATTAATAAGCTCATTATGTCAACTATAAAATGTATATAATTTTTTTAGATAAATATCCACTTAAAATGTTAATGTTACAGTGATATCTGTACTTCAGTTGTGGTTTAGTAGCAGTGGTAATGGCTGCCAAGATGTATGGTGTAGAACTTACATTGGATGACCTATTTACTGCAGCAAGGGACAAAGGATTTACCAAGCAGGGGGAAATGTTTTCAGGTATTGACGATGCTTAATATTAGTGATGCATAAACTTCAGTAAGTGACAATCCCTTTTTAAAATTAGTTAAACACGTCAAACAATAAAAAACCCAACATTTTATTTAAATAAGTTTCTAGGCACAGTATGACTCACATCAAAAAAAGATAAAGGAGAGGGCTTTGTGGTTATATCCTCTCAAGTTTATAGAGAGCTGCTGATCTGTTTAGAAAAACTAATAAATTTGATACATGTATATTTTTTATACATTTCAGCCCAGAATATGAGAACTTTAGTAGAAGATTTTATTAGCTGCATAACAGTTACTTCTCTTGACATGACGATTGACGATGGCACTCTTGTACAATATTTAGTCAAAGGAGGCACATGTCTGATACCGTATCCTTCAGATGTTTAATTTGTTTGAAATCAGCATTTGCACCATCAGTGGGAAAGTAAAATTTGACATCCTATTGGAAGAATGCCAAACATAATGCTAAGCCAGAAGCTCATTAATATAAGTCCAGACAGGTGGCAAGCAATTCTTGCCACCCAAATAATCAAAATTTTCTGAAAATGTCTTTTTCTAGGCCGAATTTTACTGCCATTATCATCCGATGTTAGTTTTGTGATTTGTCTGATTAACCGCAGAATTAGGTCGTAATGTAGCAAATAAAAACTCTAACTTTGATCTATTTCCACAAAATTCAAACATAGTATACATCTCTTTTATTTTATTAAAACAAACTTTATTGAAGGAATGTCTTTTTTCCCCTTTGAAATTCTATGTTGATCTTTTTTCTGTATATGGCATGATGACCTACTTTGGGGAAAATCGTGCTAATTTGCATAAACAACCATTCCGTAGTAAGAATCCATTAATTTACATATTCGATCTTCCCAAGATGCAGCATCCCATTTTCGATGTTTTTTATGTAGTAAACGTACTTGAACAGGAACATGCGTGTTAATAAATCTATAACTCACAGCTGGTTATAAAAAACGGCAATAATTATCATCATGTATCAATAATGATCGATCTTAAACACAAAACCAATAAAAAAATGGTGACACTGTCGAAAGATATCAAGATTGATCATGGCTGATTATATATGAAACATGGACATCAAAGTGCCAGGAGTGATTCACTCCCGCTCTGCTACATTGCAAGTGATGGGACTAAATTCATACCCTTGGCAAAAAAAAGCCAGGTTATGATTATTCGTTTTAATCGTTTTCTATACCTTGATATCCTATGATTGATTGATATATTGTTTGATGAATGGTTTTCATGATAGATTTCATTGAATTTATTCCCCATTGAACATTCAAATCAATTAGGCATCTACACAATGTTAATTTTTGTTATAAATTTAGCTCTAGAACTGTCACAATATTTGAGCCAAACTTGAAAATATTTTTGCAATAAAATTCAGCTGGTACAGTTAAACAAAATTGTTGCCATCAACAACATTATACATGTATGCAATATTGGGCATAACATCATGTCATTGCATGTATAATATTTTCCTTTATGTTGACTAGATATGATTCAGATTTTAACCATGAACCTTGTAATAAGCGAGGACATAAAGCACATTGGGCATTACTGACAGGTAGTATGCATTCTTATACAGGTGTATACTGACGGGTAGTATGTATTCTTTTACAGGTGTATACTGCCAGGTAGTATGCATTCTTATACAGGTGTGTAAACTGACGGGTAGTATTCTTATACAAGTGTATACTGACAGGTAATATGCATTCTTATACAGGTGTATACTGACAGGAAGTATGCATTCTTATACAGGTGTATACTGACGTGTAGAATGCATTCTTATACAGGTGTATACTGCCAGGTAGTATGCATTCTTATACAGTTGTATACTGCCAGGTAGTATGCATTCTTATACAGGTGTATACTGACAGGTGGAATGCATTCTTATACAGGTGTATACTGACAGGTAGTATGCATTCTTATACAGATGTATACTGACATGTAGTATGCATTCTAATACAGGTGTAGGCCGAGTGGTCAAGGTAGTTCGTCTACTATTGATCACGTGGTCTGTCAACACTGAGATTGCGGGTTGGATTCTCACTGCAAGCAGGGTGTACTCGACTCTAATATTAATTGACAAGGATTGCCAGTTTTCCTACCGCAGGGGGGGGGGGGGGGGTTCTCTGGGTACTCTGGCTTCCTTCCCCAATAAAAACTGGACGCCATGATAAAGCTGAAAAATTGCTGAAAGTGGCGTTATACACCATCAAACAAACAAACAATAGCCAGGTGTATACTGACAGGTAGTATTCATTCTTATACAGGTATATACTGACAGGTAGTATGCATTCTTATACAGGTATATACTGACAGGTAGTATGCATTCTTACACAGGTGTATACTCCCAGGTAGTATGTATCCTTATACAGGTATATACTGACAGGTAGTATGCATTCTTATACAGGTATATACTGACAGGTAGTATGCATCCTTATACAGGTATATACTGACAGGTAATATGCATTCTTATACAGGTATATACTGACGGGTAGTATGCATTCTTATACAGGTATATACTGACAGGTAGTATTCATTCTTATACAGGTGTATACTCCCAGGTAGTATGCATTCTTATACAGGTATATACTGACTGGTAGTATGCATTCTTATACAGGTGTATACTGACAGGTAGTATGTATCCTTATACAGTTATATACTGACATGTTGTATGCATTCCTATGCAGGTGTGTACTCCCAGGTAGTATGCATCCTTATACAGGTATATACTGACAGGTATTATGCATTCTTATACAGGTATATACTGACAGGTAGTATGCATTCTTACACAGGTGTATACTCCCAGGTAGTATGTATCCTTATACAGGTATATACTGACAGGTAGTATGCATTCTTATACAGGTATATACTGACAGGTAGTATGCATCCTTATACAGGTATATACTGAATGGTAATATGCATTCTTATACAGGTATATACTGACGGGTAGTGTGCATTCTTATACAGGTATATACTGACAGGTAGTATTCATTCTTATACAGGTGTATACTCCCAGGTAGTATGCATTCTTATACAGGTATATACTGACTGGTAGTATGCATTCTTATACAGGTGTATACTGACAGGTAGTATGTATCCTTATACAGTTATATACTGACAGGTTGTATGCATTCCTATACAGGTGTGTACTCCCAGGTAGTATGCATCCTTATACAGGTATATACTGATAGGTATTATGCATTCTTATACAGGGATATACTGACAGGTAGTATGCGTTCTTATACAGGTGTATATTAAACCAATACTATCTGTTGGTGGTCCTCCATCAGAACCAATATTACCTGACATTGGTTCTGTGTCAGAACCAATATTGTTTGTTGTTGTTGGTCCTCTATCTGTGTCAATATTGTTTGTTGTTGGTAGTCCTATCTGAACTATATATAATTTGCTCCTTTAGATATTTTTCTATCTGTTGGTGGTCCTCGATCAGAACCAATATTGTCTGTTGGTGGTCCTCGATCAGAACCAATATTGTCTGTTGGTGTTCCGCTATCAGAACAAATATTGTCTGTTGGTGGTCCTCTATTAGAACCAATATTGTCTGTTGGTGTTCCTTCGTCAGAACCAATATTGTATGTTAGTGGTCCTCTGTCAGAACCAATATTTTCTCAATAATGAGACCTGGCACCCATTTTTAGGATGTTCTTATCCTTGTCTCACGTCCATTGGTGATGTGAGAATTTCAATCTCCTAGGGAAAACCAGAGTATTAACAGTATTCATACATAACCAGCAAAAGATGGATCCAACACTTTTAGGAGTGCAAGACAGGAAAATCAAATATGCCCAAGAACCCATAATATTCTTGATGAGCATTGTGCAGGAAAATGACAAAGTTTGTTTTATGCATTGGAAATACACAAAATAAACCACATTTTTTACCATCATTGGGTTGTTTTGCATATTAAAAGATAATGAAGTGTGGGTGCAAAAAAACATGCCTGAAATAATGATTTTCTTGTCAACATTTTTTTAAGCTTTAAGCAAAGACCCAATAAATATAACAATAGTTTTTAAAAGTTTTTATAAATATTTTGACAGGTATTGGCTTAGTGATTGACAGGTGTGTATGTGACAGTTTGACAGGTGGTGATGGCTATGTATTTACTGGATCCTATGAAACCATCATGAATCACAATCTTGTTAATTATGCAGAGGAAATTTTAGTCTATGGACTGCATGGAAAAAGTCAGTATCCAGGTGTTTGGTCTTTATCTAGTTTGATATCCAGTAACAGAAATCTAATTGAGGTAGACCCCAACAGACTGCAGGATGAAATAGGCTATGTGTTACCCAGTGAAGGTATAGAATCAACACTGTGTGGAAAAGCTTTAGTATTGTTTGGAGAGTGTTACCCATTGAAGGCATAGAATCAACACTGTGTGTTAAAGCTTTAGTATTGTTTGGAGTTATGAGGAAGTGTTGATATGTAGAAATACAAATGTACATCAATATTTTGGACATGCAATAATTACTCTTTAATGTGTGATTCCCAGAATAGTTCAGGAAGATAGAAATTGTATACATGTATAAGACATGCTAGCCAGGAAATAGATATTGTTTACAAGGCATGCTAGCCAAAAAGCGGGTTTATTTCTTCAGTATTAATAATGAAGCTTTATACAAATTTTATGATTTTTAGAGATGTGTAAAACAAACATTTCCATGGTTGTAATATTTTTTAGTGGATTTTTGTTTATTTGCTTCTTTTGTTTTTATTTTTTATTTATTTTTTAATTTTTTTGTTTACTTTGTATAGAGAAAGTTTTACAATCTAAATAAATTAAAGCTATGCTTTACAGTGATTTAATTAAAAGATAATACATGTATTAAAGAAATGACTGCAGAAAGCAATTTTTCAGCTAATATATAAAGGCAAACAGTTTTATTATGTAGAACTGGGTTGAACTTCTAGGGATCTGCAAAGAAACTTGTCCAATGCAGATGTTGTCAACTTGTACACAAGTTCTCTCTTGACACAGTTCACAACATAACACATATAAATTAGTGTAATTCATTGGATAATTTTCCTCCACTATTTTTAAACAGTAATAGCCTGATCTTAGAAGACTATACATATCGTCAGGAACTATGCCAGATTTCCCATGAGTATTATACTAAGGATAATAAATTTCCCCACTTTTTAGCTCACCTGACCCAAAGGGTCATGTGAGCTATTGTTATCACTTTGCGTCCGTCGGCGTCGGCGTCGGCGTCGTCGTCGGCGTCTGTAAACTTTTTACATTTTAATCTTCTTCTCTGAAACCACTTGGCCAATTGAAACCAAACTTGGCCATAATGTTCATAGGATGGACCTTTACAAAGTTTGTGTTTTTTATTTTGATTGGTAAACCAATATGGCCGCCACCTCAAGACTTAGTTTAACATAGGACCCTATGGGAAAAAAGTTAAAAAGGGCTTCTTCTCTGAAACCGTTTAACCAATCAAAACAAAACTTACTAGCAATATTGTTTAGATGGTCCTCTATAAAGTTTGTGTTTTAGATGGGAATTGGAAATTCAAAATGGCCGCCACTGCAGGACTTAGTTTAACATAGAACCCTATGGGAAAAAGTTTTAAAAGGCTTCTTCTCTAAAACCGGTTAATCAATGGAAACAAAAACTTACTAGCAATATTGTTTGGATGGTCCTCTATAAAGTTAGTGTTTTTTATGGCAATTGGAAATTCAAAATGGCTGCCACCGCAGGACTTAATTTAACATAGGACCCTATGGGAAAAAGTTTGAAAGGCTTCTTTTCTGAAACCGGCCAACCAATGGAAACAAAACTTACAAGCAATATTGTTTGGATGGTCCTCTATAAAGTTAATGTTTTTTATCCCAATCTGATATTCAAAATGGCTGCCACCGCAGGACTTAGTTTAACATTGGACCCTATGGGAAAAATGTTAAAAAGGGCTTCTTCTCTGAAACCGGTTAACCAATCAAAACAAAACTTACTAGCAATATTGTTGGGATGGTCCTCTATAAAGTTTGTGTTTTTTATGGCAATTGGAAATTCAAAATGGCCGCCACTGCAGGACTTAGTTTAACATAGAACCCTATGGGAAAAAGTTTTAAAAGGCTTCTTCTCTGATACTGGTTAATCAATGGAAACAAAAACTTACTAGCAATATTGTTTGGATGGTCCTCTATAAAGTTAGTGTTTTTTATGGCAATTGGAAATTCAAAATGGCCGCCACCGCAGGACTTAGTTTAACATTGTAAAAGGTTAAAAGGTTAAAAAGGGCTTCTTCTCTGAAACCGGTTAACCAATCAAAACAAAACTTACTAGCAATATTGTTTGGGTGGTCCTTTATAAAGTTTATGATTTTTATGCCAACTGGAAATTCAAAATGGCCACTACCGCAGGACTTTGTTTAACATAGGACCCTTTGGGAAAAAGTTTTTAAAGGCTTCTTCTCTGAAACCGGTTAATCAATGGAAACAAAAACTTACTAGCAATATTGTTTGGATGGTCCTCTATAAAGTTTATGTTTTTTATGGCAATTGGAAATTCAAAATGGCCGCCACCGCAGGACTTAGTTTAACATTGTAAAAGGTTAAAAGGTTAAAAAGGGCTTCTTCTCTGAAACCGGTTAACCAATCAAAACAAAACTTACTAGCAATATTGTTTGGGTGGTCCTTTATAAAGTTTATGATTTTTATGCCAACTGGAAATTCAAAATGGCCACTACCGCAGGACTTTGTTTAACATAGGACCCTTTGGGAAAAAGTTTTTAAAGGCTTCTTCTCTGAAACCGGTTAATCAATGGAAACAAAAACTTACTAGCAATATTGTTTGGATGGTCCTCTATAAAGTTAGTGTTTTTTATGGCAATTGGAAATTCAAAATGGCTGCCACCGCAGGACTTAATTTAACATAGGACCCTATGGGAAAAAGTTTGAAAGGCTTCTTTTCTGAAACCGGCCAACCAATGGAAACAAAACTTACAAGCAATATTGTTTGGATGGTCCTCTATAAAGTTAATGTTTTTTATCCCAATCTGATATTCAAAATGGCTGCCACCGCAGGACTTAGTTTAACATTGGACCCTATGGGAAAAATGTTAAAAAGGGCTTCTTCTCTGAAACCGGTTAACCAATCAAAACAAAACTTACTAGCAATATTGTTGGGATGGTCCTCTATAAAGTTTGTGTTTTTTATGGCAATTGGAAATTCAAAATGGCCGCCACTGCAGGACTTAGTTTAACATAGAACCCTATGGGAAAAAGTTTTAAAAGGCTTCTTCTCTGATACTGGTTAATCAATGGAAACAAAAACTTACTAGCAATATTGTTTGGATGGTCCTCTATAAAGTTAGTGTTTTTTATGGCAATTGGAAATTCAAAATGGCCGCCACCGCAGGACTTAGTTTAACATTGTAAAAGGTTAAAAGGTTAAAAAGGGCTTCTTCTCTGAAACCGGTTAACCAATCAAAACAAAACTTACTAGCAATATTGTTTGGGTGGTCCTTTATAAAGTTTATGATTTTTATGCCAACTGGAAATTCAAAATGGCCACTACAGCAGGACTTTGTTTAACATAGGACCCTTTGGGAAAAAGTTTTTAAAGGCTTCTTCTCTGAAACCGGTTAATCAATGGAAACAAAAACTTACTAGCAATATTGTTTGGATGGTCCTCTATAAAGTTTATGTTTTTTATGGCAATTGGAAATTCAAAATGGCCGCCACCGCAGGACTTAGTTTAACATTGTAAAAGGTTAAAAGGTTAAAAAGGGCTTCTTCTCTGAAACCGGTTAACCAATCAAAACAAAACTTACTAGCAATATTGTTTGGGTGGTCCTTTATAAAGTTTATGATTTTTATGCCAACTGGAAATTCAAAATGGCCACTACCGCAGGACTTTGTTTAACATAGGACCCTTTGGGAAAAAGTTTTTAAAGGCTTCTTCTCTGAAACCGGTTAATCAATGGAAACAAAAACTTACTAGCAATATTGTTTGGATGGTCCTCTATAAAGTTAGTGTTTTTTATGGCAATTGGAAATTCAAAATGGCTGCCACCGCAGGACTTAATTTAACATAGGACCCTATGGGAAAAAGTTTGAAAGGCTTCTTTTCTGAAACCGGCCAACCAATGGAAACAAAACTTACAAGCAATATTGTTTGGATGGTCCTCTATAAAGTTAATGTTTTTTATCCCAATCTGATATTCAAAATGGCTGCCACCGCAGGACTTAGTTTAACATTGGACCCTATGGGAAAAATGTTAAAAAGGGCTTCTTCTCTGAAACCGGTTAACCAATCAAAACAAAACTTACTAGCAATATTGTTGGGATGGTCCTCTATAAAGTTTGTGTTTTTTATGGCAATTGGAAATTCAAAATGGCCGCCACTGCAGGACTTAGTTTAACATAGAACCCTATGGGAAAAAGTTTTAAAAGGCTTCTTCTCTGATACTGGTTAATCAATGGAAACAAAAACTTACTAGCAATATTGTTTGGATGGTCCTCTATAAAGTTAGTGTTTTTTATGGCAATTGGAAATTCAAAATGGCCGCCACCGCAGGACTTAGTTTAACATTGTAAAAGGTTAAAAGGTTAAAAAGGGCTTCTTCTCTGAAACCGGTTAACCAATCAAAACAAAACTTACTAGCAATATTGTTTGGGTGGTCCTTTATAAAGTTTATGATTTTTATGCCAACTGGAAATTCAAAATGGCCACTACCGCAGGACTTTGTTTAACATAGGACCCTTTGGGAAAAATTTTTTAAAGGCTTCTTCTCTGAAACCGGTTAATCAATGGAAACAAAAACTTACTAGCAATATTGTTTGGATGGTCCTCTATAAAGTTTATGTTTTTTATGGCAATTGGAAATTCAAAATGGCCGCCACCGCAGGACTTAGTTTAACATTGTAAAAGGTTAAAAGGTTAAAAAGGGCTTCTTCTCTGAAACCGGTTAACCAATCAAAACAAAACTTACTAGCAATATTGTTTGGGTGGTCCTTTATAAAGTTTATGATTTTTATGCCAACTGGAAATTCAAAATGGCCACTACCGCAGGACTTTGTTTAACATAGGACCCTTTGGGAAAAAGTTTTTAAAGGCTTCTTCTCTGAAACCGGTTAATCAATGGAAACAAAACCCCCCCCCCCCCCCCCGGGACTTAGTTTAACATAGGATCCTATGGGCAAATAAAAAAAATCTCTATACAACTGGTTAACCAATGAAACAAAGCTTTCTAGTAATATTGTTTGGATGGTCCTATTTAAAGTTTATTGAAAATTACAGGACTTACTTTAACATCAGGGAAATGCCATCTTCATTGCCTATAAAATCAGGTGAGCCATACAGGCTCTTAAGAGCCTCTGGTTTATTTTAAATTCAGAATGAATTATCTCCCTTTAAATTTTGTCACATGAAATATTTATTATGGTCAGCAGTGGCAACATATTTAGAAATGACATTTAGCATAGTTTAATTAAAGACAAATCCTACTATTGTTTCTGTGCATTTTGTTTATGACAGTTGTCATCAAAATTCTGCGACATTTCCATTAAGTAACTGTAGGCTTTATGGATCGACTAAAAACTGAATTTATAAGTAAAACCACAACAGAGCCTTGAAGAATTGGGAAAAAATAATTAATCACGTTGCAACAGCAAACATACATAAAAAGAACTATTGTACTTTCATGATTATATTCTGAACTATAAATCTCAAAAAGATATTGCAGTTTGCACGAGAAAAACTTGCCCTTTTCTTCCTGCCATTTCTAGCCTTTACACATTTTTCACAAATATTTTTACCCCCTATTCAGAAAAGAGAAAAAGGAGAAGGGGTATACCGTTTACTCTTGTCCATTCTTTCGTCAATTGGTACCAAAAAATGTTTGTCAGTTTTCTAAGCAACTCAGAAGCCCGATATTTTGCATATTGCTTTATCCTATAGTACCATATGGTGTATAGTGATTTTTTTGCTCCTTGGTCATCTACTTAATGTTTACTGAATACTTATATTTTTACACATAGTTGACATTCGTGCAAAACTTTTGAGACAGCAGGAATATCACTAGTGTGCAGTAGCTCACATTCCATTTTTCCTGGGATAGGTGATCCTAGTTTTATTTCTTTTTGTGACAGCTGGAATATCACTAGTGAGCAGTAGCTCACATTCCATTTTTCCTGGGATAGGTGATCCTAGTTTTATTTCTTCCATTTGGAGAGTAAGTTATCCTCCTCCATCTTCTGTAAAAATATAGTTTTATTTATGTAGGTCACTTTTTTGCAATCTGTGATTGTGTATTCCAAGTCCTACACGAAAATAGCAGGAACATATAAATTATGCTAGAACTGAGAAAAAAATAAAAATAAAATAATCCTGGTAACCTCAGAACAGATAATAAAAATGATGTCATAACTTTAAATATGGTTTGTGACCACTAATTGTTTTTAGTTTTATTTCAAGATTTTGTCATAAGGAAAGTTTAGATAAAATACTAAGAACATATCATGGAGATCAAATGGTAGGATATGTTTCTGATATATTCCAGTTACTATGTTTTGTAAAAAAAAATATTGATTTCTCACTAGGGAAGAATAGTGTTGTTTGGAGAAGTATAGTGCACGTGCCTGCCAGCTCATGCACTTACCAGTCAACACTATAGGAAACAGTTCCCTCTGTAGAAGTCCATATTGGATAAATAGATTTAACTGTCCACAGCTGCTACAGCACAAATTGTGTATGAATTCAGTGCTCTAAAACTGATTGACAATCTGACTCAACACTTAGATGTAGCAAAGATCATGAATGCTGTACAAGTGCTGTTAACCATAACTGTGCTTACATTATTTTTCAATTTCTCTCTAAGTTTATTTTTTTTTTGGAGAAAAATAAGATAAAACTTTATATATCTTTAGCTGGTGATGAATAGAAATGTGACTTCTTTTTCTTTCTGTGTATTTATGCCAATTTAAAATGTGTGATATTTAAAAATCATAATTTGATAATATTACATAACCCATATATATCTTACATCCATGGTGAATAAGATAGTGCTCTTGGTGTACTTCTGTGAGCATTTGTTTAAACATCATGTTAAGTATATATATTCATTTTCCTCAAAATGACTTATTTTTGTATTTCCTTCTAAAATCAAACTTGACCAAATGGTACCAATAAAAACACAAATTTTATGTGCAAAAACTTCAATCCATACTTAATTTTTTGAGTCTATTATTCTCAAAACTTGATCAAGACAAAGTGGAATTCAAGATTCTATGGCCTTTGATTACAAATGAATCACTATAGCAATTACAAGGTGAAAATCTGACAAGGCAAATTGTGGGAGGAAACCGGAGTACCCGGAGAGAACCTCCGACCTGCGGTAGGAAAACTGGCAATCCTTGTCAATTAAGATTGGAGTCGAGTACACCCTGCCTGCAGTGAGAATCAAATCCTCGATCTCAAGTGTTAACAGACCATGTGATCAATAGTAGATGAACTACCTTGACCACTCGGCCACCGAGGCCCCCAGTAAAATATGTATTGAATTCCAAAACAGATTGGTAGTTACTGTCCAGATAGCAGTATTAAGATTGGTTGAAATCGAACAAGAAATTTTTTTGCCAGGATAACAATAAATCCAATTTCTCTATTTTTCTGCATGGGATTCTACTTGACTAACTTCTGCAATGCAAGAACTTGGGAATAAATGTTTAATGATGCTCTTCATTCCAATTTGTGCACAAAATAAAACAAAACAAGGTTTTTAAAACTTTATAAAGTTCTTAGATTTACAACTGATTCACATTGAATTAATTAAATGTGTATGTTAATAGCACATTACTAGACATAGTATGCTATAGATTTCTGGTGTTGAAGTAATAACTTGATCTAAAGCAGATGGATATTTGTTACAATGTAATCTGTGAAGTACATTATTTTAAGAACTGATTGATGCAGTAGCTAAATAAAATCAGACAATTAGTTTGATAATATGCATATAATATTTCATCCAAGGACTTTATCTGTTCAACCAATTAATAAATACAATTTATGATGCTCCTCACAGTGGACCAAATTAGCAAACAAATGTATGTTTGGCCCAAATCATAAGCAGAACTAATGACAGGTGGTCCAAATCGTTAGAACTAATCTAAGTCTGGTTTAAATAAGTAGAGCTAATCTAGGCCTGGTCCATAATTAAAAAACTAATCTTGGCCTGGTCCATATCATTAAAAGAACAAATGTAGGCCTGGTCAATAACATTCAAAGAACTATTGTAGGCCTGATCAAAATCACAAACGATACTTTTCTATTTGCTGCTCTAAAATTAATATTTACAAGGAATTAAAAAGTTTACTTCTTCGATTCAAATCAATGAAAATGTGTACAGACAAAGGCAATAATAAATCTGTGTACACAATAACTGTTACCATGGCTACCAGGTCCAATACTATTCATAATGGTTGATGGGAAATAATACTTACCTTAATAGCTAAAACATAAGTGTCCATAAATGATGTTTTTGCCCCTGATATCAATGTGCCAAAGTCTGTCAGATTAAAATAGTGTATGACATTAAAACTGGAGAAATAAAAGATCTAAGTAGACATTTAATCTATTAGACACTGCACCTTTTGGAAATATATAGAATGAGAAAAACACTTTTTCTTTTTTTGATAAATTGCAGCAATGTAGACTTACTCTGTATGAGATTGGTCCTTCTAAAATATACAATTATTTCTCTTAAATACGATTTATAAACTAGAGGCTCTGAAGAGCCTGTATCGCTACCCTGGCTTAAAAAAAAAGAGACATTACTTTTCTTACAAATTTTGATATTAAATGCTAAAGAGTTAACATGATGATGCTGTTTCAATGAATGTTACCATATTTCAAATCAATCTGCATTCTGTTTGTAAAATTTTTTTGGGTAAGATTTTTGAAATTTCAGTTAATCTTAACCCATTAGTGGCCATGGAAGCTATGTTAAATTTGCAATTGTCTTGAAAAACTCAAAATAATAAGATAAATATCCAACCATCATTTCTGCATAATTTGGCTTCATTGTGTGGAACACTTTCTGAGAAAAAGTTGTTTGTATGTTTTCCCATAGAGTCCTATGTTAGTCCAAGTCATGCAATGATGGCCATCTTGGATCGGCACTAAAATCTTAAACTTTGTAGAGGACCATCTAAGGTACATATCTGCAATATTTCAAATTAATCTGCCAAATGGTTTATGAAAAGAAAATTTTGAAATTCATCCAATCAGAATGCATTAGTGACCCTGGAATCCATGTTCAATTTGCAATTGCCTTGAAAAAATTTAAATTATTAAGATAACTATCCAACCTTCATAATTTGGCTTCATTGTGTGGAACAGTTTCTGAAAAGTGGTGTGTTTTTCCCATAGGGTCCTATGTTAAACTATGTCCCCCAATGGTACATTTCTGCAATATTGCAAATCAATCTGACAAGTGATTTATGAGATTTTTAAAATTCAGCCAATCAGAACGCATTAAAGGCTCTGGCAGCTGATCAGCACCAAAAAAACTTAAACTTTGTAAAGAAACACCCAATAAACATTCCTGCCAAGTTTGGTTCCAATTGGCCAAGTGGTTTTGGAGAAGAAGCTTGAAATTTAAAAAAATTATGGACAACAACAACGACGGACGCAAAGTAATAAGAATAGCTTGCACTGACCCTATGGCTCAGGTGAGCTAAAAAGTACAAAACATTTAAACTAAAAGTGATTGTTTTTAAAACTTACATATATGTAATATTGGTTGAAATCTATATGGTTGTTGGACAAGGCTGTGGTACAAAAACTGACAAATATACAAATATATATAGAAGGGGACGCAGATCACATTACTCTTAATCCCCCCACCCTCTTCCTTAAAAAACAAATGAAAACATTAAAGTAACGCACAAATTTAAATCTTAATGGATTTTTCAATTATTTATAAATTAGATAATTATTTAAAAGTTTTTAAGAACAGTTAAAACATAATGACCATGTAACATATTATGACTTTCTGCATATAAATAATTTGTCAGTGATTTTTCTATAATTTGTGTACTAAATTTAATAAGACAAATCTATTTTTATGAAACAAATTTCAGTCCTTTGAACCCTTGGGTTCATCTGGCATAGGAATGTCGGCCATGTTATTACTAAACACTGTGCTGTGAATGTTTGTTGGTTTTTCTGGTTCACTTGGAAGCTTTATATCATCATTAGCTTCACCTTCTTCCTGTTCATCATAGTCTATGGACACTTTAACTCCATCTTCTTTCTTTTCAGTTCTTTTTGATTGTTCTCGACTACGATGTTCTTTCTTCTTACCATCTTTCTCGTTCTCCTGAACATCTCCATGACTTCTCCTTTCTTCCCTTCTTCCATCATCTCCATGACTCTTCCTTTCTTCCTTCCTAACATCATCTCCATGACTCCTCCTTTCTTCCCTTCTTCCTTCATCCCCATAACTTCTCCGCCTGTCACTTTCACCATGACTTTCTCTCCTATCTTTCTCACCATGACTTCTCCTTCTCTCGCCTTCACCACGACTCTCTCTCTCCCCCTGATGATGGTCATTCCTATCACCCTCCCCGCGACTTGGCTGTCTGTGCCTACCTTCAACTCTATTTCCAGGGTGATCTGATTTTTTATTCTTATTGTCACTTGTTTTATCTGATTCACTTCTATGAACATCTTTATGATGTTCTTCTAATTTCCTATGCTTTGTATTGTCCTCACCTGACCTACGCTTTTCCCCCCTTTCACCGCTGGACTTTCGTCTTTTTCTATTTGGAGCCTCCTCCTGCTCCTCCATTTCATCAACCTTAGATCTATAATGCCTGACAACACGGTTTTCTTTATCTGTTTGCTCCCCTTTATTTTTATCCCCCTCCCCATCCTCCCCCTCTGCTGTCTGCTCCATTTCCTCTTCCTCTTCCTGACCTTGACCTCCAGACATAAGATCTTCTATTTCTTCTTCAAGCTGTTTCTGTTTCTTTGTAATCATTTCTGACATGGAAAAAAAACCAATATTAATGAAAAAACAAGTTTACGCCATGATTTATAAGTGTACAATACAAACATCACTATGGATTCCTGCTTATTTGTAAGTACTATAGTTACTATGGTAACATTTGTTACATTTGTGATTTTTCAATATTTAAAAAACATTTTTGCTCCTTTTTTGACTTAAGTCTAACATTATATTTTATCTTTAGTTGACCTTAATCTGTTACTGCAAATGTACAAAAAAGAAATGTGTCGCGTTGACACTGATATCCCGCTTGGCTCATATTGGTAATCACACCCTTTTTCTAAGTTCTATCTACATGTAGCATTGAGTATTTACACACAACCCTACTGAATTTTGTCAGGAAGAACATCATGCTGTCACTGTGCCTAGTTTTATGAAAATCTGAAATCATCGTCACAAAACAGCTTTAAAGCAAAGGTAAACCTGTCAGTGGAGGGATGAAGCAACTAACGGACCGAAAGTCTACATGCCCTTCAACTTTGATGGCTGGAAAGAACAACAAAGGATTCCCAAACTTGAAAACTTCTTAAAATGATAAAAAAACACATTAAAATTATTTCTTAGAATGTGGGCAAATGTAAAACAACTCTATTGTAAACCCTACAGATGAACGTTTAAGCCTTTAAATTCCACTGACATGAAAAAATATTGACACGAGAACATATTCACCAACAATAAAGTTGTAGGTTGTCGTGTAATTTCATACTGATATTTTTCATTTCAACTATTATCAAAGGCTACAGTCATTAAATTATTAATTGATATTTTTTGCACACATCTTTATACACTAGTATACTATTTTGATGGTTGTTTGCGTTAAGTACTAAAATTTCACATTTTATTTCAATATCGGCTGAAGATATGAAAACTGTTAATTCAAAAAATATATATCAATTCAATAAACAAATACAATAAATGACATTTTCTGAAATTTTTCCAAATGCACATAATGGTTTAGTAGACTTTCTTTAATTTTAAACTGCAGCAATCTCCAAAACAGAGGCTAAAGATCTATCTAGGTCAGGAAATCCGTGGTGTAGTGTTACTGGGGTATGGAATGTAGCTGATATGACCTCGGCTCCTGAGATTGAAACTGCAAATGACAACTTTCAAACAGGAAAAATGGCTGTTTAAATTTGTGTATGGGGAATTCCAAATTATTTTTAAAAAAATTGAAAACATATTTTCTAAATCTGACCATCCAACATCACTTTTCTATCAGCCATTTTCACAGAACCTCTCAAAATACAGCATGTCATGTGACAGGGTTTAAACAAGTCAAATTTATGAAAAAATTGTCATTGAATAATATTTAATCATACAGAACAACAGATTCAGTTTTCAGTGGCTTAACTATTGAATGATGAATGTCATACAGTGAAATTTAAATAGAATTGTTTCTTTGATGTTTAACACCACTTTTAGTAATTTTTCAGCTATGTCATTATACCCCCACAAACTTGTTTGGGGGTATATAGGAATCACCCTGTCTGTCTGTCTGTCCGTCTGTCTGTCCACATTTCTTGTAAGCGCAACTCCCTCTAAACCCCTTGATGAAATTTAATGAAACAGCATAAAGGAAGAACATTATATGTACCTGTGCATGAAGGATTTTTATTGACCTCGGACATCTTTAAGGGGAGATAATTGTACTTGAAAGCGAAGCGTGGGGTATCCCTTTGTGAGCATGTTCACAGTCCACACTTGTTTTTATTGGGGAGTACTCTGGTTTACTCTGAAATAACCCAGACCTGCGGTAGGAAAACTGTTGATCCTTTTAAAAATTAAGTTTAATGTAGACACACTAAAGATATAATCTAGTGGTACAGTTTTTTTTTTACCATTGATAATTATAGCTGTTTCTTTTTGTTTAGCCTCCAGGATTTCATTCATCATTTTAGGCAGATAGAAAATGTGTGGTTTGGCTGTAGTCCTAATGAAATTCACCAGTTTTAGTCTTTCTGCCTGACATTCTTGGCTCTGTAAACAAAAATTTAAAAAATCACCAATTTGAGCCTTTCTGACATTCTTAGCTATGTAAACAAAAATCAATTAAAGAAATTTACAAATTAAACATAATTAGGAATTTGTTTTGATTAAAACGGTTTAGTCCTGGTTTGCTCACATTTAATTAGCTGTATAATCAATTAAGTGAAATAAACAAAAAAGACATTAGGTTTAATGACCATGAAGATCTATAGTCTGTTCTATTTTAATAGGTACAAAATGTGTAGAACGTTTTGTTTTGTTTGTTTACATGGTGTTTTAATGCCACTTTCAGCAATTTTTCTGCCATATCATGACGTCCAGTATTTATTGGGGGAGGAAGCCAGTGTACCCAGAGAGAACCCCCAATCAACAGTAGGAAAACTGGCAATCCTTGTCATCTATAGAAAGTATATACATTCATTTCTTTCATTTCAACATTCAAAATATTGTTACTACAAAATATATCATATACATGTATTTTAACATTGTTACAATAAAAATTATCCTAGATGAAGTAGATGAGATGCTGCGTCGGCGTAGTCAATCACACTGATGAATCCTTGTTGGTAGCGAATCTTAAGTTGCTGTAGTCTGTAATCCATTGTATATGCCACACTTTAATCATTTTGATTGTATACAATACAGGTGAAAAATTAGACTATTTTGCCGAATTGAACTATAATTGCTAAAACAACAAAACACCTACCCCTAATTAAAAGTTGGCAAACCAGAATGATGCCATTAAAACTAATCTTAATTAGTTAATAATGTGAATTCGTATAAATCAAATCTAGACATGTTTCTGTCAACCAGAGGCTTACATTTTGTTTAATTCCATTACTACTTTGATTTTCAACTGAGAAAATAACAAGTTACAATAACAGACATTGTCAAAGGATGTAATTTTAAAACTGGTACATTATAAGCAAATCCAAATTTGCTGATATCTGGTTTCTGAGGTTGCTCCATTGCTTCACCTTTACCAAGAAATTATTATGAAATTAAGACTACCCCTGACCACAGATTGATTTCAAAGAGCTCAATAATTCTAGATGATTTGATTTCTAGAAATCATTAGGATAAATGAAAGTGATCATCTTGTTCCAAGTGGGCATCCTGGACCAACCTTGGTTTCAAGTGGACATCCTGGACCAATCTTGGTTCCAAGTGGGCATCCTGGACCAACCTTGGTTCCAAGTGGGCATCCTGGGCCAACCTTGGTTCCAAGTGGGCATCATGGACCAATCTTGGTTCCAAGTGGGCATCCTGGGCCAACCTTGGTTCCAAGTGGGCATCCTGGGCCAACCTTGGTTCCAAGTGGGCATCCTGGACCAACCTTGGTTCCAAGTGGGCATCCTGGACCAACCTTGGTTCCAAGTAGACATCCTGGGCCAACCTTGCTTCCAAGGGTGTATCCTGGGCCAACATTCGTTCCAAGGAGGCATTTTTGGGCCAAGGTTGGTCCAAGAGGTCATCTAGGGTTAACCTCGATTCCAAGTGGGCATCCTGGACCAAACTTGGTTCCATGTGGGCATCCTGGACCAATCTTGGTTCCAAGTGGGGATCCTGGACCAACCTTGGTTCCAAGTGGGCATCCTGGACCAACCTTGGTTCCAAGTAGACATCCTGGGCCAACCTTGCTTCCAAGGGAGTATCCTGGGCCAACCTTGCTTCCAAGGGAGTATCCTGGGCTAACATTTGTTCCAAGGAGGCATCTTTGGTCCAAGAGGTCATCCTGGGTTAACCTCGATTCCAAGTGGGCATCCAGGGCCAACCTTGGTTCCAAGTGGGCATCCTGACCAACCTTGGTTCAAAGTAGGCATTCTGGGCCAACCGTAGTTCCAAAGGAGCATCCTGGGCTAAGCTTAGTACCAAGTGGGCATCCTGGGCCAAGCTTGGTTTTAAGTGGATGGCCAACCTTGGTTTCAAAGGAGCATCCTGGGCTAAGCTTAGTACCAAGTGGAAATCCTGGAACAACCCTTGATTCCAAGTGGGCATCTGGTGCCAACCCTTGGTTCCAGGTGGGCAATCAGATATTTATGAAAGCATCATAGAAGCCAAATTTACAGTATACTGTGAAATACTTTTGATTCGTGGGGTGTCAATTTTCGTGGTTTTCGTGGAGGCCTCGGACCACAAAATTAAAAATCCAACGAAGAATTAAACTTCATTAACAGATGGGAACATGGGAACAACGATCTGAAAATGTCCGAGATCGGACATTTATTTGTAAATGTAATATATGAGTTTGTGGTTCGATCCATTACTAATGTTCTGCTCAAAATCCATCTTAATGATTTTGTTACAAGATGTTCGAATCATGTTTTTATTAAATGTAGATATTATTTAATTGTAAAGCGAACGAAGAAACACCGACTTCCGGTCAAGGTGTGGATATATGAGGTGATAATTTTCGATGTTAAAAAGTAACAAATTATTATCGGAATTATGAGTTTGGTTGCTCCTTTGAACATAAATTAAAATAACAAATAAAACATTTAAAAGAAAAGCTATACTTTATCTTTATTAGTGCATATCAATGACACGCTATATCAAATGGATGTTGTGATAATATACCGATAGTGGCACAAATGACATTAAATTACACCTTTATAACAGTTCTTTATTGCTACTCAACACATGAAGTGACAAATGCCCTTCGGCTAGGAATGCTTCTATAGATAACAATTAGAGAATTAAATAGACTCAAAGTAGTTTTTATTGCAATTAATCAATTAATACATTACTGTGTTTATAATTAGCTATTGCTTTCCGTGTTGTCAATTTTACAATCGTTACCACGCGCATAAACAACATCATGTTAAGAAACTGTTTTGTCTTCTTTATATGTTGATGCTTATTATCAACAGTGAAAATGATTCTGCTGTAATCATTTATTTGAACGTTACCTCACTTTTTGCATTTTCGGAAACCGTCAGTCCACGAATTTAAGAACCCACAAACATGTAAAATTTCACCAAACCACGAAAATTGATACCCACGAATTTAAGTACTTTAACAGTAAGCAATAAGTGTGGGGTTTTAAAAACAATTTGTTTCTCTCACAATAACCTTGTATGGACCTCGATATCAAAGGGACCTACAAAGGGCTGATATCTAGAAACCAATTGTGGATGCCTATCCGTCACGCTCATCAAATTATTAGCTATGTTCGGTTTGGCTAAAGTATCAATGACTGAAGGCATAACATGAAAGGTGCATCAGGCAAAAAAAACCATTTATATCTATAAATGGCATAATAGAAATGGTGGTACATCAGGAGAAAACATTTATATCTATAAACAAATTCAAACAATAAGAACAATGGATGTCAATATTTGATTTAATAATTGATTATAATTATAAAACATTTCAGTATTGTATTTAAATGAACTAACCGTTTCTACTATTTCAATTTTCTGTTCAATTTTTCTTAGTTTAGCTTGTGTCTGTCGTCTCTCCTGAAATAATTGCCGTTTCTCCTTTATGATTTCCTCTTTCTCTTCTTTTGCCTTTTCTTCCAATTTATTTTCTATCTGCTTTCTCTGATCTTCCTGGAGAACATGCAAATGAAAGATCATAAAGTATAAAGATTCCATGTTATAATTATATGAATGTGTACAGCATGATAACCATGATGACGATAATTTCAGTCATCCATGTCTTAATTTATAAAATTGAATAGTAGGAAATTTTACTCTCAAACTCATCTGTGATAGTAATCTCTGTGATTAGCACAACAATATTACACAAAACAGACCATAGCTATCAATATGAATCCTTGCTATTAAAGCCACCATTACAACTAGAGGCTCCCAGGAGCCTGTAATCGCTCACCTGGAATCCAAATGACTTAAACTATATTAAAATTTTTGAAATTAACAGTTTCAGTCTAGTTGTTATAGCTTTTAAGTTACTGTGCAAAAACTAAATATTTCTTCAAAAAATTTGTTAAATACAATAACTCCTATAAGGTGCCATCGACAATTTCTGAAAATTAAATGGTTTTTAGGCATTGTCCTTTAGAATACTTTAGAAATTTACAGTTTTACTCTACTAATAGGTGTGTTATAGACTAATTTATAATTAAAAAACTGTTCATGATCATTTGTCCAAATTCATAATGAAAGGGCAATAACTCCTATAAAGAGTCATCTTGCAATTTTGGACTAAGCAATCATTTGTAGGGCTTCTATTGCTGATCATTTGTGCAATTTACAGTTTTAATCTACCTACTATAGTTTTCAAGTTACAGGACAAAAATGGAAAATTTCATAACAAAATTGTCATTTAAGGGCAATAACCCCTATAAGGAGTCATCTGACAATTTCAGACTAATTAAATGAATTGTAGGGCTTTTTTGCTGATCATTTTTGCAATTTATTATTTCACTCTAGCTGTTATGGTTTTTAAGTTCCAGGACAAAAACGGAAAATTTCATAAAAAAATTGCAATTTAAGGGCAATAACTCCTATAAGGAGTCATCTGACAATTTCAGACTTTAAAAAGTAATTTGTAGGGCTTGTATTGCTGATCATTTTTGCTATTAACAGTTTCACTCTAGCTGTTACAGTTTTCAAGTTACAGGACAAAAACAGAAAATTTCATAAAAAATAGCCATTTAAGGGCAATAACTCCTATAAGCAGTCATCTGACAATTTCAGACTAATACAGTGAATTGTAGGGCTTGTATTGTTGATCATTTTTGCTATTTACAGTTTTACTCTAGCTGTTATAGTTTTAATTTTACAGGACAAAAACTGAAAATTTCATAAAAAATTACCATTTAAGAGCAATAACTCATATAAGGAGTCATCTGACAATTTCAGACCAATCAAGTGAATTGTAGGGCTTTTATTACTGATCATTTTTGCCATTTACAGTTTCACTCTACCTCGTATAGTTTAAAGGTTATATTGTAAATACCAAAAATTTTGTCAAAAATCGTCAAAAAAGGGCAATAACTCCTACAAGACGCCAATACACAACTTCGCACTAATAGCAACTATTGTAGACCTTAATGTGCTGATCAATTTGAAGTAACGGTTTTCTCTATAGCTATTATAGTTTTTTAGATACTGATCAAAAACCTGTGTTGACCCCATGTTCTATTTTTAGTAACAGCGGCCATATTTGTCTGTTGATCAACACCCTGGGTACAAACTGGAAACTAGGAACCCTAAGGATGATTGTGGCCAAGTTTGAAAAAAATTGGCCCAGTGGTTTCAGAGGAGAAGACTTTTGAAAAAGTTTACGACGGACGACGGATGCCCATTGATAGCAAAAGCTCACCTGGACCTTCGGTCCAGGTGAGCTAAAAATGAGGAAATGGCAATGACATGACTCTTTCCTATTAAAGTCACCATTACCAAAATTTAAAATAACCAACTGTTATTAAAGTCAAATCAATAGAGTTGTCATGATAAAGATTATGGCATTTCAAGGGAAGACTTTCTACCATGAAAGTGGTCTTAACAGTGAGATTAATAATTTAGATATGAGGTATATAAAATAATAGCTGCGTCGGAAAGTCGTCAAATCCTCACCTCCAGGGAAGGTTTGTGGAGTATCTAAAGTCACTTAAAGCATGTAAAATTGTGTACTACTGAACATACTTATCACTCCAGACTTCCAACTGACCATGTATACTACACCCAACTGGCTTGAACTGGAATATTCAGTATAGTAAACCCAACTGGGTTTTACTGGAGTATACAGTATTGTACACCCAACTGGCTTGAACTGTATTATACAGTAGTGATTTTTTAGTATATAATGACATAGTTTAACACTGTGGCAATCATTTTACCTTATCTTTTGATTCCTTAGCTTCATCTTTAAACTTCTGAAGGGTTCCAAGTAAAAGACCAAACATTCTTCTATTTCTAAAAAAAGAAATTAAAATGAATTAAATCACAACTGATCCATAGACAGATATTATATTACTCTCATTGATAGTTTCCGCAAACTTATACAGTATGAATTATAGACAATCCAATTATTTGGTTGTTTTTCTCGAGTAAGACTACCAAATATCACCCTTTCCAGATCAAAAGTTAACAAGACAAGGGAGATCACCCTGTCCAGATCTAAAGTCGACAAGATAAGACAGAACACCCTGTCCAGATCTAAAGTAAACAAGATAAGAGAGATTTCCTGGTCCAGATCAAGTCAACAAGATAAGAGAGATTACATGGTTCAGATTAAAATTCAACAAGAGAGAACGCCCTGTCAACAAGGGAGATTACCCGGTCCAGATCAAAAGTCAACAAGACAAGGGAGATTACCCTGTCCAGATCAAAAGTCAACAAGATAAGAGATATTACCTGGTCCAGATCAAAAGTCTTATACTTTGTTTATCGGTAATTTATAAAAAAGAATATATCTTTATGAAATCCATGCAAAAGTTTTCAAAAAATACAGAATTAATCTGTTATACAAAACAATTTCAAAGGGACTAATTTGTCGAACTGATCTGTAAAAAAATGGTGTGCTATGTTAATTAGCATCAACACCATCCAACCGGAATGTGGCGTAATGAATTGACGTTTATTTCATCAATCCCGTCTAAGGTTACAAGGGTATGTCATTTTTATAAATCATTTATGTAATAGTATGTGAATGAGAATCTTTTATTTTACTCTTAATTATAATATGGGGTGTCAAATTTTGTGTTTTTAATATTTCGCTCTTTGACAAACCATATTTCAAATTTATGTTGTCAACATTTCTGACAAATTTTCCAATGGAGTGTCAGTTTTACTTTTGTTTTCTATATTTTGTATTTTATATCGATATCATTTCTGGTGACTGTTTGGTGCTGTGTTATTTTTTATTTTCAGTACTTTGCAGTGGCCAGGGGACATACGATTTACACATCATTTATTTAGATCCAATTTTAATTAGTAATACAATGCACTAATGTACAGATGTGATGAGTTGTAGGTTTTGTGCAGTCCGAATTTTACTGCTGTAATGATTCTTAATACAGTTTTGTGATTTGTCGGATTACCCCAAAAAAATGGTGATATTATTCCCAAGTTCTGGTGAATTAACAGGCATTCAGGATTTGTCACTTGCTGTTGAATATTGATGTTTGTGCAATTTGAAGAGTTTTGTTCAGATTATTTAGTACATGATTGTTAACGGAAGGTACTGCAAAAATGTAGCTCTAGTGATTGATACTGGAGGGCAGAGAATATTGCATGTCATTTTTGAAACCGTTAAAGTCAAAGGGTGATGTAGGGGGTCCATAATACAATCAGAGGTATTTAAATGTTGAGGGCAAGAATACTATATTTCTAGAAAAATGTGTAATATATGATGTTTTGTTTGTTTGTTGGTTCGTTTTCATTGGGGGAAGGGGTTTAAATCATGTTTTATTTTATATTGCTTTGAACATTCTGATAGTTACTGTGACATAATAATTTATTTAAAGATTTCTCTGCCATTAGTCCTGCATGCCCGGTAATGAACTGACTGATATTTTTTGTATCACTGCTAGTAGGCTTTGGCAAGCATTATAAGTTGGCACACACCAAAGGAAAATAACAAAAATCGATATGCACAGGGGTGCAAAAGCCAAGTTGCCGTATTTTATTAACCAAAACTTTCATTAAATCGGTTGAGAACTTTTTAAGTTATGGACCGGAAACCACTAATTCAAGAAATTTTCTAACATTTTTCTCTCACTGTGACCTTGACCTTGAGCGGATTTTCCCCAAAATCAATAAGGTTCCTCCTCTTATGGTATGTAACAATATACCAAAGTTTTATTAAAATCTGTTGAGAACTTTTTGAGTTATGGTCCAGAAACAACTAATTCAAGAAATTTTCTAACGTTTTTCTGTCCCTGTGACCTTGACATTAAACAGATTTACCCCAAAATCAATAGGGTTCCTCCTATAATGGTATGTAACAATATCCCAAAGTTTCAATAAAATTGGTTAAGAACTTTCGAGTTATGGTCTGGAAACCACTAATTCAAGAAATTTTCTAACGTTTTTTTGTCGATGTGACCTTGACCTTGAACGGATTTACCCCAAAATCAATAGGGTTTCTTCTCTTATTATATGTAACAATATCCCAAAGTTTCAATAAAATTGGTGAGAAATTTTGGAGTTATGGTCCGGAAACCACTAATTCAAGAAATTTTCTACTGTTTTTCTGTCGATGTGACCTTGACCTTGAACGGATTTACCTCAAAATCAATATGGTTCCTCCTCATATGGTATGTAACAATATCCTAAAGTTTCATTAAAATCGGTTCACAACTTTCTGAGTTATGGTCCGGAAACCAATTGTTGACGCCCGCCCACCCGCCCGCCATCATCATAACAAAAGCAGAATTCAACTTCGTTGCAACTCGGCTAAAAATTACAGATAATGGAGATTACATGGTCCAGATCAAAGAAAAAAAGAAACACATACAATTTACCATGTAACACCATTGACACCATAAATAAATATGCACAACATTTCTCTACAAAGACACTTACTCCAACATTTGTCAGTGAGTACTTACCTGGCTGTGCCCTTTTTATCCTGTTTTTGTTCCTCTAAACTAGCTTGTCTTGATCTGGGTTCTTTAGGGGTCAGTACCACAGAGGACTGGATAGTGGGCTGAAAAGAAAATATTGACAGTCATATGAGCATTGAATTTATATACCATAAAATGCAAACAGTAGTTTTTGGGAAGTTTATTTTCAACCTGCCCAAGTGACTATGTTTCACAATGAGCTTCTTTAGATGTTTTCTGTAGTAGTTTTAGGGATCTCACCATTTGATCTTTGGTGGTTTCCTGAGTTTGTTTAAAGGAACTGACTGAGTTGACCTTTGATGGTTTTCTATGCTAGTTTTAAGTATCTGACCATTTGATGTTTGGTGGTTTTCTGTGCTAGTTACAGGGATCTGACTGAGTACGCATTTGGTGGTTTTCTGTGTTAGTTACAGGGATCTGACCGAGTAGGCATTTGGTGGTTTCCTGTGCTAGTTACAGGGATCTGACCGAGTAGGCATTTGGTGGTTTTCTGTGCTAGTTACAGGGATCTTACTGAGTAGGCATTTGGTGGTTTTCTGTGCTAGTTACAGGGATCTGACCGAGTAGGCATTTGGTGGTTTTCTGTGCTAGTTACAGGGAACTGACTGAGTTGACCTTTGGTGGTTTTCTGTGCTAGGTATAGGGAACTGAGTTGACCTTTGGTGGTTTTATGTGCTAGTTACAGGGAACTGACTAAGTTGACCTTTGGTGGTTTTATGTGCTAGTTACAGGGATCTGACCGAGTAGGCCTTTGATATTTAACACATAACCCATAGAAGAACTCAACCATTTAGATTTTGTATTCTAGTCTAGTTGGATGGGTAAGACTTATTAGCAATGCCACAACACACTTAACCATTACAGCATATGCTTATTATAATCAGTGTACTGTTAGTACTTGCCTGCGTACCATCACTCCATTTAATAAACACTTCTGACAAAATTACATATTTTATGAAGACTATTGTAACACAGAAGTATTCAGTATATTTACTTTATTGGGAAGCTCCTCTTCCTCATCACTATCGGCAGTCCTCCTACCTCGTCCTCTTCCTACAGCTCGTGGACTGATTCCAAGCCTACAATAAACACTAGGATGTATGTGTGCATGCATGCGTGTGTATGTGTGTGTGTACTAACCGAGCCCAGTGTGATTCACATGAAACTACTTAGTACTTGATTGTTTTAATGTGAGGTCCAAGAGGGCCTGTAGATTTAATATTTAATAAAGTACTTATAACCATATAATTACATCTCTCTATTATAACTGATTACAAAAGCACAAGATTCGTATTTATTACACTGATAAAAGCCATCAGCATGTAGATGTACTCAACGATGTCTTCATTATATTGTACCACTGTCATCAATGTACAATGCAGTTTATTTTCATTTTTGTGAATAATTCATCCCAGATTAGTAACTTCTGTATATTCTTTTTTTCATTTTGCCTACCAGCATTTTTCTGG
Source organism: Limnoperna fortunei (assembly GCA_944474755.1). Lineage (NCBI taxonomy): Eukaryota > Metazoa > Mollusca > Bivalvia > Mytilida > Modiolidae > Limnoperna > Limnoperna fortunei. The sequence continues at coordinate 8,407,868 of OX104113.1, forward strand.
TTTATGACCATAATGCATTTTTCCTTTTCATTTAATAAGCATGATCAGTTTTTTTGACATGGGAATGAATCATATATTAAAGTGTTCGGATGATTTAACCTCTCAGAATGTCCCGTTTTAATTTGAATATAATGAGAAATCCCAAGGAGAAAACAGAAAATTATAAATAAATGTATATTTACACTATAAATAACACAAAATTAGCATCTTAAGACTGCTAGAATTGGCATACATGCACATTCTAAAATTTTTTAGAAATATAATAAATACATGTACATCAAATCCAGTAAAAAATATACTAGTAGATGTACCTAGAAAAGGCTCCTCCAACAATTCTTCGAGCTGCTTGTCCCTCATTGTCGCCAAATCTTCTGTAATAATAAAATATATCCCTTGCAAAAATGTACTTCTTTTCCAATGAACCAAACACTTCAAGATGCAATATATTTGTGACATCTTATTATGAATAATACATGCATGTTATCACAAAAAATCATGTTATGTTTGTAGTTTAGAAAAATTTCTTCAGCATATAAAACTAAATGATAAATACAAAAAAACATATATGCGTATATGCAGCTGTGTAATATTCAAATGCAAAATGGCTCCTCAACAAATAAAATAAATCCTATCAAAAACAAGTGACCTTAACTGTTGGCTGACAGTGAGCCAAAATAGTTTGTTATTATCTGTTTTGAAGAAAAGGTCATGTACATGTATCATGCATACATGTATATTAGTGTGTACCTTCATTGGTATAATAAAATAAAGACTAAAAGCAATACCAACAGATACTGATGTAAAACTATGCAAATTAAGTTACCTTCCACCAGGTGTAAAAGGACGTCCTCGACCTCTTAAATCCCCAGATTGAGACACTCTTCTATTTCCTCCTATTCTAAAAGCAAAACAAATAATTTCTTTATTTTAACATGTTTATATTTTTGTGTATAAAAATTGGGTTCTTTTAATTCTATGAAAAATGAGGTCATTTATTGATTTATAGTTGTACACATTTTCCAAAGCTAAGCTGTTTCAGCCCATATCAATCCATCACATATATGCATATTGATTACGCCCTAAAAATAAAATCAATGTGGACAGATTTCAATAAATATTCAAGTAAAAAATTTTCTATCCCTAAGTTAACTGTAATAAGCAATTTGTATTTTACTTTCAGAAAGCAGATTTTCACACAACCTATGTACAGCAATTGCAGCAATACCCAAGTTAAATGCTTAACATTTTTCAATTGTTTAATGAATTCACCTTCTTTTTTTTTATTTCTACAAGCCTATTTTTTTTATTCCATCACTATATACATGTTTTCTAATCAAAGATTTGGTTATCAAAATATGAGAAAAATGCTAAAACCTAAAAAAAATTCTAAAAAAATATACCACATTTTGAATATTTTCCACCAATGTATGTGAATACTATTTTCACCAAGGTCCTTAATTCTCATTGAACATTTTACAAAGGTGTTTCAAATAGGGAAATGGGAATGATGATTATATTCATAGAGAAAAATATCTTAAGAAGCCAATTATAAAAAGTTTAACTGGATTAAACTATATAAAAAATATATATAATCATCATACCTTCAATCATGATGATTTAAGTCCATTTCTAAGCTCATTTCTATTGATACCATTACCATGCTTGCATTCAGACATTTCACTTTCATTTTGAACAAAAAGTCATGTGACTTGAAGCTAGTGCTTAAATAAGCTTGATTGAATGAATGATGATTATATTATACAGAAAAATATCCACAGAAGCGAATATAAAGTATAAATGGACGAAATGTTTATTAACATCTGGACACGATGAAACACAACCAAACAACAGCAAAGGCATCTAGAACCCTAGGCTTTCTAAGATGAAATCTAGGATGATGCAAACCAAGTGTCAAGGCAAACGTCTATCAACCTGAGAATATACATCCAATATCTGGGACCCATACCACAAAAAACAAGAACAAGGACTGGAAATAGTACAACACAGAGCTGCTAGACTTGTGTACAACACTCGAAATGTCTCAAGTCTACTCGAAATGTGCCGGTCCTCCGGACCCGACTGGCAAAAAACAGGCAAATTTAACTCTGGTCCGGCAAATTTGTTAAATTAACAACAGAAATGTTAAATTGGTCTGGCAGTATTTGTGTTAGGTCTGACAAGCCAAGAACTAATTTCGCGAAGACTGACAACAGCTACACAAAACAGCTACACAAACTTAACACCAGGCCATGTGACAAATGTAATTGAGCCGCTAAAATGGGAACCGCTAAAAACAAGATGCACCAAAAGCAAGGCTCACCTTGACATATAAGATCCAGGACAGATTAGTTGATGTAGACACCAACAAATACTACACCGGAGGGGACAAAAAGAACTATAGGTGGAAATAGACTAAGGCAGATAAGAACGATTAAAGACCAGGGAATGGAATCTACTGCCAGACTCAACAACCTCAGCACCAACATTAGAGGACTTCAAGGCCTGTATTACCACCCTACCTGGGGCCTTGAATGACAACTCAATATAGAAACACCAAAAAGATTCAGTTGTATATAAAGTATAACTTTGGTCGCTCAAACTCGGAAGGCTCGAACACCACCGATTTCTCAAACTGTTTTTAAAGTCCCGACATTTATTTTTATATATGGATACTGTGTACAAAACTGGTTTTTGCGCAATCAAGGGAAGTACATAGTAAGTTATGTAGAAATTTCTTATTTAACAAACTATTACACCTAAAATAACTTTATTCGTGTCAAAATTCATGAAATAAACATCTACTTAGTATATATATTTAAAACAAATTTTAGTTCCCGAACACAACCATTACGATTGTACGAAAATTAACTAGAAACATAAATAAAATCGGTTACGGTACAGAACAGATACATTTCTGGAGGTTGTCCAACTTTGGTGGCTCGAACAACCGTTAGCTCAATTCAAACTGTTTTTGGCGACCCCAGCTGGTTCAATGAATCATGTTATCAAAGTTTTACCTTACTTTTAACAATGTACATAGTTTATTTTATTTTTGGAACCTGTTTGGAAGGTGTCTTGTTGTATTGAGCAAGAGTCAACATACACTCTAAAAGATTGCGACTCTGTACTAAAAAAAAAGAATAAATTTGTTGACTCAGACCCATGTTGCAAAATCTGCCGTTTTCCTTATGGAGAGCTCTTTGATGTCCCACACAAAAAAAGCGTTGGACGGCAGAGAATTCTCTGACTAGTCTTGTCATAAATTGAAACATTTCCTGTTTTACATGATATATCTCCCTTTTTACTTCTGGTTTAAAAAACAGCTGTCATAACTAAAAGACCATGATACTGAAATAAAGATTTTGCATTGTTTTTGTATTGTTTGTCTATGCCAATTAAATTTTCATCTAATTAACCTCATTAGTAGATGTTATTATAGCCACAGGCAACAGGTGAGTTTGAATACAACACGGATGTCACTGGGAATCTTGTTTATTCAAGATATAAAACAGCTGGGGTTCCACCTCCAATTAGCATCAGGTAAATAGGGTATTAAACACAGCAAGGAGTTTTAATAATATTACTCATTTTGATATTCACACCTGTCAATATCATTCAACTAAAGAGTGAAAAATTATCAAAGATAATAGTCTATTTCAAAAGGTTTAAACAGGACAGACTGAGGCTTCAACTGGAGTTTTTGGTACCAGAATGTATAATTGCCTTTTGATGTTTTATTGTATTCTTTACCGTTACGCTTCTAGAGTGGAATAAAGGTGGAAAAATTTTGTGTATGGGGCCCGGGGCCGCCATATTGACAGTATTTTATCACGTGACTGCGTTTGTGACGTGATAAATGTAATTATCCAGTAAATATGATAAATAATCCAGTTTAAAAATGTTTTTCTGCCTTAGCTCTTTGAAGAATATACAAACTGTGGCGATGACTAATGACTGACTGACAACATAAGATTACCAAATACGTCTTAATGTTTTAATGATCTTTGTTTTAATAAAAGTATTTTTAGACACACATTTTAACCTGTCTTTATTTAACTCAGATATAATTCACCTAAATAATAATTGTAATAAAAGATATATTTATATGATTATTTTTATATATAAAATAAAATTCCGTGGATAATTTTGCACGACTTGAAACGACAGTTGTACCTGGACGTGAAAATGTTACAGGTAAATCATTACTCGTTTATGAAGGGTAATTAACAGAATTAGCAGGTAAACAAACAGGATGTTTATTGCAATTACTAGATCATTTGACACCGACTTTGAAGTATGAATATTAGGACTTTTTCAAAAGCTAACCAGATTAAAGGACAAGGTTAATCATGTAATTCCAAATCAGAAGGGTATGATTTGAATACATCGAAGTGTCAGATCACAGGATGTATATAAGATTTCGAATACCTGTAGATGCCAAGTCAGAGGAAACGTAAAACTTAGACGTTAACTCAAATATACACAACATTTAAAAGTTTGGAAACTGTGTTACGCACACGCACAATAAATGTTACCAGTAATAATAATTATAATAATAACAGTAATAATAATTAAACTGCCATTTGTTCTGAGAACAAATGAGAAGGTCTTTCCCACTGTTCCTCTAAAGTCAGAAAAGTTAGGTATTGCTATGGGATTTTGTCTTGGTATAGCACAAAAATGTCACTTCCAGTCATAAAAAAGAGTTATTTGAGTAAAGAAGGTGGTCAGGAACCAAAAAATATATGGTTGTTAAGGACTTTCATTCCGTTGCTAGGGACAAAAGGCCACTTCCGGCCATGTAATGACATATTTCAGTAAAGTACATCATTCTGATTCTAAAAATATATGGTTGCTAAGGACTTTTTATAAGAGATACCTTGTTGCTATGGTATGACCTTGACCTATGACCTTTGCCCTTTGGCTCAAATTGAAGCTCTTTTCCTACTGATCATGATAAACCTATATGTTTACTATATTATCTCTAACCGTTTTCAAGTTTTAACCAAAAAACCGATCAACAGAAATGCATCAAGGGCTGTAACTCGAAAATGGTTCCTCGCACAGCTTCGGGTCAAATGTATCAAATGGAGGTCTTGATAAGAGCAGTATTTTTCCCATTTATTGTCTGCTTCTATCTTTTATGGTTTATGAGATATAGTGCTAACAAGACCGATGGTGACCTTTGACCTTGACTTTTGACCTTTGACCTTTGGCTCAAATTGAAGCTCTTTTCCTACTGATCATGTTAAACCAATATGTTTACTATATTATCTCTAACCGTTTTCAAGTTTTAACCAAAAAAACCGATTAACCGAAACGCGTCAAGGGCTGTAACTCGAAAACGGTTCATCGGACAGCTTTGGGTCAAATGTACCAAATGGAGGTCTCGATAAGAGGAGTATTTGTCCCATTTATTGTCTGCTTCTATCTTTTATGGTTTATGAGATATAGTGCTAACAAGACTTATGGTGACCTTTGACCTTGACTTTTGACCTTGACATTTTCAAATGTAACATATGTCACTTAGGATCAATGGTGGTGGTCCCAAGTCTCTAGGACTTACGGTTTTCGAGAAAAAAATTTTGACTCGTTGCGTCATTTTTCAGGTCAAAAACGCGTAAACCGGAAGTCGATTAAGAAAAAAAAATTTGCATGTTAAATCATCGCCATAAGTCACCCTACACTTTGCACTCTTCAGATTTTGAGTATCTGTTACGGTTTCTGAGTTTATCTGCTAACAAGGTTTTCGGTGTTAGGGCAGATAACTCTGTTACTAAAAATAGAACAGTCTCACAGGGTGAGCCAGGTCATCTCCTGGTATGAGCGATTAAACGTACCAAGTATCATAATGATATGCTGAAACCCCTTCTGGCAAACCCATTTGGAAAATTGGGGAGAAAAAGAAAAATAATAATAATCATAAGAAATACAAGAAGGTCTTTCCCTTGGAAATGGGGAAAGACCTTAATTATAAATGTACTAAACGTTAGTGAAATTTTGATGCGCGAAAACCAGAGTATTTAAAAATATTTCATTTAATGACTGTTATTTCTTAAATAGTCAACTTCGCAAATATTTTGTATAAAAAAGTTTCGTTCAATAAGTAGCTTAATCTGATTAAGTTGAAAATAATAATCACGAATAATTTTCAATTTAATGAATATGGACTTTTTTCCTATCAAAACTGTGACTTTTTCCCTGTGACTTTCTTTCCGTTTACCGTTGTTGCTGCTGTGGAAATAGTCTTAAGTAGAAGTCTTTAAATTGGTTAACTACATATTACACAAGTCTTTTTTTTTTCTTTTTTTTTTGCTTTTATATAGATCATGAATACAAAACGTAATCTTTCCACAACCTTGTCTTATAGTACAACCTTCTGTTATTGACCGCTTCGCGTTATTATCATACGACGACTTTTAAGGTACTTTGATGTCTAGTATCGCCATCTAGTGACGAGATGGTGACAAGATGGCGGACCTCCAATAGTGCATTTTTTACACGGTAAATTCCATGCAGAAATTTAACCACTGAAAATATAATAAAACATCAAGAGGCAAATGTGTTTTTTTTTAGTTGAAGAATAACATATCAAATTTTCATTTTTTCGCGAAGTTTCCCTTTAACAAATAAAATTATAATTGTTATATTTTTTATACACAAAGTTCAAACATAATTTTGTGAAAATACCCTTTAAAGCTTTATTAATTAAAGTTCATCAGCTCCAACACACAAAACACACTATTTTTGTTTAAAGATACACAATGTTTTTATTTAGAGGAGTGAAAAGACCCAGGGCGAAACGACTCACTTTAAAGGTGCAAAACGACCCGAGAAAATCGACTCAGGGCGAACAGGTAGTCGGGGCGAAACGACCCGACACCAACAATTGACCCATTTCCAGTTTTACATGATTTATCTCCCTTTTTACTTCCAGTTAAAAAAACTACGGCTATCATCACTAAAAGACTATGATATTGAAATAAAAGATTTAGCAGTTGTTTTTTGTATTGTTCGTAAATGCCAATTAAATTATCTAATTATCCTCATTAGTAGATGTTACTATAGCCATAGGCAACAGGTGAGTTTGAATATTGGAACGTTTGTCACTGGTAAGCTTGTTTAATTAAGCAGTATAAAACAGCTGGGGTTCTACCTTTGATTAGCATCAGGTAAATGGGGTAATAAACATTATGGATAATTAATAAACAATCATGTTTACCTAAGCATGGGGTTTTAATAACATCTTCAATTAGATTTTGACACCTGTAATTAACATAAAGCTTTAAAATTTATCAAAGGTAATTGTCCACTTCATAAGTTTTCAATAGAACAAACTGCGGCTGTAGTCGCAGTTTTTAGTACCGGAAGTGGACACTAGGTGGCGATTTTTAAATTGGAAAGTCGTCAATTACAAAAACAATTTTCTGTACACGCATTGTGGCAATGCATACTCCACATTACTGAAAATATTCACCTTTGTTCGATTTTAATTCAAAATACTGTACAGGCCTCGCGAATTTTAATTTCTCCGCGCATCCCGGTGGAGGAAATTCGGGTCTCCGCGACCTCTCGGCGGTCATCTCCACCGCGACTCGCGATCGCGAGTTGCCGGCGGGGAGCCGGTATCGGGTGGAGAGCAGATGGCTCCACCGTGTATTCGCGGTGTATCCACTCTGCAAACATTTGAGGATATATTGGCACATTCGGTAACTGTGCATATTATCGTATAAATGACGTGAAATTATCGTAAGTCTAATCTTTCACCTTTTAAAATATATGACACTTTTGTGAACCTGTTTCAGATCAGTTTCATGTGTTATCCTACAAAAACATAGAACAGAAAGAACGTGTAGAATACTATTTCTAACAATAGTTAGCAAAGTTGTGTTAAGATTATTTATTGTATGTATGTTAGTATTAATTTATTAATCTTTCATCGTTTTATTTATATTTCAGGTTGTCTGTGAAGATTTATTACTTATCTATATTATCAATTCATGTAGCTAAAAAGCTAATTATCTTATTTATGCATTTGTTATTCTTTCTTATGTAGAGGTCAACTTAGGCTTAGAGGTGACGAATATGCGGTAAAAAGCTTACCAACTTCCATATATTTCTTCCCAATATATTTATCCATTAATAAAGTTAACAGTTGTTCACATTCTCTGCAATGACGAAGTGACAACTTGGTTTATTTGTGTTACGTATTCCGTTAACAGCAGGTTGCAATAAACAAATCCATGGACACCTGTTCGACAATATGAATCGTCAAATAACTCGCATCCACTTATTTAAAACTGAGAGCTTTGACACTGTTCAAATATAATTAGCTTGTTTGTAAACTGTTGGTCAGTCTGTGAGTTCAAAGGTAAATAACGACCTAATTATCGCTAATTCGATCAGACAGTATTACCTTTGTTACAATTAATTGAAAATGTCCAGGAAGTGTCAGCGTACTAATTAAAATTAGGCAATCATTTCTGTATAGCAAATATTGCTTGATAAGTACTTACCTTCGTATTACATGCTAGTTTAATCCGTGCCGAAGACAGTTATTACCTTACATAGACTATATTGTTTGCAAATCAACAATATACTACATGAATAAATTAAATTATGTATAACTAAAAATTCCGCAGTTTCTTTGTATTTCTAAAATATTCGGTAAAAAAGCACGTGCCAATAATTGAGGATATCGTCTGCTTGTCAATCAAAGTTTTACCGCTTTCACAATAGCACGTGCAAGTAGTGTTTTTTACATTATTGTAACCGGATATTTTAAAATGCTTTAAAAAAATCTGCAAAGAAAGATGGATTACCGAGAAGCATCATTAGTGGTATGGGGTTTTCTTTTGGAGTTGTGAATATATTTCGTCCGTAGACATTATGATTCAGAGATTCTACAAGGTTTATAAAAAACCAAAAAGACGCTTGTGATTTCGTTTTTGAACTGTAGTTGGTTCATTCCTCCTATTCCCACTTTTTAAAATTCTGGTAAGAAAAGGTAAAATTTCAAGTGGGAGTAGGTGGAAAACTTGTGAAAACAAAGGGATATACTGTGAAAACATCAGCTCATTAACTTTTAATTAAATGTTGGTGTTTATGTACAAGTAAATAAAAATATGTATGAATTCTGATTTTTATGTATAAGTGCTTTATGATAAAAAAAAAATACGACAAATATCAGTAAATATTTTTGTTATTTTATTGGAACAATAGAATCAATCAAATATACACAATAAAAGAGCACATTTAGTGTAAACATAAAATAAAATTTACTTTAGAAAAGTCTATGAATTTAGTCTATGTGTAAAAGGTGGGATGCAGCATCACCAAACTGTACTGTTGTTATCTCCTGGTTACGGTGTCTCATCTTTAAGTTTTCTAATCTGTTGTTGATATCGACATACTTTCTCTTTTGGACTGGTCGCTTACCACCGGCTGAATACTGTATCATGGTCAGGTCATTGATAGCTTCTTCATGCTTAAGAAGTCTGCTAAGTTTGAAGATGTTTGGGTGTGGATGCTGGATTAATTTCTTTATTTTGCTATGCCATCCTTCTAAATGATTAGTTGTCCTTGGACCCTGTGTTTCATAGTGGTTCCATAAGTGTCGGTTCTGTTCTATCCAATAGGTTGTGACATAGTCTGTGAAAGGAGTGTAGTTTATGTTAATATCCTCCTGGTCCATGTCAGTAAGGGCATTAAACCAAACATCTTCTACTTCAGCAGCAGGTATAAGTGGGAGGACAGCAGCACGGCGTACTAGTCTACGAATGTTGTCATTTTCCTTGTATGCAAGTTCATCAATGCATCGAACTTTCATTTTCTGGATGACCTCATCTACCTTTAACTGCATGTGGTCGGACCCATGGTTGTGGTTTGCTGATACCTTGGTTGGTATGTTGTTTAGTGTGTTAATTGTGGCAGGGCAGTCTGCAGTGGAGCATTTCCAGTACGTTCTTTCACCCCGTCTGTTTTTGGCCTGGAATTTGAAACCATTGTGGACTAGGTTCTGGTTCCCAAGTCTGTTTGTTATAAACTTTACTTGTAATTGTGCATTAGCCATTGATACTGAAGACTGACTTGATTTTAAATGTGCCAGAATTTATACCAAACTGTTAGCTTGGAGTTCATAAAGCTTTGGATTTTCTGTTGACTACTATTCATGTCAACTGACTTATTAGCTTGCCAATCATTTTTTTAAAATTAAAATTAATTAAACTGATTTGGCAAAGTGTAAACTGATTTGGCAAAGTGAACAGTTTTCAGTCATATTTAGAAGCTTACAGTACTCATCTAGCATAGATATAATTTATTACATCTTAATTTATAAAAAATAATCCAAAATACAGGTAAATCTCAGGTAAAACTTAATTAATCATAACTGTTATGAAAACAATTTAGCAATCAAAACATCTATTGTTATTTGCATGTGGGAATAGGAGGAATAGTATTTTATAAAAAGTGGGAATAGGTGGAAGACACCCTGTAGTTCAGGATGTCAAATGATCATAGGTACGGCCTAATTAACGCTAATTGGTTATCATCTGACAGCATTACCTGTGTACCACTAATTATGTAATGAAAAATGGTCTGAAAGTGTCATTGTGCTCAATTTACAAGGGATTGTCCAATTAATTTGAAGGGAGGATTAATTTTACAACAAAAAATATAAAGTTTGTTGTATACACACTCGAGCATATGACAACAATTTCACTTACATTTATAGACGTAAACGGCAGTATAGACGATCTTGTTTTGTTGATGTTTGTCAAATTTGAAGAAAATATATGACAGTAGAACACGATAATTGAGGTATCGTCTGCTTCTTGAATCGATTAATTTACCGCTTGTAAAATAGCACGTGCAAGTAGTGTACAAAGATATACCTGTGAAGTGGTTATAATTATTTAATAAAAAACGATGAAAATGAAATGACAGACAGTATATCTTTATTTATTCCACCACTATTTTATCTATTAATTATTTTATAATTATACCTCCGGTTTTGGTGACGTAAACAAACAAGCTGTTAATAGAATTCAACAATTATTTTAATTTATTGGATTGAAACTGGATATTTTAAAATGCTTTCAAAACGTGGATAAAGACAGATGGATTACCGAGAAGCTTCATTATTGGCATAAGATTTTCTTTTTCTTTTGGAGTTGTGAACGTATGTTTCTCCGTAGACATTCTGATACCCAGATTCTACAATGTTTATAAAAATCCAAGAAGACACTGTTATTTATTTAAAACACAGCTTTGACATTGTTCAAATATAATTCAGCTTGTGAGTTCGTTTTTGAACTGTAGTTCACACTGTCAAATGATCAAAGGTAATTAAAGACACAATTAACGCTAATTGGTTATATGACAGCATTACCTGTGTAACCTTAATTGTGTAATCAGGAATATGGTCAGGAATTGTCATTTATTATGTATTATGCACTTAATTTAAAGTGATAATTAATTTTATAACACAAGGTATAGTTTGTTGTATACACACTCAATTCAAGCATATGACCACAATTCCACTTTCCTATATTGACGAAAACGGCACTGTAGACGATGTTGTTCTGTGATGTTTGTCAACACTGAAGAAAATATAAGAAGTAGAACATTTTCTGGAGAAAGGAAACAGAAACTTAACATGCATACCCATTGTTCTGATGTGATTTTACGATCTTATTGGCCGGCTATCCACCGCGACTACGCGATCGGCACTCCACCGCGAAAACACCGCGACTCCACCAAGGAGAGTTGAGTAACAGTGGAGGAAACTGTCTCTCCACTCTCCTCCACCTCCACCGCGATGGGTGGAGAAATTAAAATTCGCGGGGCCTGTACAGTAATTGTGCTTTTTATATTCTAACTCTGTTCTGGATTTTATGTTTTATTCCTGTTTTCTTTGTAAGTGTTGTGCTTAGTGCTAATGCATGTCTTACCTATTGCTTATGCATGTCTGGTCTTTTAATTGTGCTTTATTACATGCAAGCTTAGTTTTATATATATCGAGTAGGTTAAATGTGTCTCTTTGTGTGTTATATGTACTGTGTTCTGTACTTTCTTACATGCTAACATAGTTTTATATAATAGTATGTTTTATGTGTCTAAGTGTGATTAATATGTATTGTTGTATCATGTATGTTGTTATTGTTTGTCGGTTAAAAGCTCTACAGAGCTTATGTTGCTTGTATTTATAACCCGACTTCAAATAAAGTTTCTATGTCTATGTCTATGTGGCATGGTAGGATCACGTCCTGTCAACTTTTTAATGTTTTCATCAACACCCTTCAGACTTTCTTTCAGCTTACACGCCACTTTCTATTGACACAATTATAGGTGCGAAACGACCCAAGCAAATCGACTCAAGGCGAACAGGTAGTCGGGGCGAATCGACCCGACACCAACATACAAAAACAATTTTCTGTACACGCATTGTGGCAATTCATACTCCACATTACTGAAAATATTCACCTTTGTTCGGTAGGATCACGTCCTGTCAACTTTTTAATATTTTCATCAACACCCTTCAGACTTTCTTTAGCCTTTTCAAGTTCATTTTGGAGAGCTAACACGCCACTCTCTATTGACGCCATCTCTTTTCTTTAGGTTCCCTTTCGAGTTTCTGTTTATTAAATGGTGTAAGGTTGATCAGGGGAAAACTAAACAGGAAACCAGACAAAATTTCTTCAGAAACACAATTGACGGAAAGGAAATGAAACTATATGGAATAAAATGCATACATTTTAAAATAAGTTTAAAAGTGTAATAAATCCAATATTGAGTTTTTAAACTTTATTTTATTTTAATTTTTAATTTAAATAAAAGGAATTTGGCTTTCAAGCATAATATCACAATGTAGTTTGAATTTACTGTAATCCAACATGACAATTAAATTAACACTTTACCAAAAATGTCACCAGCACTTTATTTTACACAATGGCAGACGAAGTTATCTTGGAGTATCTTCATTTGGAAATAGTAAATTATATTTACAGATCAAGCGAGAAGCCTGATCAAGTAAGATAAAGTTGAGACAAATATTTCAGTTCTTTTTAAATCCGCTATTTCGCTTTGTTTGAACAGAAGCTTATAATCCTGAATAAAATAAATGTTTAAGAAGTCATGATTTTATAGTTCCAAACCTCTCATTTCATGTTTATTTTCAACATTTTTATCGGATATTGATATTTTATGTTTTTAGTAGATAAAAATGATAAATATAAACGTGAAATGGGAGGTTTTATGTTATAGAACTAATGATTCACATGAATCTGTGGTACAGTATAACTTACACAGATTATCATCGAAAAATAATAGGTGTTGGGTCGTTTCGTCTTTACTACATGTTCGCTCGGGTCGTTTCGCACCTATAAATTGGTTATTTTCGTCTTGTGTCGTTTCAATCCTATAAATAAAACAACAAAATGTGTTGAAGCTGATTATCCCTTATCATTTGGGGCGAAGGAGTCTAACACAAAATACGCAATTCCTACGCCCCCACCCCCCCCTTTTCTGCTTCATTTGTTGTTAAGTTCACTTTGGAAATTTTCACTGCCAACATGATTGTGGGTGCTCTACGTACTTACAGACATTTATTCCTTGATATTATGACAGCTATTCCTTTAATAGATCCTAATTTTTGCAACCGCAAAAGGATCTAATAATCTTAGCATGAAGCCAAAGCAAGTGGAATAGCTTGAAATAATCTGTATACTAAAAATTTCATCGTTCACATAATTGTTTGATTCCACTATGATACAATTCAATTTCGCATTTTACCATATACTAGTATGGATAGTTGTGGGCGTACTGTTTTCCAGCCTCAACATTGGAAGCAGACAAAGAAGTCTTTTTTCAAAAATCCCGCTGCCAGTACACTTAGTTGTTTTTCCGTTTATATTTACATGATAGGTTGCATTTGATGCTAAGTTTTTTTTATATTATCAGCAAAATGAACAGCTATTCTGTTTATTGCATTTTTGAATCCTAATTCCATTGATAAATTTGTACATGTTATTTTTTTTCTTGTTTTGTATAAAAGGTCTGTTTATTATTCACCCAGTATTTTTATGTTTAGTGTGTTGATTATTTTACTAGCCATTCTATTGAAAAAAGAAAAAAACCAGGGAGTAATTTACAATTCAACTTCAAGCTTCTTGTCATCAGACAGGACAGCAAACCTCCATCCTTTTTTGTGTGTGTCTTACCAGTTAAACTAAGTAACTGAACTCAGACAAAAATGTCTATTAAAGGGAAACTTTGCGAAGAAATGAAAATTTGATATGTTATTCTTCAACTAAAAAGAAACACATTTGCCTCTTGATGTTTTATTATATTTCCAGTGGTTAAGTTTCTGCATGGAATTTACCGTGTAAAAAATGCACTTATGGAGGTCTGCCATCTTGTCACCATCTCGTCACTAGATGGCGATACTAGACATCCAAGTACCTTAAAAGTCGTCGTATGATAATAACGCGAAACAGTCAATAACAGAAGGTTGTACTATAAGACAAGGTTGTGGAAAGATTACGTTTCGTATTCCTGATCTATATATAAGCAAAAAAAAAACGACTTATGTAACAAGTAGTTATCCAATTTAAAGACTTCTACTTAAGACTATTTCCACAGCAGCAACAATGGTAAACGGAAAGAAAGTCACAGGAAAAAAGTCACAGTTTTGATAGGAAAAAAAGTCCATTAATATAAATTAAATTGAAAATTATTCGTGATTATTATTTTCAACTTAATCAGATTAAGCAACTTATGGAAAGAAACTTTTTTATACAAAATATTTACGAAGTTGACTATTTAAGAAATAACAGTCATTAAATGAAATATTTTTAAATACTCTGGTTTTCGCACATCAAAATTTCACTTCATGTTTAGTACATTTATAATTATTATTATTGTTATTATTATAATTATTATTACTGGTAACATTTATTGTGAGTAACACAGTTTCCAAACTTTTACATGTTGTGTATTTTTGAGTTAACGTCTAAGTTTTACGTTTCCTCTGACTTGGCATCTACAGGTATTCGAAATCTTATATACATCCTGTGTTCTGACATTTCGGTGTATTCAAATCATACCTGTCCTTGGCAGGAGGGGTGTGCCTTTCTAATTTAGAATTACATGATTAACCTTTAATCTGGTTAGCTTTTGAAAAAGTCTGAATATTCAAACTTCAAAGGCGGTGTCAAATGATCTAGTAATTGCAATAAACATCCTGTTTGTTTACCTGATAATTCTGTTAATTACCCTTCATAAACGAGTAATGATTTACCTGTAACATTTTCACGCCCAGGTACAACCGCCGTTTCAAGACGTGCAAAATTATCCACAGAATTTTATTTTATATATAAAAATAATCAAATAAATATATCTTTTATTACAATTATTATTTAGGTAAATTATATCTGAGTTAAATAAAGACAGGTTAAAATTTGTGTCTAAAAATACTTTAATTAACACAAAGATCATTAAAACATTAAGATGTATTTGGTAATCTTATGTTGTCAGTCGGTCATTAGTCATTGCCACATTTTATATATTCTTCAAAGAGCTCAGGCAGAAAAACATATTTTTAAACTGGATTATTTATCATATTTACTGGATAAATTACATTTATCACGTCACAAACGCAGTCACATGATAAAATACTGTCAATATGGCGGACCCCATACACAAAATTTTACCACCTTAAGCGTAACGGTAAAGAATACAATAAAACATCAAAAGCCAATTATATAATTTCTTTTTATTTGAAGAATAACATATCAAATTTTCATTTTTTCGCAAAGTTTCCCTTTAAGAAAAAACATACAGCGGTATACTGTACATAATCAAAAACAGCGATAATTATTTTCTCGTATTAATGAGCAATCTTGAACACAAATTAAGCCTCAAAGTGTGGTACTGTCGAATGATATCAATGCTTATTAAATATGCAACAGCTTTTGGACATCAAATTGCCAGGAGTGATTCAATCCCACCCTGATTTTATTTTATTTTCTGGATATTAACTAATATTTTAACACTATTAAGGAATTGACAACAACACTTCGTAGGATGCAAAGTCGATGTTTATTTTGTTCTGTTCGACTAGTTTCGGCAGTTGCCTGCCGTCTTCAGGACAATTATTACATAAAAATAATAGCTTATATGCAATTTCAGGAATGACAAACGTCATAATAGTTTTACTTGTACTACGACGACCCTGCATACCTACAGGTATCCACTTCCTAGGAGCATCAACTAAAGATCAACCTACACAGTGTTGGTTCACCTCTTCCTCTTTAATATTTTAACAGTTAATTCTTTTAACCACAATGGTAAACCTAAACAGCTTAATTGCTTGCTTTTTTTGGTAAAAATTAGTGAAAAACAGCTATATTTTGCTATTTTTGGTAATTTAAACTCCAAGATTAGTTATGAGTATTCTTTTTACCAAAAACCAGAGTTTTATCCTTTTCTAGCTCAACTGACCATGATTTACTGGTAACATAATAGATAATCTACAGCCATTTGTAAGTAAAGTAAGCCACAACATAACTGTTTAAATGTCAAGAAGTTGATAATTAAATGTATCCAGAACTAACAAATGTAAAAAAAGAACAGTTAAAGTCATTTTTCACACTTTGACAACTCAATGTAGGAGCTATTGTCCTTTAATCTTCAAAATAGTGGTTTTTGCCTTTTTGTTCTCATGAGAGCTTCAAAAATTACTTCAGGGTAAAGATTGTTTGATGACCTGTTAAAAGTTATTTCCCTTAAACTTTATCAGTTTAAATTGATTTTTAAAATCTCCTTTGAAATACTGAAACCACTGAAAGGACTGCTTTGCAACTTTGTACACATCATAAGTCAAATGTCCTCTATCAAGTTTGCACAAACCATTGCTGTATATTAACCAACATGGCCACTTTGGCTAAAAATAGAATGGGGGTCAAAATACTAGTACAGTTTTTGGCTTATAGTTCAAAAAGTATAACAGATACAGGAAAACCAAACAGGCTTTCCTTCTTCAACATCAAAAGCTCTACAAAACTCATTTATTGAGTTAAAGTTGTAAGACAACCCCTTTAAGGAGTTATTGCCCTTAATCATCAAAATTGATGATTTTTTTTCAATTTTTTCCTAAAAATGTTGAAAATTATTACAACTAAAGAAAAAGTTAGCATTGCTTTATTGTTCAACTCTATGACAGTAACAAAAATGACTTCAGGGTAGAGATTGTTTGATGAACTGTTTAGGAGTTATCCCCCTTCAACTGTTTTTAATCGATTTAAATAAAAAAAAATTTTAAGTCCTCTTAAACCAATGAAAGGACTGCTTTGCAAATTTGCACACATCACCTTTAGGATGTCCTCAGCATCAAAAACTGTACAAGATTCTTAAATGAGGTGAAGATATATGACAATGCTTTTGAAGAGTTATTTCCCCTAAATTGTCAAAATTGTTGATTTTTGTCATTTTCCTCAATATCTTGAAAACTGTAAGAGCTGGAGAGTCTTTTCCTTTCAAAATTATTCAGCTGTTCAAAATCTGCAAAAATGATTACTGGTGCATATGTGTTGGACAAGTCTTATAGTTGATACAGGCTCCTGGGAGCCTCTAGTTTTCTGTTCAGTATTTTGTAAATAAACACTCCAACGTAAAACGAAGTGCACAGCATAACTCATGTATGGCATGTCAAAACAACAGTAACAACTTACACAAAGAAAGATAACTCATACAGACAAGTCAAGTACATGTAACACAACACAACTCATGCAAACATATTAGACATATTATACAGTAACACCACATACAAAGAAAGATAACTCTTTAAGACATGTCACATAACAGTAATAACCCATACAAAGAAAGATAACTCATACAGGTAACACCACAGACAAACAGTAACTACATTGTACCTATACAAAAGAAAGATATAACTCATGTGGACATAACAAACCATAACAAAAATGAGGACTAATTTAATTAACAGTAGCCATCCATGTTAACAAAGATAACTCATACAGGGAACACCACAGACAAACAGTAACTATCTATACAAAGAAAGATAGGAGCGGTTTAAAAAAAATGACCCCAACATGTCATGGTCCTCTAATTTTGTCAAATTAATAGATATATTATTCCTAAATAGTTAAAAATGTATATCTAGTTGTGGGAAACATGTCTGCAAAAAATCTTAAAGATATCTCAGAAAACAAAAAAGTAGTGCCAAAAAAACATGCCAAAATTGTCAGGAGTGCAACACTTTTCTGTGACACCTAAATATGTCATTTTTTAAAAGGTCACAAAATTGTCAAATCTTGACAAAATTTGACAAAATTAGAGGACCATAATCTGTTGGGGTCTTTTTTTTAAACAGCTTTTATATTAATTTCATTCTTTCTCAAATATCCTATTGAAAATGTTAATATATATGAAATTTGTTCCCAGCAATATCACAAAATTACCTCAGTACTTTTTAAAGAATGTATTTCCTTCTTTTATTTCTTTTAACCTGGAGTATCAGGAGTGCAACAAAATCAGACTAAACATAGTACTTTTTCTACAACCTACCATTTTCAAATGATTTAACTTTATCATGAAATTTTTTTTTCTCAATGAATGACTTACAATTACAATTTAATAATTTTGTTGTCATATGCAAAAATACATACTACTTTTGACTTAATAAAAATTTTAAGAGGTGGATAACAAAAGAATTTTCAAAAATTCTTGAAAAAAATTATTATACCCCCCGCAAACTAGTTTGGGGGGTATATAGGAATCACCCTGTCTGTCTGTCCGTCTGTCCACATCCCTTGTAAGCGCTTCTCCTCATAAACCGCTTGACAGATTTTGATGAAACTTTACATGAAGGAAGAACATCATATGTAGATGTGCATGAAGAATTTTCGTTGCTGTCGGATATTATTCAGGGGAGATAATTGGACTTAGACTTTAAAAATATAGTATTCAGTGCGGGACCTCGTAAGCGCTTCTCCTCCTAAACCGCTTGACAGATTTTGATGAAACCTTACATGAAGGAAGTACATCATATGTAGATTTGCATGAAGAATTTTTGTCGCTGTCGGATATTATTCAGGGGAGATAATTGGACTTAGACTTTTAAAATATAGTATTCAGTGCGGGACCTCGTAAGCGCAACTCCTCCTAAACCGTTTGACAGATTTTGATGAAACTTTACATGAAGAGAGTACATCATATGTAGATGTGCATGAAGAATTTTCGTCACTGTCGGATATTATTCAGGGGAGATAATTGGACTTGAAGCGAAGTGGGGGGTATCCCTTTGTGAGCGTGCTCACAGTCCACACTTGTTTTTTTTGAAAAAGTACAATTGCATATTGTTCAAAATCTTGCACAGGAAGTCATTAGTATTTGTTACATTGTTTAACAACTGTACAAGATTCTTAAATGAGGTGAAGATATATGACAATGCTTTTGAAGAGTTATTTCCCCTAAATTGTCAAAATTGTTGATTTTTGTCATTTTCCTCAATATCTTGAAAACTGTAAGAGCTGGAGAGTCTTTTCCTTTCAAAATTATTCAGCTGTTCAAAATCTGCAAAAATGATTACTGGTGCATATGTGTTGGACAAGTCTTATAGTTGATACAGGCTCCTGGGAGCCTCTAGTTTTCTGTTCAGTATTTTGTAAATAAACACTCCAACATAAAACGAAGTGCACAGCATAACTCATGTATGGCATGTCAAAACAACAGTAACAACTTACACAAAGAAAGATAACTCATACAGACAAGTCAAGTACATGTAACACAACACAACTCATGCAAACATATTAGACATATTATACAGTAACACCACATACAAAGAAAGATAACTCTTTAAGACATGTCACATAACAGTAATAACCCATACAAAGAAAGATAACTCATACAGGTAACACCACAGACAAACAGTAACTACATTGTACCTATACAAAAGAAAGATATAACTCATGTGGACATAACAAACCATAACAAAAATGAGGACTAATTTAATTAACAGTAGCCATCCATGTTAACAAAGATAACTCATACAGGGAACACCACAGACAAACAGTAACTATCTATACAAAGAAAGATAGGAGCGGTTTAAAAAAAATGACCCCAACATGTCATGGTCCTCTAATTTTGTCAAATTAATAGATATATTATTCCTAAATAGTTAAAAATGTATATCTAGTTGTGGGAAACATGTCTGCAAAAAATCTTAAAGATATCTCAGAAAACAAAAAAGTAGTGCCAAAAAAACATGCCAAAATTGTCAGGAGTGCAACACTTTTCTGTGACACCTAAATATGTCATTTTTTAAAAGGTCACAAAATTGTCAAATCTTGACAAAATTTGACAAAATTAGAGGACCATAATCTGTTGGGGTCTTTTTTTTAAACAGCTTTTATATTAATTTCATTCTTTCTCAAATATCCTATTGAAAATGTTAATATATATGAAATTTGTTCCCAGCAATATCACAAAATTACCTCAGTACTTTTTAAAGAATGTATTTCCTTCTTTTATTTCTTTTAACCTGGAGTATCAGGAGTGCAACAAAATCAGACTAAACATAGTACTTTTTCTACAACCTACCATTTTCAAATGATTTAACTTTATCATGAAATTTTTTTTTCTCAATGAATGACTTACAATTACAATTTAATAATTTTGTTGTCATATGCAAAAATACATACTACTTTTGACTTAATAAAAATTTTAAGAGGTGGATAACAAAAGAATTTTCAAAAATTCTTGAAAAAAATTATTATACCCCCCGCAAACTAGTTTGGGGGGTATATAGGAATCACCCTGTCTGTCTGTCCGTCTGTCCACATCCCTTGTAAGCGCTTCTCCTCATAAACCGCTTGACAGATTTTGATGAAACTTTACATGAAGGAAGAACATCATATGTAGATGTGCATGAAGAATTTTCGTTGCTGTCGGATATTATTCAGGGGAGATAATTGGACTTAGACTTTAAAAATATAGTATTCAGTGCGGGACCTCGTAAGCGCTTCTCCTCCTAAACCGCTTGACAGATTTTGATGAAACCTTACATGAAGGAAGTACATCATATGTAGATTTGCATGAAGAATTTTTGTCGCTGTCGGATATTATTCAGGGGAGATAATTGGACTTAGACTTTTAAAATATAGTATTCAGTGCGGGACCTCGTAAGCGCAACTCCTCCTAAACCGTTTGACAGATTTTGATGAAACTTTACATGAAGAGAGTACATCATATGTAGATGTGCATGAAGAATTTTCGTCACTGTCGGATATTATTCAGGGGAGATAATTGGACTTGAAGCGAAGTGGGGGGTATCCCTTTGTGAGCGTGCTCACAGTCCACACTTGTTTTTTTTGAAAAAGTACAATTGCATATTGTTCAAAATCTTGCACAGGAAGTCATTAGTATTTGTTACATTGTTTAACAGCAACAAGTTATATGAAACATAACATTGTTAAACTGAAGTAAAATGTATAAATGTTAAGAGTGTTTTATATTTCAAAATTTGTTCAATAAAATATTATAAAAACTTTATTTCTTACCTTTTCGTTAATTTCTTTTTTGATTTATTAACTTCAACGTATGCACATTTGGAAATTATGAACAAAAACTTGATATGCTAATGTTTAAATTTGACATTTTTTTCACATCTTGGGGTCATATTTTTTTGAAAAAGCCCATATAACTCATGTGGGCACAACAACACATACAAAAATAATGACTCATATGAACATGTCAGTTTAATATACAGACTTACAGTAGCAATCCATGCAAAGAAAGATAACTCATGTAGGCATTCTATGAAAAGAAAAAGATTAAAAATAATTAATTTTAAATTTCTGGCCTGAAAAGGGCATAACTTTTCAATATGGTATGTCATATGACATGATTCATTTAAATAGATTTAAAGAATTTAATGTGAATAAGTTTTGTAAAGTTGAAAGAAATAGTCAAGGCATATGTCATACAGAGGACATTTACATGTTAAACAGCTTCACTCCAATTTAAATACATAATTGCATTGATCTGTGTAACTTCAATTTTCAATAGATATTTGATTTCTATTAATTTTATGAACCCTGACTGTTGTAATTGCAAGCAAACTTTTAAAAGGAAGATTCAAATACCTTGATAGGGATAATAACTTCCAGACAATCAATAATGGATGTAGACTCAGACTGATTTTCAATTGAGATTTTACATTCTGAAAAACTGTTATGTCTTTATGTCTCTAACAAGAAATGAAACTTATAAAGAAAAACGTTAGTTTAAAATATGTATTCACGCTGGAAAATAATATGATCTCCTTTATTTATATATGTCGTAATGTGAAAATTGATGTCACTCACATATAAAAAAAAATAATTTAATATAAATTCGCTGTGTTCTCATCATATACACCAACTTTCTTTGATATAATTTCTTAATTTGAATGTATCCCTGTGTACTTTTCAAGAGAAACATAGATTTGAAAAAGTGATAAAGCATTTAAATATAATATGGATAACAATTTTTGAAGTTGATTCCTGTAAATCAATGTGGATTGCAGGTAAGTTATGTCACCCTGTAATACTACTACAGTTAGTTTTCAATTGGTTCTATTAGTTTTCACTTATGAAACTATTGCTCATGTATCCTGAAATTGCTACAGTTGTCATTTGTAGAATTAAATCAGTTAAGTTACTTTATTATTCTATTTCCTTGACATGACTTTTTCTACACACAATCTGAAATATTTTTCAGGATAACTGCATATCCAAGTTAGAATCTATTGGTTATTTTCAGGATAACTGCATATCTAAGTTAGAATCTATTGGTTATTTTCAGGATAACTGCATATCTAAGTTAGAATCTATTGGTTATTTTCAGGATAACTGCATATCTAAGTTAGAATCTATTGGTTATTTTCAGGATAACTGCATATGTAAGTTAGAATCTATTGGTTATTTTCAGGATAACTGCATATCTAAGTTAGAATCTATTGGTTAATTTTCAGGATAACTGCATATATCTAAGTTAGAATCTATTGGTTATTTTTCAGGATAACTGCATATGTAAGTTAGAATCTATTGGTTATTTTCAGGATAACTGCATATGTAAGTAAGAATCTATTGGTTATTTTCAGGATAACTGCATATCTAAGTTAACTGCATATCTAAGTTAGAATCTATTGGTTATTTTTCAGGATAACTGCATATCTAAGTTAGAATCTATTGGTTATTTTCAGGATAACTGCACATCTAATTTAGAATCTATTGGTTATTTTTCAGGATAACTGCGTATCTAAGTTAGAATCTATTGGTTATTTTCAGGATAACTGCATATGTAAGTTAGAATCTATTGGTTATTTTTCAGGATAACTGCATATCTAAGTTAGAATCTATTGGTTATTTTCAGGATAACTGCAAATCTAAGTTAGAATCTATTGGTTATTTTTCAGGATAACTGCATATCTAAGTTAGAATCTATTGGTTATTTTTCAGGATAACTGCATATATAAGTTAGAATCTATTGGTTAATTTTCAGGATAACTACATATCTAAGTAAGAATCTATTGGTTATTTTTCATGATAACTGCATATCTAAGTTAGAATCTATTGGTTATTTTCAGGATAACTGCATATCTAAGTTAGAATCTATTGGTTATTTTCAGGATAACTGCATATGTAAGTTAGAATCTATTGGTTATTTTTCAGGATAACTGCATATGTAAGTAAGAATCTATTGGTTATTTTCAGGATAACTGCATATCTAAGTAAGAATCTATTGGTTATTTTCAGGATAACTGCATATCTTAGTTAGAATCTATTGGTTATTTTCAGGATAACTGCATATGTAAGTTAGAATCTATTGGTTATTTTTCAGGATAACTGCATATCTAAGTTAGAATCTATTGGTTATTTTCAGGATAACTGCATATGTAAGTTAGAATCTATTGGTTATTTTCAGGATAACTGCATATCTATGTTAGAATCTATTGGTTATTTTCAGGATAACTGCATATCTAAGTTAGAATCTATTGGTTATTTTCAGGATAACTGCATATCTAAGTTAGAATCTATTGGTTACAGAATTGGACAAAGTCTTGTAGAAAGGTAGTTATGAAATTTACTTTTTTAATTGCCCATTTTTATAAGTTTCACAACTAAAATATTACATGTACAAGAGTTGTCAATTTAAAAAAAAAGTTTAAAAAAAAATTTGTTTTATTAAACTTCAAATTTATACAACAATAAATTATGAATACACACTTACAAACACTTAGGAAAATATAAAACCTATATGTATGCTGGTAATGTCTCCATCTGCAGTTCTGTGTAAAACTACATATACAACATCAGTTGTCAATTATTCTTTGTTTTCTGCCAGATATTTTGCTATGCTACAAATAAGGTTGATTTTATTTTTCTCTGTCATTACTGTAAGTGGTTTCTTGGTTTCCCTTGTCGGTAGTATTTATTTGTTTTTCTGTTCTATTCTGAACAACTGCCATTGAAACCTAAAGCTTCAACCATATTTCCCAGAGCTGTGTTTTCTTATCTTATCTTATACAGCCAAAAGACAGAGACATCCATTGTAGAAAGGATCTTCTTCATACCTGTAAAGCAGATTTTCCAGAGACATCTGTTGTAGAAAGTTAAAAGACATTCGCAATAAGCAATAGACTTAGCGATGACTAAATCTGATTGTAGTCACTATATACATGTATAAAGTATAGAGTGTACTGGCTTAAATGGTTGCCGTGTATTCCAGCTTCCTATAGGATAAATTAATGTTTTTAGAGGTTTTAAGAACTGGTATATTACCACTACTTGAGACAACATGATAGGTCAAAGTAACCAAAATAATATTTATTGTAGCATGTTATTATAAATGTATTCCTTTCAGATTTACTAAAGATGGAACCCGTTTCAAAGACGAATTGGACACAATGAAGTTTATATGTAAAGACCTTTGGAATTCTGTCTATAAAAAACAAATTGATAACCTGCGAACAAATCATCAGGTAAAGCTATGTTACATTGTAAAACATCTAAATAACTTATCTATAATAAATATGAATACATGAATGGTATCACATAACAGTACACTCTGAGGGTGTCATTGTATTGAAAAAGCAGACTTGCTTATATATGGCCTTATTCAGTACTTTAAGGGTTGAGCGCCTCTGATGAGTCTTGATTAGAGGCAAAATTTATTGCCTTGAACTTTGTTGTATTTTTGATTTTTAGTGCTTGATTTAAAAGTTTAAAAAGTAATTCACATCTATATAACTATTGCAGTCAGGATATTGACAGAGATTTAAGTATGACCTACATTAAGGTGAAGTCTCATTGTAATTTTGTTTACCGTGTATTAGGTCTACCGACTCCTGTTTAGTAATGTTATAAAAATATAGGATCA
This sequence comes from Limnoperna fortunei, assembly GCA_944474755.1. Taxonomy (NCBI): domain Eukaryota; kingdom Metazoa; phylum Mollusca; class Bivalvia; order Mytilida; family Modiolidae; genus Limnoperna; species Limnoperna fortunei. Next base: position 8,433,311 of record OX104113.1, read on the forward strand.
TGACCTACCTACATGTTGAAAAGGTCAACATCTGTTATTATTTCCTTGAACTCACCCTGTAATAAAAACATAGGATCATGATGATCCACTTATAAAGGTTAATATCTTTTTTATTTTCTTGAATTTAGCCATGCTCAAAGAATGAGCAGTTCATTTGACACAAATTTGCAATTTCATTAACTTCTAGTCCCTATTGGAGAATTTTTATATACATACTGCCTGCACTTGATAGTGGTATTCTAGATTAACACAACAAGAAAGAATACTGCCTCAGTTGAAAGGGGTATTATTTTCTGAGTGTGGGGAGCTAGTTTAACAACTTCAATTGCAAGCTGTACGTGTTATATTTTACTAACTACTGTACTATATTCATCGAGTTTCTTTTGCATCCTTTTCCAACAAATGTTAACAATTGTTGCCTGATGAAATTCAGCATGAATGAATTAATTTGTTCTTGACAAAAGGATGGTATTAATCACAGAGGGGTGGTTTTTGTAAAGCAATGGTGGTTTACTTTGAAATGGGATTAAATTTGGGATTAGAATGGAATAATACAGTCATTTTTACCAAAGAAATGTTTAAAAATTTGTATTTAGTTAATGTTTGCTGTTATAATATCGTTTAAAAAAACGCTTTAGACGGCAGAGGATTCTCAGATGAGGCAGAATGGACTCCCTCCTTAATTGACAACAAGGATTGCTGAGGAAGGGGGGGGGGGGGGTTCTTTCTGGGTACATTGAATTGGCTTCCTACCCCGATAGAAACTGGAGATCATGATATAGCTGATGAATTGCTGAAAATCGAGTAAAAAATCATTCAAACAAACAAATATAAAACACATAAAATATAAATTTGAAGATCAATCTACATTTTTATATATATATATTTGTTTGCAGGGTGTTTATGTTTTACAAGATAACAAATTCAGATTCCTTACACAATTATCCAATGGGAAACAATATATGGACTACGCACCTAAAGTAAGTAGTAGTAGTTTATTCAGAAGTAAACATTACTTTTCTGCCACAGCTGACTTCCATCCCAAATTAAAAACATTTTTGGTGCAATTTGTAGCTTTTGCCCTGTAAATGCCATAACAGATGGTATGAAACTGTAAACAATTATACCAGAGGTAACTATTCTATGGACAGGGATCCAGTTTGCTTTCTGCATATTTTCTGTTCCTTGTTTATAGGCTAAACTCCAATTTGCTTTATGCCTACTTTCTGTTGCTATTCATGGATCCAGTTTATAGCTCTCTCAAAAAGAACTCATGTTTTAAGTCGGTAATGACTAACTAATGGTTTATCAGTGACAGTGTGACCCTATATCAAACAGACATTATTTAATGTTGCTTTAAGTCAGATATATTGAAAGCTGAACAAAGCCAAAGTTTTTCAATAAAACTGTTTCCTCAGTAAATAGCTGTTTACTGTCATAGTCTTTTGTTGAACACTTGTCAAAACCATTTCTATGTATTTTGGTGTCATTTATGTCCATGCTTTATATCTTTTTTCATAGAAATTTATTTTCAGCACATTGCTATTTCAGTTTTATTTATTGTGCAAAGAAGTGTGATAAGATTTCCTCATACATGTACTTCACACTTAGTTAAGATGATGACCTACTGGGGAGATGAGGGTATGCGTCAAAACTTTAGTTCACACTTGGTCAGAATGACGGGGGTGTTGGGGATGGTTTGCGAAGGGGTTTGTATCTAAATAGCATTACAGAACAGCATGCTAGGATAAGCATCCTATGCGAAGGGGTTTGTATCTAAATAGCATTACAGAACAGCATGCTAGGATAAGCAGAGTTTTGCGAAGGGGTTTGTATCTAAATAGCATTACAGAACTGCATGCTAGGATAAGCATCCTATGCGAAGGGGTTTGTATCTAAATAGCATTACAGAACAGCATGCTAGGATAAGCATCCTATGCGAAGGGGTTTGTATCTAAATAGCATTACAGAACAGCATGCTAGGATAAGCATCCTATGCGAAGGGGTTTGTATCTAAATAGCATTACAGAACAGCATGCTAGGATAAGCAGAGTTTTGCGAAGGGGTTTGTATCTAAATAGCATTACAGAACAGCATGCTAGGATAAGCCTCCTACTTTACACTCGGTAACCTTCTGTATTGGTTTGGTTATCTTACCTGTCAACCATTAAGTAAACCCGTTAAATAATGTTGTTATGTGTATTACCACAAATTAATTTTGTCTATTGAATATAAGTGTATGACATCTTGTAGTACACAAGGACTTTCTATTTCTAGATACATTGTACCACACATGTTCTGCTATTCATACAGGATATTGGTTTGTCAGTAGGTGATCAGTATGTTAAATCTAATCTTCACAAAATACATTCTATATTCTATGTGAGTTTGATCATTTACTTATTCTTTGTCACTAGGATCAGTTAAGAAAATTTAAATACAGATACTTGTAGAACAGGATCTAATTTGTCTGGAGGTGTTAAATAAATTTCAAAAAATCATTGCCATTAAATACACTAACAATGACAAATTTCTCATGAATGCAGCACTTACCTACAATGTATTGTTAGTCCTTGCTGTAATCCTCTCAACTTTAATATCACCCAAAATAGTAGAATCAGAATTAATGATAAACATTCAACATTGCCTGTGTCATAATCAAATATAAATCTTGATGTCAGAATGGAAACTAAAGGAAAACAATTCAAAAAGCTTTGGTTTGATGTCAGAAAAGTAAAGGAATACAGTTCATAAAGCATTTGTTTGTGGGATGTTAAAAACTTATGTCAGTTTAAAAGCAGAATGAAAACTTCAAAAATGTGTTTTACAAAGCTTTTGTCTATATGTCAGAATGTTAATATAGGTACATAGCCTAGGAATGCATATAACTTTTATTTATAGTTATTGAGAATGTTTCACCATTTATTTGAATGTTTTTCATTATATTCCTATTAAATCCATGTGTATAATTATAGGTTTTTGTGGAGTGGAACCTTTTTAACATTACAGATGTGGTTCTTGGTTAATAGAGCAACCAGTTCATTCCTTGGAAAGTTTAAAGCAAATAAAATTGAATAGATTTGACTGTTGAAAAGCCCAATAAGTAGATTTGTGTATACTTAATCAGTTTCATAGGTAAAACTCGAGTTTTGACACAGTTAACTGGTTCTACACACTTTTTGTATATACTTACCCAGTAGTCATGTGGATTGTAAGCCCCAGGTGTATTACCTTCCTAGTAATAACATGTGGATCATTAGTCCATTAGGGTGTTCTTGCCCAGTAGTCATATGGATTGTAAGCCCCATTACCTTCCTAGTAATAACATGTGGATCATTAGTCCATTAGGGTGTTCTTGCCCAGTAGTCATATGGATTGTAAGCCCCAGGTGTATTACCTTCTTAGTTATAACATGTGGACCATTAGTCCATAAGGGTATATACCTTCCCAGTAGTCTGTTAGTCCCAGAAGGTATTACCAGCTAGTAGTAATGTTGACTGCAAGTCCCCAAGGGTCTATTGCCTTACAGTAGTCGGCTTTTCCTTTAGGGTATATACCTGCCCAGTAGTCACACTTGAAAAGTTTCTATAGCTCAACCTACATAGCTGCCTGCTGTCTCCCCATGTGACGGATAAGGGATGCATCCTGCGTATAGCTGTTGTCCGGTTTCTTTACAAAAAGTCTGACCTCAGACAAGTGTGTTTAACTTTTTTTGAGACTGTCACACTCCTTGCAAAGAGCCTAGGTGGCTGATTCATTAAGGTAGTCAGTCAACTATTGATCACATGCCTGTCAACACTTAAGTTGTAGCTTTGAGTCTCAATCTTGATTAATTATCCTGTTTATTACATTGTCGAAAACGTAGAGAAACTTTGTTTTGAATGTTCTTCGGTGTCAATGTTTGCTAGCTAAATTCAGAATTGTAGAAGATTTAATGTGTTGTTACCACTTTAACTTTTGGCTGCTGTTGGGGAATACATCTCTTTTATGAATTAAATTTGACATTGTTTAAAATTGACATTTTTTACAATTTTTATTGTAGTTATTAGCTCTTCCATGTGGCTTGATGAGAGGTGCCTTGGCTAACCTTGGTATCAACAGTATTGTCACTGCTGAGGTCACAGCAATGCCAGCATGTAAGTTTGTATATGTTATAAGAAGGGGGCATGTATGTAAGTGATGTATCTTCAATAGAGGGCACAGACCCTGCTGAGGGTACAGCAATGCCAGCATGTAAGTTTGTATATGTCATAAGAAAGGGGCATGTATGTAAGTGACGTGTCTTCATTAGAAGGCACAGACACCGCTGAGGTCACAGCAATGCCAGCATGTAAGTTTGTATATGTTATAAGAAGGGGGCTTGTATGTAAGTGATGTATCTTCAATAGAGGGCACAGACCCTGCTGAGGGTACAGCAATGCCAGCATGTAAGTTTGTATATGTCATAAGAAAGGGGCATGTATGTAAGTGACGTGTCTTCATTAGTCCCTCCCCCCCCCCCCGTATAGGTTATAGGAAGGGTGTGTCTTAGTGCGTACCTTGTTTCAATAAAGAGCATAGAAAGAGTAATATGTTATAAATTCTTTATATTTCATAGCATTGTATTCATACCAATTCTCAGATTTATCATTGAGTAGGAAATTCAGTTTACGTTGGATTTACTGTAATAAGGAAATATGTCATGTACAACCGGTAACGACGGTTGACGGTGTCTCGGATGATTGCCGGTAAAAGTATGCCGATAATTGTCAGTAATTACCGGTTCTTTATATCTGCCCAATAAGGAGCCGGTTTTCTCAACATTCAGAGAGACGTTCAGTTTTCGGATAATGTTTTTGTACAATGATGATAAAATGTTACTATAAACATTGTTCAATGAATTCGAAAAATATCATGCATTTTTATCACTTTTAACAAACATCAGGGAAAAAAAGGCATAATATGAGCACAATCGACTAAAATCATTTCATCTCAAGGCAACCTAGGAAATGGTCCGTCAAATAGGTAACGCCAGGTCCGTACTGTCCATTATATAGGTAACGCCAGGTCTGTACTGTCCATCATATAGGTAACGCCAGGTCCGTACTGTCGTCATATAGGTAACGCCAGGTCCGTACTGTCCATCATATAGGTAACGCCAGGTCCATAATATCGTCAAATAGGTAACGCCAGGTCCATACTATCGTCAAATAGGTAACGCCAGGTCCATACTGTCCATCATATAGGTAACGCCAGGTCCACGCTATCGTCAAATAGGTAACGCCAGGTCCATGGTAACACCAGGTCCATACTATCGTCAAATAGGTAACGCCAGGTCCATACTGTCCATCATATAGGTAACGCCAGGTCCATACTATCGTCAAATAAGTAACGCCAGGTCCATACTATCGTCAAATAGGTAACGCCAGGTCCATACTATCGTCAAATAAGTAACCCCAGGTCCATACTATCGTCAAATAGGTAACGCCAGGTCCATACTGTCCATCATATAGGTAACGCCAGGTCCATACTATCGTCAAATAGGTAACGCCAGGTCCATACTATCGTCAAATAGGTAACGCCAAGTCCATACTGTCCATCATATAGGTAACGCCAGGTCCATACTATCGTCAAATAGGTAACGCCAGGTCCATACTATCGTCAAATAGGTTTGTTTGTTTGTTTGAATGGTGTTTTAACGCCACTTTCAGCAATTTTTCAGCTATTTCATGGCGTACAGTTTTTATTGGGGGAGGAAGCGGGAGTACCCGGAGAGAACCCCCGACCTGCGGTAGGAAATCGTCAAATAGGTAACGCCAGGTCCATACTATCGTCAAATAGGTAACGCCAGGTCCATACTATCGTCAAATAGGTAACGCCAGGTCCATACTATCGTCAAATATGTAACGCCAGGTCCATGCTATCGCCAAATAGGTAACGCCAGGTCCATACTATCGTCAAATAGGTAACCCTATGTCCATACTATCGTCAAATAGGTAACGCCAGGTCCGTATTATCGTCATATAGGTAACGCCAGGTCAATACTATCATCAAATAGGTAACGCCAGGTCCATACTATCGTCAAATAGGTAACGCCAGGTCATACTATCGTCGAATAGGGAACGCCAGGTCCATACTATCGTCTAATAGGTAACGCCAGGTCCATACTATCGTCAAATAGGTAACGCCAGGTCCATACTATCGTCAAATAGGTAACGCCAGGTCCATACTATCGTCAAATAGGTAACGCCAGGTCCATACTATCGTCAAATAGGTAACGCCAGGTCCATGCTATCGTCATATAGGTAACGCCAGGTCCATACTATCGTCAAATAGGTAACGCCAGGTCCATACTGTCCATCATATCGGTAACGCCAGGTCCATACTATCGTCAAATAGGTAACGCCAGGTCCATACTATCGTCAAATATGTAACGCCAGGTCCATACTATCGTCAAATAGTTAACGCCAGGTCCATACTGTCCATCATATAGGTAACGCCAGGTCCATACTATCGTCAAATAGGTAACGCAAGATCCATACTATCGTCAAATAAGTAACGCCAGGTCCATACTATCGTGAAATAACTAACGCAAGATCCATTCTGTCGTCAAATAGGTAACGCCAGGTCCGTACTGTCCATTATATAGGTAACGCCAGGTCTGTACTGTCCATCATATAGGTAACGCCAGGTCCGTACTGTCGTCAAATAGGTAACGCCAGGTCCGTACTGTCCATCATATAGGTAACGCCAGGTCCATAATATCGTCAAATAGGTAACGCCAGGTCCATACTATCGTCAAATAGGTAACGCCAGGTCCATACTGTCCATCATATAGGTAACGCCAGGTCCACGCTATCGTCAAATAGGTAACGCCAGGTCCATGGTAACACCAGGTCCATACTATCGTCAAATAGGTAACGCCAGGTCCATACTGTCCATCATATAGGTAACGCCAGGTCCATACTATCGTCAAATAGGTAACGCCAGGTCCATACTATCGTCAAATAAGTAACGCCAGGTCCATACTATCGTCAAATAGGTAACGCCAGGTCCATACTGTCCATCATATAGGTAACGCCAGGTCCATACTATCGTCAAATAGGTAACGCCAGGTCCATGGTAACGCCAGGTCCATACTATCGTCAAATATGTAACGCCAGGTCCATACTATCGTCAAATAGTTAACGCCAGGTCCATACTGTCCATCATATAGGTAACGCCAGGTCCATACTATCGTCAAATAGGTAACGCAAGATCCATACTATCGTCAAATAAGTAACGCCAGGTCCATACTATCGTGAAATAACTAACGCAAGATCCATTCTGTCGTCAAATAGGTAACGCCAGGTCCATACTGTCCATCATATAGGTAACGCAAGGTCCATACTGTCCATCATATAGGTAACGCCAGGTCCATACTGTCCATCATATAGGTAACGCCAGGTCCATACTATCGTCAAATAGGTAACGCAAGATCCATACTATCGTCAAATAAGTAACGCCAGGTCCATACTATCGTGAAATAACTAACGCAAGATCCATTCCGTCATCAAATAGGTAACGCCAGGTCCATACTGTCCATCATATAGGTAATGCCAGGTCCATACTGTCCATCATATAGGTAACGCCATTCTGTCCATCATAAAGGTAACGCCAGGTCCATACTGTCCGTCATATAGGTAACGCAAGATCCATACAATCGTCACATACGTAACGCCAGGTACATACTGTCAAATAGGTAACGCCAGGTCCATACTATCATCATATAGGTAACGCCAGGTCCATACTATCGTCATATAGGTAACGCCAGGTCATACTATCGTCAAATAGGTAACGCAAGATCCATACTATCGTCAAATAGGTAACGCCAGGTCCATACTGTTCGTCATATAGGTAACGACAGGTCCATACTATCGTCAAATAGGTAACGCAAGGTCCGTACTGTCCATCATATAGGTAACGCAAGGTCCGTACTGTCCATCACATAGGTAACGCAAGGCCCGTACTGTCCGTCATATAGGTAACGACAGGTCCATAATGTCCGTCAAAAAGGTAACGCCGGGTGAATACGGTACTTCGAATAGGTAATGCCGGGTGCATACAGTCTGTCAAATAGGCAATGCCGGATAAATACTGTCTGTCAAATAAGTAACGGATAAATACAGTCTGTCAAATAAGTAACACCGGATAAAAACTAAGTAACGCCGGATAAATACTGTCTATCAAATAAGTAACGCCAGATAAAAAAGGTCTGTCAAATAAGTAACGCCGGATAAATACGGTCCGTTAAATACGTAACGCCAGGTCCATAGTGCCCGCCAAATAGGTAAACGCCGGGTAAATGCGGTCAGTTAGATAGAACACGAAAGATCGATACGGTCTGTTAAATAGGCAGAGTCAAGTGAATGCGGTCTGTCAAAACGGTAATGCGGGATGCATTCGATCCGTCAGATAGTTAACGCCGTATGAATATGGTCTGTTAAAACATAAGTTTATATGTCAATAAAGATATTATTATCATGTTAAAAAGGCAAAGCTGGGTTTTTAAGGTCAGTCAAAAAGACAAAGCCGTGTTTATACGGTCCGTCAAAAAGACAAAGCCGGTTGCATACCATACGTCGAATGGGTAACGCCGGGTTGTTTTTTATTTCATTGGGAGTTCGGTTAGTTGTAACCAAATTATAATGTATTATTATGGTATCATTTTTTTGTATTACCGTGATATGATTTTTTATTTATGGTAATTAATGCTTCAGTAAATAACCGGAAGTTGTAGTAAAACATTTCAAGTTATCTTGTCATTCTAACTTATTATCTACAAATCTCTTTGTCATCCTAGTTTTGTAAAAATCTATCTACACATCCTTTTATCATTCTAAAGCTGTGTTAAACTTTTATCTTAAAGACCAGCTGTCATCTAGCAGTCGTCTATAATTATGTCAAACATTTATCAATAAATCCCTTTCTCATTCTCAAGTTTTGTTTTTAATTTTAGGTAAATTTCAGATTCAGATACAAAGAAGCTGATTTCAACATCCTGTCATTTCTGTGCAATATGTGATACTCGTAAAACATTACCTGTGGGGTATACTAGTAATATGTAAATGACTGATTGATAAACTGTATTTGCACCATAATTTAAATAATGTTATTTATTTCATTGAAATAGAAAATGTATACAGTTGTTTGTTGCCCGTGTACAAAAGATTAGTACAAAGACAACACTGAATAGAAGGTTATCGGAATAATTGACATTCCTTATAATTCATATTGTGTATATGCATCTTATGATGTGGCTTTTAAAATTAAATATTGTTATTGATATTCTGTTTTACTTTGTGATATTTTGCAGCATTTGTTGGACATTTTGTTAGCCTCCTCTGTCAGATTTGTTTATTTTTATCATCATCAATTAATTATGGTCACTCTGTATAACAACAACTTCTTTATCAGTATTAAGTCTGACCATATAGTGATATAGCTGACCAGCATGTTCCCATGTGGCGGATATGGGAGGCCCCAATCGTTGGGGGATGGCAACTGATATTACAGAAAGCCGTGACTGTGGACATAGTGGATAACTTGTTTGGAGGGTGCCACGCCTCGTGCATGATAAAGACCCATTTGTAGATTTTAAAGACAAAATAGTAGACTTATTGTAGTGGCTACAATAAGCTCAATTCTCCCTTATTTCCCAATACTCCATACTTTTCCAATGGCAGAAATGATTGTTTTCCCGTTTCTTCTTTTCCATGTTGATTGATGTTAACGTGTTTGCACTAAGTTACATTTGTCAGGTTTAGAGTGCATGTGATATCAACTAATGGTTCTAGGATGTCCTGCATATAAACATATCCGCAAAATAACGACAATTTATATTTTTATTACTTTTTATGTGCGCCAACAAAAGTATATAGCTTTTCGGTCCGTGCATCTGTCCGTCTTGTCTCAAATTTACTTTATGAAGATTACTACATATCTTTTTTAGCAAAATTCTACTGTGTCACGTATTTCATGCTTGAGGGAACTTTAAAAAACGGGTGTTACTAATAAATGCTTAGTGGGACACATGTTCTGTGTTTACAAAAAGTCTAAGTTTGCTGGCCGAGTGGTTAAGGTTATTCGGCTACATATGATTACTTGGTCTGTCAACACTGTGGTTGACTGCGGCAGCTTTCTCTCGACTCCAATCTTAATTGACAAAGATTGCCAGTTTTCCTACCGATCGTCGGGGGTTTTCTCCGGGTACTCCGGTTTCGTCTCCCAATACAAACTGGACGCCATGATATAGCTGAAAAATTGCTGAAAGTGGCGTATAACAACATTCATGCTACTACTATTCCAACAGTTTGGAATAGAGTTGTCTCCAATCCATAGAGGTTCATCAAATATTTTTTGTTTATTTTCAGCTTTATTAAAAAATTTTAATCAATTAATATGTTTATTGTAGATATTTCTAACCTAAATTTATTTTACCTTTTCTTTCCGTGGGATTCTTGGTGACATCAATCACTCTTTAAAGTACGAACCAATTTGTTCGACCTTTGTTACTGTATTAATTGAATCTAAAAACAATTTTGTACATTTTACAAAAAAAAAAATGGACCGATTTATGATCTTATGGCACCTAGCTATTTAATTAAGATATTTACCAAATTGTGTTTGTGTTTGATAAATCACTTTACACAATTCATGTAGAAAAATTACTTTAACAGAATGAATCTTCTGTGCGATGAGTTGACATTTATTTTGATTACGTGTTTATAGTCCCTGTAATTTAATTATAAGTACTCTACTGCATTTTATGGCAACACCCAAACACTAATATCTGTGAACCACTAACCCAGAGTAGGTATAAATGTGTCTTTGACGGTCATTTACTAGATACAGTATATTGATCGAAATTTAGGTCACAAATCAATGTGTATAGATGTTAAAGTTAGTTTTTAAACCAAGTTCTTTACAACTCGGAGGGATTCTTACTTAGTAAACAAGATACAAGACTTCTATATACATGTATATTACATTATAAAGATTGAGGAAAAACTGACTGACCACTGGACCTACACCCCCACATTTTATGGTATTGGTATGCCCAAGTCGGTGGGAATGTCTGCAAAATGACTAAACCCCAGAGTTGATATAGCCACGCCACCCTAAATAATATTACAGTTTTACTATCCTGGGTTTGAAATGGTTTATTAATATGAAGTGCTGTTTTAACTGAAATCCTGAACCCCAGAATCCTTTGAAATTAATGTCTAAGACTTTTATTGTTTTATTCTAATTTATTTTGATTTGGTTTATGCTATATTCGAATAATCGCGTACCTTCGCTTTTTTTGACAAACACAAAACTAATTTCGGATAATAACGGAAGTAAAATTCGGCCTAAAAGTCACCAACTTTACATGAGTTGAAAGGTTGTGGAAAGTTAATACATTAACAGACTATAGTGGGGAAGAGAATCTATATTCAATTCTTAGGATCTTCAAAACCTGAAAGCGCTTATGGTTATGATAGTGTTTGTCCGGAAACCAAAAGGCGAGAACGCGACCGGACGTGGGTTTCCGACGATGGTGCAAAAATTAAATCGAAATGAATTTAAATCTCTACTTTTTAATATTGAGTAGGCATTGCCAAAATGGGAGCACAGACAATATAGTCCTTTATTATTTATATAATATGGAGTAAGCATTGCCAAAATGCGAGCAATGACTATAAAGTCCTTTATTATCAATATTTAATGTGCATTTCATAATTGACGTAACTTCCGAACACCCCAAAAATTCTAGTGGTCACGTGACGTCTTTCTTTGTAACGGTGACGTCACATGAAATGTAATTTGATTGTCAGTTTTTAAAGATCGATTTAGAGATTGAAAAATATAGTATGAAATTTTTGTTGTACATTTTAAATGTAACATTTATTTTTTATCGATGTCAACTTTATTTTCAAGTCTTTCATAAAAAATTTTTTAATACTTTTCTTCCTTCACTTTGTTAAAGTTTTTTGACGATATCAACTTCCGGACGAAAAAAAATCAATATCAGCATTAAGCAGATTTTGATCACGTGATTTCATTTTGATCACATGACACATAATTGCCGTAGAGCTCACCGCTCTTCGCGGGCAGCTTCGCTGCGAGCTGTGCTCGCTATAATGCCCTTTCATAATTGACGCTACTTCCCGAATACCCTAAAAGTGCCTCAACTACATTCCAGTGATCATGTGACGTCTTTCTTTGTTATGGCGACGTCATATGAAATGTCTTATGATTGTCAGTTTTTAAAGATCGATTTAGAGAATGCAAAAAAAATAGTATGAATTTTTTGTTGTTATTTTTAAATATAACATTTTGTTTTAATCGATGTAACATTTATTTTTAAGTCATTCTTTGAAATTAATTTTAGCACTTCTTCATTCACTTTGTTACAGTTTTTTGACGATATCAACTTCCGGACGAAAAAAAATCAATATCAGCATTAAGCAGATTTTGACCACGTGATTTCATTTTGACCACGTGACACGTAATTGCCGAAGAGCTCACCGCTCTTCGCGGAGCTGTTCTCGCTATAAGCTATGAATAAGTATTGTTAAAATATGTGATATGTGATATGTAAAACCAGCCTGATTTCCTCGCCCAATAAAAAATAGACCCCATGCTATAGCTTAAAATTAATGAAAGTGGCGTTAAACCACATGCAAACGAACATAATTAAACTGGGAACAAATTTAAAAATTGGGACTAGAAATAATTGGTGTTAGATTGATAATGACGCAACAGCAGCACTGTAATACAATTTGTGGCCGAAATCTTGAAATAAATAAAACTCCACCTTATTAATATTTCAAACTCAGAAATGCCATTTCATGTGTCTGTTTATGAAATGGGCCTTGACGCGACTTTAAGCAATTTTTCAACTACATCATGGCATCCATGTTTTATAAGGAGATGTGAAACGTTCGACGACAGGAAACTGGCAATACATAAGGTTGGAGGTGAACACACTGCGCCAAAAAAAGCTGGAACCTGCACCCTTAGGATGTGGTCAGTTGGCTTAACCACTGGACCACCGAGGCCCCTGTGTTGTCAATGGTATGGAATATATCTGTAGTTTTATGTACATTATTATTTGTGACCGTTTCATTAATCTACCGATATCTGATATGTGGTGTTTATACGTATAGAAGTTATAGTGATGTTTACGCGTGTTGGTTTTAGCGTGTAACCTTATTTTATATGACCTTATATGTTGTAAAGATCATGTGTTCCGTAAATTATTGTGCAAAGTCAATTACGGAAATCACCCACCATAAACGAGGCCGGTTATTTTTGGTTTGATTAGGGACATACCATTTAACTTGAAGGGGGGGCTTGGTTTTTTGTTTTGGTCAGAAAATTTTTTTTGAAGGCGTCGCGACAGAATATTTTTTTTTTCATTATTAGCATTATTTTATATAGCAGAAATCCTTCTTCAGAATATTTTTTTTCTTACCCTCTGCTTCCAAAATATTTTTTTCATCAAAAATCATTTTCAAAATATTTTTTTAGGAAAAAACCAAGGCCCCCCCCCCACTGCAAGTTAAATGGTCGGTCCCTTAATGTAGGTGTTGTGTACTGTAGATATATTGACGACAGGATATGCATAACTAGCGAAAAATTATTAACTTTATTATTCTTCATAATTTTATATGTTCTGTGGAGTGCAGGATTACTTGTTCTGAAAATAGAAAAAACTTGCGTATACATGTCCTTAATTAGGTTTCGTGTTTTTATCATTGGTGGAATATCTACAAAAAGTTATTCACAAATTCGTTTTGTTGGAGGTCTGTGTGTTCTAAGGAATAAACTGGTGCTCGTGGCCTTTCTAATGAGCAGTTATTTTTCTTTTTTTTTTTTTTTTTTTTGTTCTTTTTATTTTAATAAACAGTGGCTATTCTAAAGCGCTTATCATTTATATAAATAATTTGAAAGTAATTCTATCGAAAATCTATTTTCTCGCTTATTGATCTCATTCTAGCCAGTTGTCACTTATTTTACGCGACTTCTTTAAAACCTTTACGTGAATCTTCTTATTTTACCCCAATTTTTTTTTACCCTTACGTGCCTCTCCTCTCAGATTGTGAAAACTTGATGAGACATACACTGTTCTGCTGCTTATATCATGGTTCCCCCACGGTTAAGCTGTCTGATATGACTTAATTATTGTTTGTTTGTTTGTTTGAATGGTGTTTTAACGCCACTTTCAGCAATTTTTCAGCTATTTTATGGCGTCCAGTTTTTATTGGGGGAGGAAGCCGGAGTACCCGGAGAGAACCCCCGACCTGCGGAAGGAAAACTGGCAATCCTTGTCAATTAATATTAGAGTCGAGTACACCCTGCCTGCAGTGTGAATCGAACCCGCAATCTCAGTGTTGACAGACCACGTGATCAATAGTAGACGAACTACCTTGACCACTCGGCCACCGAGGCCCCTATGACTTAATTAGTAGCGCCACACGTGGAGCAGCGGTTACTTATATATATTATTGTCCTTGTTTCATCATTTCCTGTATACTTGTATCTTCTATTCCTTTTTTCTTAAAAACTCTAAATAATCAAAGGTACATAATTACTTTCAAAATGTCTGTTTTATTTTACTTTGAAATGTAGAATTTTTTAGGGGACTTCCTACGCATACTTCTTTTACATAATAAAACTTCTTAATGGTAGCCATATCTTATGTTCAATGGTAATAACACGAAAAACATTTTATTAGTGGCACATTATACCTAAATCGAGCACAAATATAAACCATCCATTTTTTATGTACAGGTTACAATACCCGGGGATCAATCTACATGTCTCCATACGGGTCGAATAGGTGAAGCACGGAGGGTTATCATTTGATAATATGGAAAGCGTTCCGTGGACCATAGAAACGTGTTAATAGAGTGCCAAGGTGAGGCTCCCTGCACGATAACGATATCGTTTGTAGATGTCGGAAAAGAGTGTCGCAGCAGCTACAAAAGGCTGAATTATCCGTCTTTATATACATCTTTCCTACTTAAAGTATGGAACGCCGTAGCTGTCTTTTGTGCCCAGTGCAATATTTTCAGTAGTATGTTCAGTACTTCTTTCTTCATATTGAGTGGATTTTACATTATGTTTAGTAGATATCTCATTATGTTCAGTAGTTTTTTCATTTTGTTCAGGCCCCCGTGCGGGATCCGGGTGGCTAAAAGAATAGACCGCAGTCGCGCTAGCTTGTCGTAAAAGGCGACTAAATAGCGCCCAGTACCCTGACCGGCGTGTCAGGTCGGTTTGCCTAAAGACCGACTGGGATGTGTGCCCCAGGTGGTTGAATGGGGTACCCCTGGCAAGCTGGGGTTGTCAGGCCATAATACGGAAAACCTGACCGCAAACCATATTAGTGCACCGTGTTGGGAAAAATGCCACGTTCCTCGCACGTTAAAGAACGCTGCTGTAGTATTCGCTATGAGTAGGGATTTCGATCCCGCTACAGGAGGCTAAATTGCCCGACCCTATCCATCCTCCCATTTGCCAGTGGCAATCTAAAATCCGTTACCCCTATTTTTCCTTGTGTCCCATCCCATTTTCATTCATCATCATTTCATGTTCATTTTATCATCCATTTCATGTTCATCGCCTGAATATAGCTGAAATATTGCTGCTCGGGCGTTAAACACCATTAATCAATCAATCATTTTGTTCAGTAGACACACCATTATGGTCTGTAGATACACCATTAGGTTCAGTAGAAATTTCATTGTGTTCCGTGGATATTCACCATTCATTTTATTCAGTAGATTTAACATAATATACAGTAGTTATATCATTATATGCAGTGTTTTATAATATTTATTATATGATGGCCCAGGTAAACGGAAATTTTTTGTCGTTGACAGACACCAAAGATTGACAAGCAGAAACAATGGAAAATATATTACATCGTTTGGGACTACAAAATCTTTACCACAACTTTCAAAAGGAGAAAACGGAGTTCTTTTTCAACACAATATTGCTAAAATGTACACACAACGTTCTTAATTTCATCATCTTGCTTCTGTCTGTTAAACCTAGCTGTGCAAAATCCTGTGTATAGACAGCATACATATTATGTCGGGTGTGATTTTCTTCTTTTATAAAATGTTTTATTCCAAAGACGAAAAATAACGTCGCCAGCTATTGGTTAATTTGTCGGAATTTGCCAGACGTTTGCCTATCAGGTGTTAATTGACACCAGACAACGTAAGTAAAAACATGCTCAACGTATGGTTAATTCTTGAATAAACACAAAGATAGGGCTGTTTTAAGTTTTAACAAAGATTTAGATTAAGATTTTTAATGTATTAATTGCTAAACACTGAGAATTTACATTTTTTATTACCTGACAATTGCTTGTATTAACAGGCAGCGGCCTCGGTGGCCGAGTGGTTAAGGTAGTTAGTCTACTATTGATCACGTGGTCTGTCAACAAATGAGATTGCGGGTTCGATCCTCACTGCAGGCAATGGTGTACTCGACTCCAATCTTAGACAAGGACTGCCAGTTTTATTACCGCAGGTCGGGGGTTCTCTCTGGGTACTCCGGCCTCCTCCCCCAATAAAAACTGGACGCCACGATATAGCTGAAAAATTGCTGAAAGTGGCGTTAAAACACCATTCAAACAAAGCAAACAAAATATTAACAGTCGACATAAATAAATACAGAAATTATATTTGAAAACACAATAAACATTTAGATCTGTAAAACGACATCTTTTGAAGAAAGTTATAATAAAAAAAACGTGGGTATGCAAAGCCGGCATCGAATGCAATTTAGCATTTGTTGAGGTATCTTGGAAATTTGTCAGGGCTGAATGGAAATTCAAAACCTTCTAATAAAATAAGCAGGAACGCAACAATCTGTGATGGGCGAACGGACGACATTTAGAGGCAAGCAAAAACCACCAAATAAACTATCATTTGTCAAATAAATACGATGAGTTGTCACAAACTACGTCTTTGCGAAAAGTACATGACAAACAAATCAAGACAATTAAACAGATCACATAAGACTTATTTAAGACGTGGTCACATAAAACATTAGACTTAAAACGTGAAGTTTAAGAGTTGCTGTTTTAGGTGTGGGCAAAACGTTTATGCTCCATAACATAAGGGACAGTCTATTTAGTATTTTCTGTCCCTGATAACATGTACGTAACCGTGTCATGTTGCAAATAGTTTTTACTGAATAGAGTCAGATCTGGTGAGCACCTTGTATTTTTTAATAAACCCGATAAAACGAGCAAATTTGTGGCTTTTTTTTTACATCTGCAACAAATATCCAACCTAAATTTGATCAGGGAAAAAACTCGCGTACAGCAGTTTATACAGCAAAGAGTCGATTCGAATTGCTCTCGCTCTTTGGATTTACAGCTTACAGCTCCTTAATTTAATTTCACATTTTTTTTTCACCAGATCATTGAAAAACATTTTAAAATTGACGAATTTAAGTGATTAAGCTGTAAAGCGAAATACGAAGAAGATTTTTAAGTGGATTCCGGTGAATAGCGATGCCTTCTGGTGGATTGCATTAGAAATGGTGGATTCCGGCAAGTCGTATCACCCGGGACCAACCTTGTCACAGCAGTATTTTAACGTTATGATATATCATAAACCAATTAAATTGCTTGAGTCTAAAAATGTCGAAAACGCAAAACATGCGAATAAAATATTACCCAATGATCAGAATCAGACGAATAAGGAAGACGGAGATAAACTGTAAACGGAAAAGACGAACTCAAAATACCTAGTGATATGTATTCAGGTAAAATACCTAGTGATATGTATTCAGGTGATATGCAGAAAAAAATACACTTAAAATACATTCATACTGCACATAAAGATTGATAGCTGCTTTGGAAAACTTTATGCTTGTAAAATACATAATGTAAAATCTGCGTTATCAAACAAATTTTGAAATTTTCTTTTACTAAACTATATTTGCAAAAAAGAAAATTCTGCATCTATAAATTTTTTATTTTATTTTTTGTGGGAGGGGCGATAAATATTAACTCGTACATTATATTCCCCACCTCTAATCAAATGACCTACTGGAATGCAGCAGACAATGTTTAATTAGGGAGAAACTATGTTGTTATCAACTGGAGGGGAAGGGGCCTGGAATCTATCAAATGTTAATTTTTCTGGCCTGACTAAAGCATTTCTAAAGTGCCCTCAATGTCTCAAAGCTTTCCTCGTGTTCCCAGCTGTTTGCCTGGAATAACTGAGGTTTTCGCGATTCGTGACAAATTCAAAATATCATACCAAGATGATGAATTGGAAATAGTACCAGTTAAAACCGGTTAATTATTTTATTGAACGGCGTTAAATTTATACACCACTGACCACATTATACGATCCTATTTTACGTATTATAATTCTTTCGTAACAGAGGTCATATTGAATCTCTTTAATTGTACAGTACACATTTACTGCAGTACTGTTGTAAATATGCCGTCGCCCTCCGATGAGATATGGACGAGAAAACGCATCTCGTTTCAGTACACGTAAATATTCTATAAGTATTTATTTAAAGCAATGAAACTTGAACTCGCAATCTTGGAGTTAATAGGCACGTGATTAACAGTAGATGAAAAATTTTCTTAACCACTATGCCACCAAGGCTGCCCCATGTCGTGACGGAAATTCAAAACTCAATTCGTGTAGTGACGGCGACGTCATGACGGCGAAATCAGAATTCGTGTCATGACGGAAACTTCAGAATTCGTATCGTGACGTCAACCTAAGAATTCGTGTCGTGGCGGAGACCTAAGAGTTCGTGTCGTGACGGCGACATCACAATTGTGTGTCGTTACGACTACCTCAGAGTTCGTGTCGTGGCGGCCACCTAAGAATTCGTGTCGTGACTGAGACCTAAGAATTCGTGTCGTGTCTGCGATCTCAGAATTGCGTGTCGTGACGGTGACCTTAGAATTCCTGTTGGACGGTGACCTCAGAATTCGTGTCGTGACGGAGACCTAAGAATTCGTGTCGTGACTGCGACCTCAGAATTGCGTGTCGTAACGGCGACCTCAGAAGTTGTATCGTGACGGCGACCTCAGAATTCCTGTTGTTACTGCGACCTTAAGAATCAATGTTAAAGATTTTATTTAATGCACAGACATATTTTACATATTTTACATGTAGCAAAACCATAAAATGAGTTAAACAAATAAATATACTAAGTATACAATTTTTTGTGGTGTTTAATGCCACTTTTAGTAATTTTTCAGACATATCATGGCGTCCAGTTTGTATTGTGGGACGACGCGGGAGTACCGGTATAACCCCCAAACTTTGGTAGGAAAACTGACAATCCTTGTCAATAAAGATTGTAGTCGAGCGCACCCTGCCAGCAATGAGATTCGAACCGGCTACCTCAGTGTTGACAGGCTACGTGATCAATAGCAAACGAACTACCTTAACCACTCGAACACCCAGACCCCAGTTTATATAGTTAACACGACCAACAATCAAATAGTAATTTCGACAATAAAAGGGATTTATAATAAATATTTACTTAGTTATTTATAACAAATATGTACTCAGTTATTTAAAACAAAATAATGACGCAATATTCTTAATGAAAATAGACAACCTTCTATAAACCACTACAATACAATTTGAAAGTAACCTTTCCGTTTCAAAACTGGATTTTTTAAAATAATAATCTTGTTTCATTGTAACTCTAAATAATCATGTTAAATTCAACACCAAATTCATCTTTCTGTCTAGGTTGTGGTATTTTTCTATCTTCCTGTTTCAACTTGAATATGTAACTTGGATAATCAAAGTTTGAAATCCATTGTCTGCTACTTTCTTGAAAACGATTAGATATTTTTCAAACCAAATATTTGTTTGAATAATCCATAAAACTGCCCACGCGAGGAGTTTGAAATTTCTACTGTACCAATATGTAATAAATTGGCCATCCAAATTTTGTCTGAAAACATATGCAGACTGATTTATAAAATCATGCACCAAACCTACGTTTTTCAAAACTAAATTAATCCATTTAAAACTGTACTGTTTTGGTTTTTTAGTTTTAATTTTAATTGATACAAAAAATTTCAAAGTTTCGTATTGTTAATAATTTTCCATCACTAAGAAATCATTCTCCGCTTAAAGCGAATTTTAAGAGGAAATTGGAGTAGTAGTTCTAATTTGTAAAATTCTTTTTCAAAATTTCATATGAATCAACTCAATTGCTTTCAAATCTTCGTAACGTTAAACTTCACAATAATAGAATAGGCTCTATCATTATGTCAAAGAACTTTAACTGTAGATAAACTTCGATACCTTATTTGTTATACATCTATCACAGAAGCCGTAAAAAAGAACTTTTAAACGGAGCAGGTAAACATGGTTTTTACGTCTGAGTTTAAGGCCAAGTTTGTAGTAGTGTAAATAATGGCATTATAATTCTTAGCATTGGTTATATAATCTGCCTACTTCTATTGTCATGAAGGAACTATTAAACAAGCAACATTTGGAGAAGTAAGCATATCACTTACTAAAGATATGAAAACCAATATTTCCCAACATCTAAGATCATAAGTGAGATAAATGTTTGATTGTAAGATATTTTCTTCACTTGTGATGGACAAGACTTACGTTCGCTTAAATGAATATTTATAAAGTAAATTGATAATTGTGAATGTAAATGTTTTATTTTATCAATAAATATATTTTCTGGCTTAGTATTGCTGTCATCTGTTAAAATGACTGGGCCACTCAACTGAACTGAATATAAATAATAATTAACAAATAAACAACTATATACAATAAATAAATATGAATGTTTTACAACTAAGTTACAAAGATTTCCAAATACTTTGTGATGTTAATTATGCAGTACCTGTCATCAGTGACGTCCGTGTTATACCTGTATAGTATTTAATATTAGCCTGTAGGCAGTTCTTTTAAAGGACCTAAAGCTCTCTATATGTAAACATCATGGATGCACCACCACCTTACAGAGAAAAGGTAAGATTCTGTTTCCAGTAGTTGTGTAAAAACATTTTAAATGTAATTTTTTATTACTCGAACGTGTACATAAGTGGACTTTAAGAAGAGCTGATACGTCTTAAACCAAACATTGCTGTTTTAAACATGTTTTTACACAATGAAGAAATTTTTATGACATTTCTGTTTTAAAATTCCAAACAAGGATATAAATTTGTTAGACAAAATGACAAAGAAAAAAAAATACATGACTAATTAAAAAGTCCCGTTTAACCTAAAAGGTGGCTGAAAATAACCAGTCATTAATATTATTCTGGCCTAAAGCGTCATTCTGTTCTATTTTATTTATAAAAAAACATCTTTAATCATTTTCTCTCCTTCCTGAAACATAAATTACTCCTTGTTATATCTTGTACATATACAATCCTTTAAAGGTCATCAGTGCATTGTGACTTTCAACCACGTGCATTAAACATCGACAGTTTATTGCATCTGTGTCTTGCTTTCATCCAAGTGCATCAGAGCCATTTATATAAGTGATTTGCATTCGGCGATGAATAGATAATTTCGTATTAAACCAGGACGAGCGTCATCATTGCCATTTGAGGTCACCATAGAAATACATACATTAACAATATTCCATTCTTCGATCACCTCATAACAATGTATTTGTATATCCAGTAGGCATTTAGTGGTGATTTAATTCACTTATTGCATTAATCATGCGAAGATAAAACACGCGACAAGTCCTCTATTATTCCATCAATCCCCATTTGACAAGAATATATTTACTCCTAGAATCGAGAGGACCAAAAGCAAACAGCTCCCCTTTCTTAATTTAGGGGCAGAGTATGTATGTACAATACATACATGACTATTACTGTTAGATTTTCATGTATCTTTATAAACATCAAAGTAGTTGTTTTATCGACAATTTCCAGACGACATACACACGTCTTTTTAGTATAAAAGTTCCTTGACCTTGTATAACTCCAGTACATAATTCATTAAATATTTGATTATATTTATATGCAGCAAAAATTATACTCACAAATAAGCACAGAAGTTATCATGGCTGTAAAATTGTACTTGTAAATATTTGTTTTATTAGGGGATTAAGGGTTTTAACTTGAAAATAACATTAATAATAATTATTATTATTTTGCAGAATGGTCATATAAACAAAGGATACGAGGCATCGTTAGAAAATCTAAAGATTGAGGTAACATACTTTTTAATTTGGCGAGATTTTTTTATGTGAACTTGAATCGTTTTTTTAGTACTTGTATTGATGCTTCAGTACATTGACCTAGTTTGAATCACTGGAAACGGTCCATTACTACCAGTAATTAACTACAGTACAAATGTATTAAATTTATCTGTCCATTAAAGTTAATAGTAAAAAAATATTAATCTTGGTATAAGTTAAAAGGTAACTGGATTTCCGGGACGGTTTTGACAGTGGTTAGAACAATTCTTGGATATAGAATTCTGTGGTTTTCAAAGACATTTATTATTTTATGCATAATAATTTGTGTGTTTGTTTGAAAATGGTGTTTCACGCCACTTTCATCAATTGTTCAGCCACATCATGACGTCGAGAGGAAGCCACAGAAAACCACCCAGCTTCGGTACGAAAACTGGCAATAAAAACTCACAACTAATCTGTGTATATTTTATATTCAGGATGGAAACGTTGATCTCAAATTATAATGCTAAGTTACTTTGTATTTCTTCTCTGTAACGTGTTGTTGTCACTATTAATCAATTATAGACTTCTCAAGATAAAACTATATTATTATTTGGTGAGTATAGTGCACGAGCCTTCGGCAAGGGAGCTATAGAGAAGTCCATAATAGTTTAAATACATAACACAATATTGAAAGTATACAAACTGAGAAAAAGCGCGGCGGCGGGCATTTATAAACATTTTGTATAACATTACGATATAGTACCCTCTGATAATTTAAGAGAATTGGTTTAGTTGCTAACCTATTACTGTTTAAAAATAGTCCAATTATCAAACAAACACGTTTGTTTACATCATTAATGTACTAAATATTTACTATTTTTTTGCAAGATTCAAGATTTCAAGACAGTTTACACTGTAACAAGGGGCAAACATACAAAATATAAATAGAATTAACAAGACGAAATAGTTGTAAATTTTGCTATAACATGTATGTACTTTTGCAATAAATTCATTTATTTATTCCCCCAAT
Organism: Limnoperna fortunei; assembly: GCA_944474755.1. Classification (NCBI taxonomy): domain Eukaryota; kingdom Metazoa; phylum Mollusca; class Bivalvia; order Mytilida; family Modiolidae; genus Limnoperna; species Limnoperna fortunei. The sequence goes on from OX104113.1 coordinate 8,456,529, forward strand.
AAAAACTGGACGCCATGAAATAGCTGAAAAATTGCTGAAAATGGCGTTAAAACACCATTCAAACAAACAAACATTTATTTATTCCGAATGAGCCTTTACCTGGCTCTTTAACGACAACATTTACCTGACTCTTAAACGACAAGTGATAAAATAAGATTGATAAACATACCAGTCATGTAATAGATCACGAATGTAATATGTCTAAAATGTAATTCATTTTAATTGTAACTTTAATTAATTAAGCATTTCGCATCACTATAATTAAATAACTTAATTGACTGTGACATACATTTGACGTTTATTGATGAGTTGTTTGTAGATAAATTATATCTGTGATAGGTGTGATAGGTGTGATAGGTGTGATAGGTGTGACCAATGTCCAAAATAGAAACAAATATAATCACGAGCGCAAAATAAGAACCTTTACTTATCGATATAAAGTTTCTGCTGTCAAAAAACAGTTGTTTATTTAACTAAGCATGTCGATGATAATAATTTATTAATACCTTATTATTTAATACGTTAATCTGTTGTTTATATGGATTATTTATGTTACCGGGTTAATCTAATACATAATCCTAGCAACCTTGTTTCTTTTTGTATGTATATTTTTATAGTTAGTCCGAGAATCCTCTGCCGTCCAACGCTTTTTTTTTAGTGGGACCAATCGCAAAAAAGACAGCAGAGGATTGTCTGGCTATTGTATAATCTGTTGTTGTTTCTTTTTTGGCTGTATGAGAATAAATTTATATCAGCGATTTTGATTGTTAGATAATTTGGTAAATATTAGGACTTTATTATCTAACACTTAAATAACTGACAAGTAGACTTAATTAAAAGACAAGTTGACTTATTTTTCGAGTTATGTAGACTTACTGATTATGTGACAAGTAGTGGCAGATATATGCTACCATAGGTTAACTGTATAATAAGTCTAGTAGTAAATTAAACTAGCAATAGGTGGCCCAAACCGACTGACTTCCTATAACGATGGATACAGGTACCAGACTAAATATAAACTTTATTGAAATTGCAATCTGCGTATTTTTAAAGATGCAAACTTGTACACAATGTCATTTTAAATGCTCACAAAACTATTAATCATCAAACGTGCACTTTTGTCATCAAGTAAGTTTATTTATAAATGTTGTAGGTAAGAATTAAAATATCTAACAACAAATATGTTATGCACTGTCAAAACATAAATTGAAAATAGTTATCAATTTTACATATCTTTGAATGTTAGTTTATTAACGCCTCATTCATCTTTTTTACCGAGTAAATTTATTTTCCCAGTAATGTGCAGTGTATGTAGTACCGCAATCATCCCGGATAATAAAATCTAGCACTCAGAATGGGTTGAATCCGATCCTGCCCGGGTTGTAGTCACCAATAACTTTACTAGGAAACAAATGGGTTAAACCCTGCCCAGATTAAAACCTCGGATAATGGTACCTATCACACGAATTTGGTTGAACGTGATCCTGCACGGGTTGTAGTGACGGATACTGATAGCTAGCACACAAATAGGGTTGAAAGTGAGCATGTCCTTATTAAAATCACAAATAATGATAGCGGGTTAAAAGTGAGCATGTCCTGATTAAAATCACGGATAATGATAGTTAGCACACAAATAGGGTTAAAAGTGAGCCTGTCCTGATTAAAATCACGGATAAAGATAGCTATTGTAAATAGAGTTCAAAGTGAGCCTGTCCTGATTAAAATCACAGATAATGATCGCTAGCACACAAATAGGGTTAAAAGTGAGCATCTCCTGATTAAAAAATCACGGATAATGATAACCATCACACAAATAGGGTTAAAAGTGAGTCCGTCCTGATTAAAATCACGGATAATGATAGCTAGCACACAAATAGGATTAAAAGTGAGCCTGTCCTGCAAAAATCACGGATAACAATAGCTAGCACACAAATAGGGTTAAAAGTGAGTCTGTCCTGATTAAAATTACGGATAACGATAGCTAGCACACAATAGGGTTAAAAGTGAGTATGTCCTGATTAAAATCACGGATAACGATAGCTGGCACACAATGGTTAAAGGGAGCATGTCCTGATTAAAATCACGGATGATGATAGCTGGCACACAAATAGGGTTAAAAGTGAGCATGTCCTGATTAAAATCACGGATGATGATAGCTGGCACACCATGGTTAAAATTAGTATGTCCTTATTAAAATCACGGATGATGATAGCTGGCACACAAATAGGGCTAAACTGAGTCTGTCCTGATTAAAATCACGGATAATGTAGGAACAGATATATGCTAAATTAGGTAAACTGTATTGTAAAATTAAGTCAAATAGTACGAAACTAGCAATTGGTGGCTTATACCGTTTAACTCACTTCTTATAGCGATGAATATATATACCAGACTAAATATAAACTTTATTGAAATTGCAATCTGCGTATTTAAAGATACAAACGTGTACACGTGCTCACAAAACTATTATCCATCAAACGTGCAGTTTTGTCATGGAGTAAGTTTATGTATAAATATTCTAAATAAGAATTCAAATATCTAACAAAACAAATATGTTATGTAACTTACATCATTCCGGATACACTGTCAAAACATTATTTGAAAATTGTTATCAATTTTACATATCTTTGACTGTCAGTTTATTTACGCCTCTTTTGCCGAGTTTATTTATTTTCCCACTAAAAGTGCAGTGTCCGGATTGAAATCACGGATAATAACTGTTCATGGTGTAGTTACAACTACACAACACATTAATATTTATATGCAAAAAACGTTTTGCCTTTTGTCATTCATGTAAATAAGTAATTTAATTAACTATTTGTTAATTGTATTCAAATAATAATAACGATTAATTTTTGACAATCAAAATTGCAATTTATATGATAGATAGACATAGTTGTATATTCGGCACCTACCTAGACGTTACCTGGCATAAATCAAAAATACCTCTTACAACGTGGTTTTGTCAAAAAAATTCCATTCAAGTTGTAATATTCCCCCATTATATAAAGTACAAATTAATTAACTATATGCAGCATTTTAAACCAGAGGGTCCAACCTGGTTTATATCGGCAAAAATCATTAAACTAAGTCAATGTAATTTTCATTTGGATAAACAACGTTACCTTTGTTGAGAACCAATCAATGAATATTGCTGGTTGGCTTTAACTATGACAATATTTCATATAAGAAACAATTGGGGACATTTTACCATAGGTTTCCACTCGTAATTAATTCATACAAATGGCAGTCATCTTAAAGTTCCTCTAAAATATTAAAGAAAGGCACCTAATAACATTCACATACAATATGGCTTCAATTAGCTTTGCAGTTTCAGAAAAGATGTAATTTGAAAATTCTTCACATATATTTTTTTTGTAATTGTGGCCATTTTAAATGTCTGATTTGCATAAAAATTTCATTGTAGAGGAATATCTGATATATATTGCTGATAAATTTTCAAGGTTTTCCATGTGTCCTAGGTTAAACTAAGTCCCGTTGTCTTGGCAATTTTTATATTGGAGTGGCATAAAAACAAAAACTTTAAAAAGGACATTCCAAAAATACTGTTGACAAGTTTTGTTTCAATATGGCGAACAGGTTTCAGAAAAGATCCGTTTTGAAAACTGTTTTCCCAGTAGGGCCGTTTGTCAAATTAAGTCATGTGGTGGCAGCCATTTAGAATTTCTAATTGGCATAAAAACATGAACTTTATTAAATACTTGTGACAATTTTTTTCAATTGATGTACCTTTTTCAGAGAGAAACCCATTTAAGACTTTTTCTCAAAGTGACTATATTTAACTCAGCTATTTTGAATTTCTGATTAGACCACAAACTTTAAAGAGGACAATCCAAACAATATTGCTCATAAATTTTATTTCAATTGCACATGGTCAACCGGTTTCAGAGAAGAAGCATGTTTAAACTTTGTCCACATAAACTAAGTCCTACGGTGTTGACCATTACCAATTGGTATATAAAAACAAACTTTATCGAACATCAGCTAAACAATATTTCTAATATTTGTTTTCAACTGGTTAACCGGTCTGAGAAATGAAGCCTTTAAAAAACCTGCTCCCATAGGGTTTATGTTAAACAAAGTCCTGCGGTGGCACCAATCCTGAATTTCCGATAGGCATAAAAATATATAATTTATAGAGGTATAGAGGACCATCCAATGAATAATAGTGATAAATTTTGTATTTGGTTAACCGGTTTAAGTTTGTTTGTTTGTTTGATGGTGTTTAACGCCACGTTCAGCAATTTGTCAGCTATATCATGGCGTCCAGTTTTTATTGGGGGAGGAAGCCGGAGTACCCGGAGAAAACCCCGGACCTGCGGTAGGAAAACTGGCAATCCTTGTAAACCGGTTTAAGAAGCCCTTTAAAACATTTTTTTTGCATAGGGTCCTATATGTGAAGTTAAATCATGCGGAGGCGGGGCCGTTTTGAATGACGCTGACGACGATGACGGGCGCAAAGTGATAACAATGATAACAAAAGCTAAAAGGGTGAGCTAGCAACGAAACATTAATAAATTAAATACTTTACTAAAAAGTTAGTGTCAGACTCTGTCAAGGCAGCTATTTCCTTGTCCATTTCCTAGCCTTGAGTCGCAATTTATGACCTTATTTTAAAAAGTGATTTGTCTAGAGGGGTCGTCATTAGTTTTTTAGGAACAAATTTGAGTTTTGGCGGATTATAGTTTTACTTGGGTAAGCCTCACACTAATATTATAATGCATAGTTAATGGCAATAGGTGATATTTTTTCAGGATGGCACGTCCCCGGACGAAGATCCCTGGGCCCTACCAGACCTGGAAGATACGGAAACACCATGGAACGGTTAGAAATTTGACAAATCGATCTACTTCAAATTATATCTCTAATCGCTTCCGCTTTATTGATAATGTCGCAGTGAAGGTTGGGCGTTGATAATGTCGCAGTGAAGGTTGGGCGTTGATAATGTCGCAGTGAAGGTTGGGCGTTGATAATGTCGCAGTGAAGGTTGGGCGTTGAGAGATCGAATTTAGATTAGATTAATTAGATTCGCAACAAATTAATTTTAAATAGTAGAACACACAGTCACAACAAAAATTAATTCACTATCAGGTTCTTTTAAAATAAATTGCATTTTAAAATTTGTTCAAATTAAATTATTTGTTGACGTCTGTAAATTTTAGCCTACTAGAAAATTGTTTGATGTAGGTTACTTTGATTGTCTCCCGCAAAAGTAACGCTACATGTAAAAAAATATTGGTTACAAATGAAATGTTTGCCTCAATTTATGACCACTAGTGTCTACGTCGTCTCAGCTGAAAGAACAGCGAGAGTTAAATCTATACGTTATCCTTTTCTTAAGTAGCAGAAGTATTTGTTTATGGTTTTTGGTTTTGAGGTACTGAGGAATATCGAAAAACGAGCCCCCCCCCCAACCCCGGATCCAATTTACTAGTGTTTACTGGTTGTATGGCATTGTCAGTTACAAAGATCCCATATACATACTGGTACTGATCTGTTACTTTACACACGTAGTACGCGCTTACAAAGTTTAAATAGTAAATGGTTGATGGTGTTTTAATTTTTTAAACGTATACGCTTTGTATACGCTTTTTGGTCTGCATAAATTAATTAACATCTGATATGTCTGCATTTTTTAGACAACCGCTGTAAGATACCTTAACAATCTGATTATGGGCTCCCAAATAAACTACTAACATGAGTAAAAATTGTACGACAGAAGAATTAAAAAACTTTAATAGATGAGAAAATATCGTAATTCCTAAATGTACCTTTCGGGTTGAAATGACCGACTCGTTGCGTCATTCAAGAAACCGACTGGAACAAGAACGCTGGTATGGTCACATAACAACGTTTTGTTTTGGGGGTTTTGATTTGATGTCGGATATTAAACAATGGAGATATCGCTATGTGAAAGTTGTTGGTTTACGAAAGAAAAGGGGTACTTTTATGCTTTTTTTGGAAAAGCCCGTGTGATCTTCAATTCGTTTATCCGGTCTTTCCCCAAAACGTATCTTCTTGTTTACAAAATAAGGAAGATTTCTCTGGTATATTGTAGAATTAAGTGGACGTGGAAAGCTATGGCGAGTTTTATGGACCATTATCAGAATATTGCTATTCATAGCGTTTCTGTACTTCTTCATTTGTTCCCTGACATTTCTCAGTGATGGATTTAAATTACTGGGAGGTAAGTATTATCTTTCATAAATTATCAAGGAAGACTAACATTTTAGATAAAGAATAAGGTATATACCATTGGAATCTAACTCACCGGAAATAGCTAGGGATACTTGTTTCCAAATTCATTGTCTTAATGTTCTATGAATTGTACTGCCTAGTAATCATTTTATTCTAAACTTGGCTAGTATCTGAATTAAGTATTAGTATACTACCGCCATGTTGCCATTTTTAACTATTTGAGTCAAAAACAAATATCAAATTTTATGATTCGTTTGTGTTTCATAGCCCAGTTCCCGACGAAAATTTGGAAACAGTCTGGTGATGGTTACTAGTAATGGCTTCTCCGCGTAGACACTACGGCGTAATAAAACTTGTGATATTTATAAGCAATATACCTATTAGAGTTCATCGGTATTTTATCTCGTAAAAGTTTTCACAGTAAAGCAGTTCTTGTTTTTGCATATTTTAACCAGGTAAAACTGCTGGTCAAGTGTTCCGTAATAACGAGATACTACAGAATCCAGTAGCCGGTGTGATGATTGGCGTCTTGGCTACCGTTTTAGTACAGAGTTCGTCCACAACAACATCAATCGTGGTTGGGATGGTTTCCGGAGGACGTATGTACTATTTCCTCATAAGATAATATTGTTATTGTGTGTTTGTACAAGTGTCTGACCAGACCTGATAAAGCTAGTTACTACATAAATATAATTCTGCGTGTTTTTGATTGGTCTGAAACACTTTTCGGGTCACGATAAATTGCACAATACTTAAATTACATAAATATATGGAAATTGTTTTCCGCTGCATAGTAGTCAAGCGGAATCCAGTATTGACCTTTATTGACTAGCCTGTTTTCATGACTATACATTTTTAATTTCAGTGGTCATTGAATATGAACATCTTTAATTATAAAATTTACTGTAAAAGTGTATGATACACTTTTTGATTTATTTATACTCTTCTCAATATTTGAAATGGGAAGAAACTGGAATTTCAGGATTATCAGCAAATCAATATCAAAATGATGTATTAACAAAAAATATTATGGGTAAACAGCATGATAATTACAAAATGTAAGCATCCTCTGTTTTTCTGTTGAAGAAAGATGGTGATTTTATTCATGTAATAAAACAATTACTGACTATACGGACGCTATCAGGATTTCTCAGCCCTCAAAATTGTATATTCACCTTCACTTGATGCTCAGTGAATATTACAATTTTTCTGACTGATAAATCATGATATCGACCTATATCAATGTCATTAATTGTATATTATACAAACCCTATAAAAAGTATAATAAAATGATTATCATAAATTATTTGTCTGAAGAAAGGTTACCAATACTTAATCGTCAGGGCGTTGCCATTGTGAATTCACAACAATCAATGGAATTTTCATTCATAACTGCTGGTTCTTTTGCGATCTGCACAAGACAGTTGATACTATAAGATGAGGTATCGACACAGTTTGTTTATATAGATCCTCTTTCAGTTTCAAGTGGATTACAATCTACTTGAAAACTTGTAGGAACGTGTTTTGGAGTGTTCTTTGCGCGTCAGTGTTTGCTATCATTAACGACATACATTGCGACGCCGATTCGAAGGAGTGCACAAGACTTTTTAATCCACTAAGGAATAAAATAATTTCTAACCACTATATAAGTTGTGCGGTATGGAATTTAAAAAAAAGGGAGTAAATGTTATTGTTAAATACATCATTTTTTCGTTATCGTTATCTGCATCCCTTGATTGAAAGTTGAGAGGTTGTTGTTATTGTAAATCTGTAATGGCTCTAATCCTTTTTTACTTCAGTTTTAGACGTACAAACTTCTATTCCAATTGTGATGGGTGCAAACATTGGAACATCAGTCACAAATACTATAGTCTCATTAGGTCAGATCACGAACAAAAACGATTTTAGGCGAGCGTTTGCCGGAGCTACGGTACATGACATGTTTAATTGGTTGACCGTTATTGTTCTCCTACCACTTGAAGTTCTTACAGGTGAGTATTACTTGGTTGACCGTTATTGTTCTCCTACCACTTGAAGTTCTTACCGGTGAGTATTACTTGGTTGACCGTTATTGTTCTCCTACCACTCGAAGTTCTTACCGGTGAGTATTACTTGGTTGACCGTTATTGTTTACCTACCACTCGAAGTTCTTACAGGTGAGTATTACTTGGTTGACCGTTATTGTTCTCCTACCACTTGAAGTTCTTACCGGTGAGTATTACTTGGTTGACCGTTATTGTTTACCTACCACTCGAAGTTCTTACAGGTGAGTATTACTTGGTTGACCGTTATTGTTCTCCTACCACTTGAAGTTCTTACCGGTGAGTATTACTTAGTTGACCGTTATTGTTCTCCTACCACTTGAAGTTCTTACCGGTGATTATTACTTGGTTGACCGTTATTGTTCTCCTACCACTCGAAGTTCTTACAGGTGAGTATTACTTGGTTGACCGTTATTGTTCATCTACCACTTGAAGTTCTTACCGGTGGGTATTACTTGGTTGACCGTTATTGTTCTCCTACCACTCGAAGTTCTTACCGGTGAGTATTACTTGATTGACCGTTATTGTTCTCCTACCACTTGAAGTTCTTACAGGTGAGTATTACTTGGTTGACCGTTATTGTTCTCCTACCACTTGAAGTTCTTACCGGTGGGTATTACTTGGTTGACCGTTATTGTTCATCTACCACTTGAAGTTCTTACCGGTGGGTATTACTTGGTTGACCGTTATTGTTCTCCTACCACTTGAAGTTCTTACCGGTGAGTATTAATTGATTGACCGTTATTGTTCTCCTACCACTTGAAGTTCTTACATGTGAGCATTACTTGGTTGACCGTTATTGTTCTCCTACCACTTGAAGTTCTTACCGGTGGGTATTACTTGGTTGACCGTTATTGTTCATCTACCACTTGAAGTTCTTACCGGTGAGTGTTACTTGGTTGACCGTTATTGTTCTCCTACCACTCGAATTTCTTACCGGTGAGTATTACTTGGTCGACCGTTATTGTTCTCCTACCACTCGAACTTCTTACCGGTGAGTATAATTGGTTGATCGTTATTGTTCTCCTACCACTTGTATGCGAGTATTATAGTTCTTAGCGACTACATGTTTCAAGCTTAAATTGAGCTGCATTTGTTTATACTCGCCAAGATATTTGTATACTTATATTTGGTAATTAAACATCGTCCGGATGAAATATATTGTGGCAAATATGAATTGTTTTTAAAAAATTGGTGTTTAAGTCATAACACTGTCATATTTTTATTACCATAACAAATTCTGGAATGTTGTACGAATCTCAGCATCTGACAATTGAACTTAATGCATGTGACCTAATTGTGTAGCTTCAGTTGCTTTTGTTTGCTTCGTATGCTTAAGCATTAGTGTATGTCTTATTCTCGCAATAATACGTAACAGAAGACGCTGTTTTCAGATTATTGTATACATTTGCAGATTTTTTGACAAAAACAAATTAATTCTCGTTTTTAGGCTACCTTAACTGGATAAGCGGGAGAATTGTAGCTTCCGTAACGAGTTCCTCCGTTGAGGATCAAGAGTATCTTACTAAACTCACAAAACCATTGACTGGCCTTGTTATTCAGGTAAATAGAACTAAAGGTCAAAGGTGACACATTTGATAGTCATGTAAAACGCGTTTTGTATTGTGCGGTTAAAGATTTTGATGTCAATGAAACATTCTATTAATTCACTGTTAGCATGAAATACGCTCAACGGACGTCCCATGAATGATTTACTTAGATGTACAAAATACAACTCCATAATAGAAGAATTTGAGAAACAAAATAGTTATACTTTTCAAATAGAAAATGAATCAAACGAAAATAATAAACTTTTTTGAAATATTTTCACTATTGGATCATTTGCAATACGTTGCTCCATTTATTAAAAAAGGCACTTATACTAAGAAAAATGGAAACTTCAATTGCTTTCAACCCTTTGGGAGTATAAATTTGCATTAATAAAAATAATTATTATCTCCATTTATAATTTGCTGGTTGTCAAACGCCCATATTTAGAACAAGTTGAATGGTTAGGCCTTCACTGATCTACATGTAATAAATCAGTGTTTTACAGACTAGCAGACTTCCGGTCGTGTTACCACGGAAACCATAGCATCTGGTACTATTGAACGTCCGCTTGTGTTGATAATGACGCTTTATATTTGTTATTTACAATAATATAGTTTGTTTATTGAAAACATTTCATGTATTTCAGCTAGATTCCAAAGGAATAACACAGGTTGCCCAGGGTGCAGATATAAAAACTTTGATGAAAGATTGTTGCTTAAAAGGCACAAAAACAGTGAACGTCTCCAAAATAGCCAATGAAACAGATTATTTAAATACTACAGTCATCTCTGTAACTACTTGGACCACTAAAAATCAAAGTTACTGTCTTCAGAAATGTAAGTTGGTACTTACCACAAGTCTGCTGGTTAATCTGTTACGGTAACTACATACTAGTTGGTCGTGGTTAATTCCCCTGTCATATTCTGTATTTTTTCTTCGTCTTAAGTGCTGGGACCATACTGGGAGGGTTCCCAGTGCTCGACCCACAGAGCAGCCTAGCGCGTCCCCGTGGCGGATAGGGGAGACCCTCTCGTTGGGGGGTTGTCAGGTCATAATACGGAAAGTCTGACCGCGGACCGTCCCATTAAATGGCATACTTTTTAATTTTGCCGAATTAAATCATTTTTTTTTCTTTTTTAGGTGAGTACTGGTTTCACGATTCAGGATTATCAGATGTTGTCGTAGGAGTTATCTTACTGGTCGCATCTTTGGTTATTCTATGTCTTTGTCTATTTGGAATTGTGAAAACTCTCAACTCGGTCCTAAAAGGAAACATCCGTAAAGCTATCCGTAGGTTTGTTAACTATGATTTTCCTGGTAGATTTGCGTATTTTACTGGATACATAGCAATCCTCATCGGCACAGGACTAACTTTCTTAGTTCAGTCAAGTTCCGTATTTACTTCAACATTGACTCCATTGGTAGGAGTGGGCGTCATTAGCTTGGACAGAATGTATCCTCTGACTCTCGGATCTAACATCGGTACCACTACCACATCTATTCTCGCTGCATTGGCGGGTGACAATATCCATGACCCACTTCAAGTAGCAATGTGTCATCTTTTCTTCAATTTGTCTGGAATTGTTCTTTTTTATCCTATACCATTTTTGCGATTTCCGGTTTCACTTGCAAAGTTTTTGGGAATGGAGACCGCAAAGTACAGGTGGTTTGCCGTAGCGTATTTAGTTCTGATGTTCTTTGTTTTTCCTGCCGTCGTGTTTGGTTTGTCCATAGCTGGATGGTATGTTCTTGTGGCTGTACTAGTACCAATAGGACTAATCATAGTCGTTATTGGCGTCATTAAAACTATTCAACAGAAAAGACCGTCATGGCTTCCAAAAAAGCTGCAAAATTTCAAGTTTCTTCCTGTGTACTGTCGATCCCTGGAACCATTAGATCGCCATTTGTGTGGACTATGCTGCAAATGTAAATCGTTTACAACAGAAGAGGTCAAAACAACGGAACAGAATGGAAAACAACGAGACACGAGATTGTGAACAAACAACGCAACAGAATGGAAAACACCATGACAACACAAGATTGTAAACTAAAACTTAGATGCAAAAGTAATTCTAATGGTGCTTAAACATTAACTATATATAAAGTTACAAATACTTAGTCCAAACTAACTATTTATGGAGCAGGTCTGACTATTTGTCTTACATTGTATACTTAGTCCAAACTCACTATTTATGGAGCAGGTCTGACTATTTGTCTTACATTGTATACTTAGTCCAAACTAACTATTTATGGAGCAGGTCTGACTATTTGTCTTACATTGTATACTTAGTCCAAACTCACTATTTATGGAGCCGGTCTGACTATTTGTCCATAAGGTTGTAATATACATTGTCTCATATGTACATATTTGATGGTTTCATTTTTTTAGTTTGCAAGTTACAAACATAAATCAACAACTTATTTGGTATCAGCCAAAAAAATTAATACAAATTGAAATAATACGTTATACAACTTAAAAAACAAAACATTCATTGAATGGAATAATATCCATAAGGTGAAAGAAAAACGGTAACTCTGTCACATCTGTGATGTGTACGGTACCTCTGTCACATCTGTGATGTGTACGGTAACTCTGTCACATCTGTGATGTGTACGGTAACTCTGTCACATCTGTGATGTGTACGGTAACTCTGTCACATCTGTGATGTGTACGGTAACTCTGTCACATCTGTGATGTGTACGGTACCTCTGTCACATCTGTGATGTGTACGGTACCTCTGTCACATCTGTGATGTGTACGGTAACTCTGTCACATCTGTGATGTGTACGGTAACTCTGTCACATCTGTGATGTGTACGGTAACTCTGTCACATCTGTGATGTGTACGGTACCTCTGTCACATCTGTGATGTGTACGGTAACTCTGTCACATCTGTGATGTGTACGGTAACTCTGTCACATCTGTGATGTGTACGGTAACTCTGTCACATCTGTGATGTGTACGGTAACTCTGTCACATCTGTGATGTGTACGGTAACTCTGTCACATCTGTGATGTGTACGGTACCTCTGTCGCATCTGTGATGTGTACGGTAACTCTGTCACATCTGTGATGTGTACGGTAACTCTGTCACATCTGTGATGTGTACATAACACTTTTTACTACACATTTAAGTTTGCTTGCTACGTTTATACACAGCCTTATAGGTTAGGTATATGGCGATCTTCATTTGTAACATATCAGTGTGTATATTTGTTGTGTTGGAGATTTTTCAGTTTTAATGAAATATTTACTTCCCTATACGAAAACTACACCGAAAAAGAACCGTTGTTATAATGTTAAAATATACTCTCTGTTAACAAACTTTAGATATTTTGTATAATTATATTTTAAATGCTATTTACGTATTTTAAATATTGTGCATTTTGTTATAATTGCACATTTACCTTTTGTTAATAAAGGTATAATGCAAACAAAAGAATGATCAAATGTCGAACAACTTGACTTAATCTTCTGCTACTTATAAAATATCCGAATCGCGTTTACCATTTCGCAAAAAAAAACTGCAGTTTGTGTGTTCCTCTAATCAAGTGTATACAAAACCGTAGTTTGACCACGTGTCTTAGTCCAAGGTACGCCAAATATAATTTACGTGCCCATTAAGTCTGTATGTCCATTTAGTTCGGGGTGAAGATGCATCAAAACCATATTTTGCATGACGCTCTATAGTAACGAGTATATTTTTGGAAAACTATGAAAATAAGCTTTATAGATAACATATCAATACTTCAGCTAAATTTGTATGGTGCACAAAGAACATGGAAGTAAGCTGCATTTGTTTGAGCCTTAACACATAAACTCTTACGGCTTTTTTAAGCAAGCAAACATACAGTTGATACTTCTATAATTTCAGAGAACCAAATAAAAGTAAGTAATGACGCGTAAACACATCGTTTGTAAATATACCCGATTTGACGACGGACTCGCAATACCCCTTTAACATGCCTTATTTGACGACGGACTCGCAACGCTCTTAAAGATGCCCGATTTGACGACGGACTCGCAATGCCACTAACCATACCCGATTTGAAGGCGGACTCGCAATGCCCCTGAACATCCGAATTTGACGACGGACTCGCATGTGCCCCTAAACATACCTGATTTGACAACGGATTCGCAATGACCCTTAAACATGCTTGATTTGACGAGGAACTCGCAATGCCCCTTAAACATACCTGATTTGAGTTAGACTCGCAACGCCCCCCCCCCCCCAAACAATACCAGATTTGACGACGGAATCGCAATGCCCCTTAAACATGCCCGATTTGACGAAGGACCACATGAATATATAAAGGTCCTTGATACTATATTTTTTACCAGTTAACAAGTCTGAAATTAAAATGTAAATTGACGAAGTTTTTAAAACTGATATTATTGTGTTTTCCTCCGTCTTAATTACCGGTATTGACCAGGATTCCCAGTTTTCATACAAAAGATCGAGGGTTTTCTCCAGCTTCCCCCCCCCCTAAATGAAAACTGGACATTATGATGTAGCTGAAAATTTGCTGAACAAACAAATAAATACCAGTACTAGGAATCATATATATCAGTCATCTACGTCATCATCACAATTTGTGTTTCCTAGACATTCAAACAGGATAAATCAAATTTTAATGATGAACTCCTGTGTATTTTTATAGTCCGAGAATCCTCTGTCCGTCCAACGCTTTTTTTCTTTTTCTTTTTTTGCGTGGGACGTAAAAATAACGAAAAAAAGCGTTGGACGACAGAGGATTCTCGGACTAGTATTTTCAGCGGCTCTATTTTGCCCCCAATAGGCGTGGGGGATACAAAAATTATTGGCAGTGTTTAGTGCTATTGAAAATTAGGGACTCGAACTGTTCCTCTCGCCTTGCGTTAAGGAAAATATACATTCATTACCTGTCAAAATATTTATATGGTCATGCTTCTAGAGATTACAAGATATTTAAACTGTGTTAAGTATCTTCCTAGGCCGAATTTCACTGCCAATCCGATGTTAGTTTTGTGATTTGTCGGATTAACCTCGCCAAAAAAATGGTACGATTATTGCTCTATGTATCTTCCACGAGTCATAGAAAATATTATGTCTTTTCATGGGACAACAGCAGCGGAATGCGAATAAAGACCAAAAAAATGGAAGATCAGAATTGGGAAATTGGAAAAAACATGAAAGTACTAATTTCTTCCATGAACTAACAACCTATACATTTCAATCTCCCATTGTTATATCAATGTACTAATACATAAATCTATGATAACAAGATAAAAGGACAGATTAACATAAATAAGCAATAATGATTGTTGAAGTTTATATATTTAAAAAAATGCATCAATTAACTCAAAAAGACATTACTAATTACAAACTAAGGAAGAAATTAAATTTAAATATGAATGGGAACCATTTAAAATTTAAAATGAAACTCCCCTATTTTGAGCCAGAAAAACCATGTGAACCACCTATTCTTTATAATGTCCTACTTTGACTTTTGATTCAGTAAGACTTCTATCATGTTGGAATGTTCCAACAATGGTGCTATTTGTTACCAGTTGAAACACAATCAGTTTTTATGTCTGTCAACACATGTTGTTATGTTGTGTACAATATTTATAATGAACAATAAAACATAAATCTATAGCCTTGAAACGATAACATTCAATAAAATATGATTACTTGTTCAGATCAGAAAATTCACATATCGTCTGCTCCCTTTTGTACAAGGCAAAAGAGAATTCTGCAATAAGAACGTGATGCAAAAGTTGTTAGTTTATAGAAGGAATATGTCTTCTCAATCATTTTGGGGGAAGCCAAGGATGCTCATGCTGTCATTACACCAGATATTCTGAAGATGCATGCCCTTTCACCAGAGATTACGTTGACATTGTCATTATAAAAAAAAATTTGAAGGGTCATGTTGCCATTACACAAGATATTTTGAAGGCTCTCACTGATTAAGATAAATGTAATTAGATTCCTACCTAGTACACTATCATATATTAAAACACAGTGCATACATGTATTTGGTTCATTTTAATTTTATATCCATTTCTTTCAATACATCTTTGATTGCCACCAACAGAGCCTTAATATCACCTGGGAATAAATGTCCAATATTTCCTATTCTAAAGCAGTCTGCATTCAACACTTTACCAGGATAAATCACAAAACCTGAAAAATATTATTTATTTAATTTTAGACAAATTCAAATAATCCAGTACTGTCTACAAGTTTACAGAAATTACTTTTGTTATGCTTCAGTGGAATGAACTGCTACAGTGAATATTGTGTTCTATATTTGTTGTATTGTCGGTTTCATTCTGTTTTTCCTACATGTAACAGACAATGGCCAGACAAAATCAAAGTAAAAAAAAAAGAAGTACACTTTTCTAAAAAAGGAACCATTTATAACAGATTTATATAAAATTTATCCTAAACTGCAGTCTTAAATATGCTGTGTCTGTGATTTTGATCTTAACTGCAGGCTTAGAAATGATTTGCTATGTATATACGACTATATCTGAATGAATACTGCAGTCATGGATGTGTTTCAGTCTATGAATCCTATGACAACATCTTTGATCTTAACTGCTGTCCTAGAAATGTTTCCATGTGTGATGAACCAGTATATGAATAAAGTAAACACTTAAATAGTCTTTCATTTATTAGCTACAATCACCATGTAGCTCATTTGAAATTTTTTTTTATCTCAGCGGAGCTACAAAGAGGTCCCATTACCTGTAATGGAGCAGCCCAGGAGTGACTCACACCCCCATTACCTTAATGGAGCAGCCCAGGAGTGACTCACACCAGGGGATTATATGTACATTTTCTGCTACTGTTTCCTTAGTTTGTTACATACTTTTTTTATGTTTTTGCTGTTTAACTGATATTTTTTAACACCTCATACATTAGTTTTAACACTTTATTTGTAATAAAAGAATTGAACATTCAGCAATTTCAATTTTGTCAACAAAGACATGATTACAAAAGAGTATTAAAATCAATTAATTAGACATACATTTCACCTGAACAGCAGAGAAAAGATCAATTATTTATTGAAACACGACAGCAGTTAAAAGCAGAAAATATGTATAAATTCCAAGGGTGTTATTGCACCATTATGAGTAAAGGGACCTCTTCTAACTCTGCAGAGACAACAAACATTTTCAAAGGAGCTACATTATTGTATCTACAGTTGTGAATGTACAGTTGGCTCCCACATGTTAGTCTTAGATTAAACACACCTCATAATCGGACAACCTGACATTCATCAAATTGGACTCTGCCACTGACAATATAAACAGATGCAAACTTTGTATATTTGTCAGTCCAGGTCAGACCGTTTTACGGTAGTCAAGGACGTTACGAAATCCCAACAAGTTAAGTAAGTACATTTGTCATTTGTATTGTGACCATTGTATGATACAGCACAAGGAGAGATAGGTAAGTGAATAAAGCTTGGTATAACTCCAGAATGAGGCTAATATTAACTAATACCTACTGATATAAATTCCTGCATAAGGTTTACACTGTATAAGATATCAAGTTGGTTATCCACTAATTATCTGGAACACTGACATTCTGTAGACTTTTAAGGAGGGGAGAGCATGATAAATATAGGATCTTACATTAGTACGAGTGGATTATTGAGATTGGAGAAATCCGATAATCCAAGAGTACTAATGTAAGATTCTGTTTCTCTAATTTTAAAAGGAGTAAATTTGCGAAATGAAGTACACATTCTCCCAACGTCAATTTTACGTTCATGACTTGAATACGCGGTAAATGGAATGTGTTTTGTTTATGACGTCATGAGTTCTTATTATGACGTTATTATTTAAACCAATCAACTGCTGAGAACAAGAAATTCACTAGTGACCAGAACTATATTTTCCACACCGGTCAAGCGGTTGAAATATTCCGTCAAAATTAGAGAAATACCAGAGATAACATTGCAGTACACTGTGTTGTACACTACTTGAGTGTACCATAGGTTATAATACCACAAGTTTGGTGGTCTGCTATTGTGATTTTGTAAGTGTCTCAAAGTATATAGTTGTCTGCCATATAGCAGTTACTCTCTGGGTATTCAGGTAAGTATATAGTTGTCTGCCATATAGCAGTTACTCTCGGGGTATTCAGGTAAGTATAAAGTTGTCTGCCATATAGCAGTTACTCTCTGGGTATTCAGGTAAGTATATAGTTGTCTGCCATATAGCAGTTACTCTCTGGGTATTCAGGTAAGTATATAGTTGTCTGCCATATAGCAGTTACTCTCTGGGTATTCAGGTAAGTATATAGTTGTCTGCCATATAGCAGTTACTCTCTGGGTATTCAGGTAAGTACATGTATATAGTTGTCTGCCATATAGCAGTTACTCTCTGGGTATTCAGGTAAGTATATAGTTGTCTGCCATATAGCAGTTACTCTCTGGGTATTCAGGTAAGTATATAGTTGTCTGCCATATAGCAGTTACTCTCTGGGTATTCAGGTAAGTACATGTATATAGTTGTCTGCCATATAGCAGTTACTCTCTGGGTATTCAGGTAGGTATATAGTTGTCTGCCATATTGGAGTTACTCTCTGAGTATTCAGGTAAGTATATAGTTGTCTGCCATATAGCAGTTACTCTCTGAGTATTCAGGTAAGTATATAGTTGTCTGCCATATAGCAGTTACTCTCTGGGTATTCAGGTAAGTGTATAGTTGTCTGCCATATAGCAGTTACTCTCTGGGTATTCAGGTAAGTGTATAGTTGTCTGCCATATAGCAGTTACTCTCTGGGTATTCAGGTAAGTGTATAGTTGTCTGCCATATAGCAGTTACTCTCTGGGTATTCAGGTAAGTATATAGTTGTCTGCCATATAGCAGTTACACTCTGGGTATTCAGGTAAGTATATAGTTGTCTGCCATATAGCAGTTACTCTCTGAGTATTCAGGTAAGTATATAGTTGTCTGCCATATAGCAGTTACCCTCTTGGTATTCAGGTAAGTATATAGTTGTCTGCCATATAGCAGTTACTCTCTGGGTATTCAGGTAAGTATATAGTTGTCTGCCATATAGAAGTTACTCTCTGGGTATTCAGGTAAGTATATAGTTGTCTGCCATATAGCAGTTACTCTCTGAGTATTCAGGTAAGTATATAGTTGTCTGCCATATAGCAGTTACTCTCTGGGTATTCAGGTAAGTATATAGTTGTCTGCCATATAGCAGTTACTCTCTGGGTATTCAGGTAAGTGTATAGTTGTCTGCCATATAGCACTTACTCTCTGGGTATTCAGGTAGGTATATAGTTGTCTGCCATATAGCAGTTACACTCTGGGTATTCAGGTAAGTATATAGTTGTCTGCCATATAGCAGTTACCCTCTGGGTATTCAGGTAAGTATAAAGTTGTCTGCCATATAGCAGTTACTCTCTGGGTATTCAGGTAAGTATATAGTTGTCTGCCATATAGCAGTTACTCTCTGGGTATTCAGGTAAGTATATAGTTGTCTGCCATATAGCAGTTACTCTCTGGGTATTCAGGTAAGTATAAAGTTGTCTGCCATATAGCAGTTACTCTCTGAGTATTCAGGTAAGTATATAGTTGTCTGCCATATAGCAGTTACTCTCTGGGTATTCAGGTAAGTATATAGTTGTCTGCCATATAGCAGTTACTCTCTGGGTATTCAGGTAGGTATATAGTTGTCTGCCATATTGGAGTTACTCTCTGGGTATTCAGGTAAGTGTATAGTTGTCTGCCATATAGCAGTTACTCTCTGGGTATTCAGGTAGGTATATAGTTGTCTGCCATATTGGAGTTACTCTCTGGGTATTCAGGTAAGTGTATAGTTGTCTGCCATATAGCAGTTACTCTCTGGGTATTCAGGTAAGTATATAGTTGTCTGCCATACAGCACTTACTCTCTGGGTATTCAGGTAAGTATATAGTTGTCTGCCATATAGCAGTTACTCTCTGGGTATTCAGGTAAGTATATAGTTGTCTGCCATATAGCAGTTACTCTCTGGGTATTCAGGTAAGTATATAGTTGTCTGCCATATAGCAGTTACCCTCTGGGTATTCAGGTAAGTATAAAGTTGTCTGCCATATAGCAGTTACTCTCTGGGTATTCAGGTAAGTATATAGTTGTCTGCCATATAGCAGTTACTCTCTGGGTATTCAGGTAAGTATATAGTTGTCTGCCATATAGCAGTTACTCTCTGGGTATTCAGGTAAGTGTATAGTTGTCTGCCATATAGCAGTTACTCTCTGGGTATTCAGGTAGGTATATAGTTGTCTGCCATATTGGAGTTACTCTCTGGGTATTCAGGTAAGTGTATAGTTGTCTGCCATATAGCAGTTACTCTCTGGGTATTCAGGTAGGTATATAGTTGTCTGCCATATAGCAGTTACTCTCTGGGTATTCAGGTAAGTATATAGTTGTCTGCCATATAGCAGTTACTCTCTGGGTATTCAGGTAAGTATATAGTTGTCTGCCATATAGCACTTACTCTCTGGGTATTCAGGTAAGTATATAGTTGTCTGCCATATAGCACTTACTCTCTGGGTATTCAGGTAAGTATATAGTTGTCTGCCATATAGCACTTACTCTCTGGGTATTCAGGTAAGTATATAGTTGTCTGCCATATAGCACTTACTCTCTGGGTATTCAGGTAAGTATATAGTTGTCTGCCATATAGCACTTACTCTCTGGGTATTCAGGTAAGTATATAGTTGTCTGCCATATAGCACTTACTCTCTGGGTATTCAGGTAAGTATATAGTTGTCTGCCATATAGCACTTACTCTCTGGGTATTCAGGTAAGTATATAGTTGTCTGCCATATAGCACTTACTCTCTGGGTATTCAGGTAAGTATATAGTTGTCTGCCATATAGCAGTTACTCTCTGGGTATTCAGGTAAGTATATAGTTGTCTGCCATATAGCAGTTACTCTCTGGGTATTCAGGTAAGTATATAGTTGTCTGCCATATAGCAGTTACCCTCTTGGTATTCAGGTAAGTATATAGTTGTCTGCCATATAGCAGTTACTCTCTGGGTATTCAGGTAAGTATATAGTTGTCTGCCATATAGCAGTTACTCTCTGAGTATTCAGGTAAGTATATAGTTGTCTGCCATATAGCAGTTACTCTCTGGGTATTCAGGTAAGTATATAGTTGTCTGCCATATAGCAGTTACTCTCTGGGTATTCAGGTAAGTATATAGTTGTCTGCCATACAGCAGTTACTCTCTGGGTATTCAGGTAAGTATATATTTGTCTGCCATATAGCAGTTACTCTCTGGGTATTCAGGTAAGTATATAGTTGTCTGCCATATAGCAGTTACTCTCTGGGTATTCAGGTAAGTATATAGTTGTCTGCCATATTGCACTTACTCTCTGGGTATTCAGGTAAGTATATAGTTGTCTGCCATATAGCAGTTACCCTCTTGGTATTCAGGTAAGTATATAGTTGTCTGCCATATAGCAGTTACTCTCTGGGTATTCAGGTAAGTATATAGTTGTCTGCCATATAGCAGTTACTCTCTGAGTATTCAGGTAAGTATATAGCAGTTACTCTCTGGGTATTCAGGTAAGTATATAGTTGTCTGCCATATAGCAGTTACTCTCTGGGTATTCAGGTAAGTATATAGTTGTCTGCCATATAGCAGTTACTCTCTGGGTATTCAGGTAAGTATATATTTGTCTGCCATATAGCAGTTACTCTCTGGGTATTCAGGTAAGTATATAGTTGTCTGCCATATAGCAGTTACTCTCTGGGTATTCAGGTAAGTATATAGTTGTCTGCCATATAGCAGTTACTCTCTGAGTATTCAGGTAAGTATATAGTTGTCTGCCATATAGCAGTTACTCTCTGGGTATTCAGGTAAGTATATAGTTGTCTGCCATATAGCAGTTACTCTCTGGGTATTCAGGTAGGTATATAGTTGTCTGCCATATTGGAGTTACTCTCTGGGTATTCAGGTAAGTGTATAGTTGTCTGCCATATAGCAGTTACTCTCTGGGTATTCAGGTAAGTATATAGTTGTCTGCCATATAGCAGTTACTCTCTGGGTATTCAGGTAAGTATATAGTTGTCTGCCATATAGCAGTTACTCTCTGGGTATTCAGGTAAGTATATAGTTGTCTGCCATATAGCAGTTACTCTCTGGGTATTCAGGTAAGTATATAGTTGTCTGCCATATAGCAGTTACTCTCTGGGTATTCAGGTAAGTATATATTTGTCTGCCATATAGCAGTTACTCTCTGGGTATTCAGGTAAGTATATAGTTGTCTGCCATATAGCAGTTACTCTCTGGGTATTCAGGTAAGTATATAGTTGTCTGCCATATAGCAGTTACTCTCTGAGTATTCAGGTAAGTATATAGTTGTCTGCCATATAGCAGTTACTCTCTGGGTATTCAGGTAAGTATATAGTTGTCTGCCATATAGCAGTTACTCTCTGGGTATTCAGGTAGGTATATAGTTGTCTGCCATATTGGAGTTACTCTCTGGGTATTCAGGTAAGTGTATAGTTGTCTGCCATATAGCAGTTACTCTCTGGGTATTCAGGTAAGTATATAGTTGTCTGCCATATAGCAGTTACTCTCTGGGTATTCAGGTAGGTATATAGTTGTCTGCCATATAGCAGTTACTCTCTGGGTATTCAGGTAAGTGTATAGTTGTCTGCCATATAGCAGTTACTCTCTGGGTATTCAGGTAGGTATATAGTTGTCTGCCATATTGGAGTTACTCTCTGGGTATTCAGGTAAGTGTATAGTTGTCTGCCATATAGCAGTTACTCTCTGGGTATTCAGGTAAGTATATAGTTGTCTGCCATATAGCAGTTACTCTCTGGGTATTCAGGTAAGTATATAGTTGTCTGCCATATAGCAGTTACTCTCTGGGTATTCAGGTAAGTATATAGTTGTCTGCCATATAGCAGTTACTCTCTGAGTATTCAGGTAAGTATATAGTTGTCTGCCATATAGCAGTTACTCTCTGGGTATTCAGGTAAGTGTATAGTTGTCTGCCATATAGCAGTTACTCTCTGGGTATTCAGGTAAGTATATAGTTGTCTGCCATATAGCAGTTACACTCTGGGTATTCAGGTAAGTATATAGTTGTCTGCCATATAGCAGTTACTCTCTGGGTATTCAGGTAAGTATATAGTTGTCTGCCATATAGCAGTTACTCTCTGGGTATTCAGGTAGGTATATAGTTGTCTGCCATATTGGAGTTACTCTCTGGGTATTCAGGTAAGTGTATAGTTGTCTGCCATATAGCAGTTACTCTCTGGGTATTCAGGTAAGTATATAGTTGTCTGCCATATAGCAGTTACACTCTGGGTATTCAGGTAAGTATATAGTTGTCTGCCATATAGCAGTTACTCTCTGGGTATTCAGGTAAGTATATAGTTGTCTGCCATATAGCAGTTACTCTCTGGGTATTCAGGTAGGTATATAGTTGTCTGCCATATTGGAGTTACTCTCTGGGTATTCAGGTAAGTGTATAGTTGTCTGCCATATAGCAGTTACTCTCTGGGTATTCAGGTAAGTATATAGTTGTCTGCCATATAGCAGTTACACTCTGGGTATTCAGGTAAGTATATAGTTGTCTGCCATATAGCAGTTACTCTCTGGGTATTCAGGTAAGTATATAGTTGTCTGCCATATAGCAGTTACACTCTGGGTATTCAGGTAAGTATATAGTTGTCTGCCATATAGCAGTTACTCTCTGGGTATTCAGGTAAGTATATAGTTGTCTGCCATATAGCAGTTACTCTCTGGGTATTCAGGTAAGTATATAGTTGTCTGCCATATAGCAGTTACTCTCTGGGTATTCAGGTAAGTACATGTATATAGTTGTCTGCCATATAGCAGTTACTCTCTGGGTATTCAGGTAGGTATATAGTTGTCTGCCATATTGGAGTTACTCTCTGGGTATTCAGGTAAGTGTATAGTTGTCTGCCATATAGCAGTTACTCTCTGGGTATTCAGGTAAGTACATGTATATAGTTGTCTGCCATATAGCAGTTACTCTCTGGGTATTCAAGTAAGTATATAGTTGTCTGCCATATAGCAGTTACCCTCTGGGTATTCAGGTAAGTATATAGTTGTCTGCCATATTGCAGTTACTCTCTGGGTATTCAGGTAAGTATATAGTTGTCTGCCATATAGCAGTTACTCTCTGGGTATTCAGGTAAGTATATAGTTGTCTGCCATATAGCAGTTACTCTCTGAGTATTCAGGTAAGAACTTAACAGACGCAACCGACTGGCAAACACTTTGTGAACAACATTCTTTTGTACAGCATTCTTAGTATTACTTCAGAACAATTTATTAGGAATTGTATCTCGGAACACATTAACAGATTTAACAATATGAAACTAATATAAATACTAGTATTAAACTGACCTCTGTCATTAAGCATGGAATAAAATTTGTTGAAGTCCCAGTTTCGATGCTGAGGAAATTTAAACGATGTTATGATGAAGCCTTCATGGCTGTTATCCAGGAACTCCTCAAATCCTAATTCTTTCATGCCTTTCTTTAAAATATCTCTGTTTTCCTTGTACCTTCATGTAGAAGCAGATATATATGGTTGTTTACAAAAAGTTTATTAGAAACTTATTATAAAGATAAACAAAGGATTTCAATAAGTGGTTGTATTTAAAGCAGTCACGTAAGTAATGTGTAACGCTGCAACAAAGTAGAAGGAAAGTTTAGAAGACATTTTATATTGTCGGAATGGTATGTTATGCCACTTTCAACAATTTTTAGATATATCATATCATTTCCAGGTTTATTGGGGAAGTAAACCAGACTACATGAAGAAATCCCCAACCTTTGTCAGGAAAACTGGCAATCCATGTCAAGTAGGATTGGAGTCGAGCCCACCCTTCCCACATTGAGAGCTAAACTCACAACATGAGTGTTAACAAACATGTGATCAATAGAAGACAAACTACCTAAACCACTTGGCCACTCAGGCCCAAGTAGAAGACATGGATAATATTTATAGTATATAACCTTTTTCCACGACCTGCAACACCACCTTCTTGTTCAAATTCCTTCAGAGCCTGGATAAATGCCAACATGGTGTGTGTAGGCGGTGTGAACCGGAACTGACTGGTCTTCTCAAAGCTGTCATACTGATCATATAAATCTAAACTCAAACTTCGAGAATTTCCTAAAAAAATATTAAAACATAATGTAGTTTCTGTTTATAACAGATTGTGTTGAAAAGATATGAAGGTTATAATATTTAATATGCCAGACGTGTGTTTGTCCAATCAGGACTTGTACAGTAATACTAATAGACAGAGAAATTGTCAATGAAAAATGCAAATACATGTAAATCTTTATGTAATGTATCTATAACAAAGTATTTGTGGTAGAAACCAAAAGTACTGCTCACCAAAACAATATAATACATATTGTAATACCTAGATGTATAAATAATATATGTGTGGTAAAAAGTACTGTAAAAAATATGTGTTGTTTCATACATAAAGTACAGTCTTAAAAAATATATATGTTTTGGTTAAATCAAATAGTGCTGTGCAAAAATTATAATGTGTTTAGAAAAAACATTTTTTTCCAAAGACTTTTACATGTTAAAAGCTGATATATTACCTTTACAGTTCTTTAATTTTGACAGCTTTGCAACTGCATATGAGAATCCAGGAATTCCTTGGAGACACTTGTTGGCAGAACTGACAACAAAGTCTATGTTTCCATTCACCAAATCTAGAGGAACTGCTCCAAAACTGCTCATGGCATCCACAAAATATACACAGTCTACAAGAGAATTTAAAGTCAGCATCTGTATCCAGGATATCTACATGTACCGTATTTATTTTCAATTGATGGAGGTTCAAAAATACTAAAAATATTTTAAAAATATTTCTTGCAACTGATTTTGAAAAACTTTAAAAGAAACATTACACTTTCCAATGTAACTTGTGAAATAACCATTACATGTTTGACAAACTGTTAACACCCATCAGTGATTTACTTGACAAACCATTACCACCCATCAGTGATTCACATGACAAACTGTTAACACCCATCAGTGATTTACTAGACAAACTGTTAACACCCATCAGTGATTTACTAGACAAACTGTTAACACCCATCAGTGATTTACTTGACAAACCATTACCACCCATCAGTGATTCACATGACAAACTGTTAACACCCATCAGTGATTTACTAGACAAACTGTTAACACCCATCAGTGATTTACTAGACAAACTGTTAACACCCATCAGTGATTTACTAGACAAACTGTTAACACCCATCAGTGATTTACTAGACAAACTGTTAACACCCATCAGTGATTTACTAGACAAACTGTTTACACCCATCAGTGATTTACTTGACAAACTGTTAACACCCATCAGTGATTTACTTGACAAACTGTTTACACCCATCAGTGATTTACTTGACAAACTGTTAACACCCATCAGTGATTTACATCTTATTTTACTGGTAACACAAAAGCAGCTATAAAAACATAGAACATTTGGAAAGTAAAATCTTAGATTTTCAGTAGTATTTATAATTCAAGACACTGATTTTTATCATCTCTCCTCATATAATAAATTGTGAGGCTTCACCTCTCCTTACATAAAAATTCAAGGTCCCCATGTATTGTAACGAAAACTTATCCTTTGTTATTCACCAGACACAGTTCATTACCTACCTGGTATATTTTGTTTCAGAATTTTTCCAACTTCTTCCACAGGATTTATCACACCAGAACTTGTCTCACAATGAATCACGCCCACTATCGTAAAGGATTTATCTCTAGATAAAATATCTGTTACACGTTTCAGGTCTACTTTGGAGTCCTCTGGAAAACTTTCAAGTTGATACGGGATTCCAATAATCTCACATATTTTTGCCATTCTCTTCCCGTAAGCGCCATTTTCCAAAATTAGTGCCTATTAAAAACATGCTTGTATGAAATCTCTGCAGAAAATTTAAAGTTGATAAAGACATTTAGATACACAATGTGCCCTCATTTTCCACAATTTAGATACACAATGTGCCCTCATTTTCCACAGACAGTCCTCTTAAGTTTGCAATAAGCACAAAATTTACCAACAAATGTGGAGTACTTATGAGTCTTTCTTAAAAGGTGCAAGATTATCTCCCATTGGTCAGTGGTTTTTGTACAGAAGATTATCTCCCATTGGTCAGTGGTTTTTGTACAGAAGATTATCTCCCATTGGTCAGTGGTTTTTGTACAGATAAAAAAATTAACAACAATATGAATGCCACAGATTCTGTAAAGGACCAATTCCTCTTTAACCTAAATTTACAGATCACATTATTCTGGTGATGAAATGTTTATAATTGTTTTTGAGTGACATTAACTTGAAACAACCATACCTTTCCCCCTTTTCTGGGTACTGCTGTTTGAAACACTGCCTCTACTGCAAATGTACCACTTCCCTGTATAGGGACACATGTGAAATCTTTTTCTGACACACCTTAAAATATACATAGTAGGGGTATAACTAATTTATGAAATATATTAGACTCACCACAAAATCTGAATTGGTTTGTGTATAGGAAAGTTACATCTTGACATTAACATTCACTATACTATTCACATGTAGAAAGTGTAGTGAATATTGATAATTCTTTCAAAGCAAAACAACTATTAGGAATTTGTGGTAAGCCTTAAAACAATGCCATGGGACTTGTGGCAAATCTTAACACAACTTTGATTTGTGGCAAGCCTTAACACAACTTTGATTTGTGGCAAGCCTTAACACAACTTTGATTTGTGGCAAGCCTTAACACAACTTTGATTTGTGGCAAGCATTAACACAACTTTGATTTGTGGCAAGCCTTAACACAACTTTGATTTGTGGCAAGCCTTAACAAAATTACGAGACATTTGTGGCAAGCCTTAACACAACACCAAAGGACTGGTGGCAAGTCTTATATTTTGTAACAAGGTATATTTTCTCTAAACAAAACTTGAAGAAAGTAAAGAATGCTTAAACAAATTATAATCAGTTATGAAGGACTCACTCACCATTAACCCTAAATAGTGTACAATTATGGATTTTATATTGATATACTAGCTAGAATACAACATGCCAAATAAAATTAATTATGAAGTTCATTAGGTTTACACTGACAAATGTTCATATTAAGTTGAACACTTGCCAAGTTTATCATTAACAAATAGAATTATCTTTCTTCTTCATTAACATGGACTCCCTACCATATATCTGCAACTACTGCATGCATGGTTATTAGCCAATTAATGCCACATGTTAGATTATACTGACTAAAACCTTAGATAAAATTATTCAATTCAACTATACACATTATCCAACATGTTCTATGTGTGAATTATTATAAAACAAACAGTAAATTTTTTAATGTAAATTGTTTGTTTATTTTAATTGAGGTTGTAGCTGTCTTTCATCCACTTGACGTAGTGATAGCATTGAACATACGATACAACAAAAACATTTAAATTTCAGCTTACTCAAGTAAATAAAAAAAAATCTGAAATGGCTGGATTGCAAGGGCTAAGGTGACTTAATAAATGGTGAATGATTTACAATTTGTTGGAAGAAGGGTTTGGTATCTGTGTTAAAAATGAAGGAGGAGTTAATTACACAAAAACACAACCATCATGTATAAAATATGCTTTAAAATTACTAAGTTCTCATGTATAGAAAAATGGGAAAACATTTCATTCATGACATTACCTGCACAACTTCCATAGGTCTTCTATGATGTTTCAGGGATGGGGTTGATTACACAAAATAGTTACATGTACACTATTTTGAAAGTTCTCAAGTGAAGAAAAATAGTAAAAATTTCTCAAACAATTACAGCAGCTGTACAACTTCAATAGTTGTGGAATCTTCCTGTAAAGTTTCAGGGATCTGGGTTGAAAGCTTAAGGAAAAGTTGATTACACAAAATAGGTATCGCCTTCTGCAATTATTTTGAAAAATTACTGCTCTCAAGTCTGTTAAGTTAGGAAAAAATAATATTAACAACATTCAATCTTTAATTCTATTTATTTAGACTGATGATCCATATATTATTAGTCTGAAAATGCTATGCCGTCCAATACTTTTTCAGACTTTGATGGAGCCTGGAACCCACACTTTCATCAAAGTCTAAAAAAGTGTTGGATGGCAGAGGATTCTCTGATTATATAGTTGGACCACAGACATTTTTTTAACATCTGGAAAAATTAAAATGTGCTGACTCAGACCCGTGTCACAAAATGTGCTGACTCAGACCCGTGTCACAAAATCTGCTGACTCAGACCCGTGTCACAAAATCTGCTGACTCAGACCCGTGTCACAAAATCTGCTGTTTTGCTAATTGAAAGCTCTCGGACGTCCCAGGAACTCATCAAAGCTCTCGGACAACCCAGGAACTCATCAAAGCTCTCTGACAGCCCAGGAACTCATCAAAGCTCTCGGACAACCCAGGAACTCATCAAAGGTCTCTGACAACCCAGGAACTCATCAAAGCTCTCTGACAGCCCAGGAACTCATCAAAGCTCTCGGACAACCCAGGAACTCATCAAAGGTCTCTGACAGCCCAGGAACTCATCAAAGGTCTCTGACAACCCAGGAACTCATCAAAGCTCTCTGACAGCCCAGGAACTCATCAAAGCTCTCGGACAACCCAGGAACTCATCAAAGGTCTCTGACAGCCCAGGAACTCATCAAAGGTCTCTGACAACCCAGGAACTCATCAAAGCTCTCTGACAGCCCAGGAACTCATCAAAGCTCTCGGACAACCCAGGAACTCATCAAAGGTCTCTGACAGCCCAGGAACTCATCAAAGGTCTCTGACAGCCCAGGAACTCATCAAAGGTCTCTGACAGCCCAGGAACTCATCAAAGGTCTCTGACAGCCCAGGAACTCATCAAAGCTCTCTGCCAGCCCAGGAACTTATCAAAGTCTAAAATAGCATTGGACTGCAGAGGACTCTCGTACAAATCCATGATGGTTGCGACATAGGTAAAACTGTTTTGATATGTTGATGGTATTGTACAATATAGTGATTTTTCATGTCTGATGAAATAAGTAATTCTAATTGATAATAAAACGTGTTTTGAGCCAACTGTTCTACAAATTATGTTAAATGTGTTCAGAAACATGGTATTTGTACCTGCTACTTCAACAAGTTTTGATCTGATTGTTTTGATTGCCGCTACAAATGCCACATCCCTGGATCCATATTCTGTTAAAGCCGCCTGTCTGACTGTAGGAGATGTTGTCAATGGTCCAGGAGTGAACAGCTTCTTCTCTGTTGTCTTTTTATCTGTAAGCAATGTGGAATTAAGTTTTATTTGATATCTACATGTACTATCTACAGAATTACACTTGAACTAGCTATATAGTTAGTGATGTATAGTTACAGAAAATGTAAGATACTTTTAAGCAAATAGTTAATACAGCATTTACTGGGGCTAATTTTTCATGAACAATACCCGGGTACTCCGGCTTCCTTCCCCAATTAATAAACAGGACACCATAATATTGCTAAAAAATTGCTGAATGTGGTATTAAACAACATTCAAACAAACCAACAAACCAAGACAAGACATTGT
Source organism: Limnoperna fortunei (assembly GCA_944474755.1). Classification (NCBI taxonomy): domain Eukaryota; kingdom Metazoa; phylum Mollusca; class Bivalvia; order Mytilida; family Modiolidae; genus Limnoperna; species Limnoperna fortunei. Next base: position 8,486,932 of record OX104113.1, read on the forward strand.
GGATGTAGTACTAGGTATTGTAACAAACCAAGACATGACATTGTGGATGTAGTACTAGGTATTGTAACAAACCAAGACATGACATTGTGGATGTAGTACTAGGTATTGTAACAAACCAAGACATGACATTGTGGATGTAGTACTAGGTATTGTAACAAACCAAGACATGACATTGTGGATGTAGTACTAGGTATTGTAACAAACCAAGACAAGACATTGTGGATGTAGTACTAGGTATTGTAACAAACCAAGACATGACATTGTGGATGTAGTACTAGGTATTGTAACAAACCAAGACAAGACATTGTGGATGTAGTACTAGGTATTGTAACAAACCAAGACAAGACATTGTGGATGTAGTACTAGGTATTGTAACAAACCAAGACATGACATTGTGGATGTAGTACTAGGTATTGTAACAAACCAAGACAAGACATTGTGGATGTAGTACTAGGTATTGTAACAAACCAAGACATGACATTGTGGATGTAGTACTAGGTATTGTAACAAACCAAGACATGACATTGTGGATGTAGTACTAGGTATTGTAACAAACCAAGACAAGACATTGTGGATGTAGTACTAGGTATTGTAACAAACCAAGACAAGACATTGTGGATGTAGTACTAGGTATTGTAACAAACCAAGACAAGACATTGTGGATGTAGTACTAGGTATTGTAACAAACCAAGACAAGACATTGTGGATGCAGTACTAGGTATTGTAACAAACCAAGACATGACATTGTGGATGTAGTACTAGGTATTGTAACAAACCAAGACATGACATTGTGGATGTAGTACTAGGTATTGTAACAAACCAAGACAAGACATTGTGGATGTAGTACTAGGTATTGTAACAAACCAAGACATGACATTGTGGATGTAGTACTAGGTATTGTAACAAACCAAGACATGACATTGTGGATGTAGTACTAGGTATTGTAACAAACCAAGACAAGACATTGTGGATGTAGTACTAGGTATTGTAACAAACCAAGACATGACATTGTGGATGTAGTACTAGGTATTGTAACAAACCAAGACAAGACATTGTGGATGTAGTACTAGGTATTGTAACAAACCAAGACATGACATTGTGGATGTAGTACTAGGTATTGTAACAAACCAAGACAAGACATTGTGGATGTAGTACTAGGTATTGTAACAAACCAAGACAAGACATTGTGGATGTAGTACTAGGTATTGTAACAAACCAAGACAAGACATTGTGGATGTAGTACTAGGTATTGTAACAAACCAAGACATGACATTGTGGATGTAGTACTAGGTATTGTAACAAACCAAGACAAGACATTGTGGATGTAGTACTAGGTATTGTAACAAACCAAGACATGACATTGTGGATGTAGTACTAGGTATTGTAACAAACCAAGACAAGACATTGTGGATGTAGTACTAGGTATTGTAACAAACCAAGACAAGACATTGTGGATGTAGTACTAGGTATTGTAACAAACCAAGACAAGACATTGTGGATGTAGTACTAGGTATTGTAACAAACCAAGACATGACATTGTGGATGTAGTACTAGGTATTGTAACAAACCAAGACAAGACATTGTGGATGTAGTACTAGGTATTGTAACAAACCAAGACAAGACATTGTGGATGTAGTACTAGGTATTGTAACAAACCAAGACATGACATTGTGGATGTAGTACTAGGTATTGTAACAAACCAAGACAAGACATTGTGGATGTAGTACTAGGTATTGTAACAAACCAAGACATGACATTGTGGATGTAGTACTAGGTATTGTAACAAACCAAGACAAGACATTGTGGATGTAGTACTAGGTATTGTAACAAACCAAGACATGACATTGTGGATGTAGTACCCGGTATTGTAACAAACCAAGACATGACATTGTGGATGTAGTACTAGGTATTGTAACAAACCAAGACATGACATTGTGGATGTAGTACTAGGTATTGTAACAAACCAAGACATGACATTGTGGATGTAGTACTAGGTATTGTAACAAACCAAGACATGACATTGTGGATGTAGTACTAGGTATTGTAACAAACCAAGACAAGACATTGTGGATGTAGTACTAGGTATTGTAACAAACCAAGACATGACATTGTGGATGTAGTACTAGGTATTGTAACAAACCAAGACATGACATTGTGGATGTAGTACTAGGTATTGTAACAAACCAAGACAAGACATTGTGGATGTAGTACTAGGTATTGTAACAAACCAAGACATGACATTGTGGATGTAGTACTAGGTATTGTAACAAACCAAGACATGACATTGTGGATGTAGTACTAGGTATTGTAACAAACCAAGACATGACATTGTGGATGTAGTACTAGGTATTGTAACAAACCAAGACATGACATTGTGGATGTAGTACTAGGTATTGTAACAAACCAAGACATGACATTGTGGATGTAGTACTAGGTATTGTAACAAACCAAGACAAGACATTGTGGATGTAGTACTAGGTATTGTAACAAACCAAGACAAGACATTGTGGATGTAGTACTAGGTATTGTAACAAACCAAGACAAGACATTGTGGATGTAGTACTAGGTATTGTAACAAACCAAGACAAGACATTGTGGATGTAGTACTAGGTATTGTAACAAACCAAGACATGACATTGTGGATGTAGTACTAGGTATTGTAACAAACCAAGACATGACATTGTGGATGTAGTACTAGGTATTGTAACAAACCAAGACAAGACATTGTGGATGTAGTACTAGGTATTGTAACAAACCAAGACAAGACATTGTGGATGTAGTACTAGGTATTGTAACAAACCAAGACATGACATTGTGGATGTAGTACTAGGTATTGTAACAAACCAAGACATGACATTGTGGATGTAGTACTAGGTATTGTAACAAACCAAGACATGACATTGTGGATGTAGTACTAGGTATTGTAACAAACCAAGACATGACATTGTGGATGTAGTACTAGGTATTGTAACAAACCAAGACAAGACATTGTGGATGTAGTACTAGGTATTGTAACAAACCAAGACAAGACATTGTGGATGTAGTACTAGGTATTGTAACAAACCAAGACATGACATTGTGGATGTAGTACTAGGTATTGTAACAAACCAAGACAAGACATTGTGGATGTAGTACTAGGTATTGTAACAAACCAAGACATGACATTGTGGATGTAGTACTAGGTATTGTATTAACAAAATGTCCAAAATAGCTGTGTGTGAATTTATTATTTTGGCCAACATACACATCTAGTAAACTAACACAGAATTCTATTACAAAGCCGCCAGGCTTTCTCAGGTTGAAGTGAATCAATTCATTTGTCCAGGTGTGAGATATCCTTATTTACAGGTGACTGATTAGAAATCAATGACCCGTATAGTCACCCGTGCAGCCCTATAAAACCAAGTGTTCCTAACTATTCTGCCTCTTTTCATTTTAAGGCTGTGAGATATTCACACGTACTTACCGACTCGGTTTGAAACACGACTCGTGTTTCTTTACAATATGAAACGGGTTACTCTATCGTCCTCCGATAGTTCTGACTCAGAACAGGAGACGTTGTCAATTTTGCCGTGTGATGATGATATAACTCAATTATTCGCTTCCGACGGTGAAGCGGCCAGTTTTTCTGGGTTTTCAAAAGCCCATGATTCACCAACTAGAGTTGGTGCATGTAATAATAACAAGGAAAGTAACCACGATAATGTTGGGGACGACCCCATTCCTTCTACGTCAAGAGGACCGGGTAAAGGTCCAGGCAAAAACTTGAAAAAGAAAGCGCCCATGAAAAGAAAAGCGTGTATACCACTTGAAAATGCAAGGGAAAAGAAACTAAAACAGCAAAATGCTGAATATAAAAAGTTATATTCAATGTTAGAAAGTTTATTAGAGTCGAGTGCACCGCTTCAACCGGAAGCGGAAGAAAACAATACGGAACCGGAACACGAGGAACTTGAAGTAAATTTGAATGAGTTGGACATTTTTGGTAACTCGGATGATGATAACAGGGCTCTAGAACAGGAGTTCGAATTTGAACTTCCAAAGATATTTGACGGCGATGAGAATTTTGGACCGAATACTTTGGATAGTATTGCCAATTTGGTGAATAAAGTAGTAATTAAAAAATCTAACATAGCTGATATTGCTAATGAGAAAGTGCCCGGAAATTGCCAGAATCTGGTGTCTCCGAAGGTTAACCCAGAGATATGGGGTTTTCTTAGCCGACAGGCAAAGTCAAATGATCTCCTCCTACAGAGTATACAGAAAATTATTGGGCTTGGTATTGTGCCGGTCATTAAAATAGCTGAAATGTTGTCGAAAAAGGACATGGATATAAAACGTTTGAAATCTATGGCTTCAGCTGCACTCACTGTATTCAGCAATGCATTTTTTGAAACCTCTTACACCAGAAAGATTCTCATGAAACCACATATTCATCACAAATTTCACCTGTTGTGTGCGAAAACAGAGGAGATTGGCAGTAATTTGTTTGGTAACGATATTTCCAAAAAAGTGAAGGACATTAATGATATTCAGAAAATGCAAGGCATTGTTTCTCAACCTAGATCATATTCAAAAAACTATCAAAGTTTTCAGAGAGGAAGAGGTCGAGGAAACCGGAGAGGTTTCAGGTTCCGAGGTCAGACCACGAGGGGCAGACTGCCCTACTCGAGTCAGAGGAAGTACAAACGGTACTAGAGGTAAATAGAAATAATGATGAATTTATTGCTGGCTCAATTAAACATCAGTATACAAATTGGAGAAAAATTACTTCTGATAAATGGGTATTAGATACTGTCCGAAATGGCTATCAAATTGAATTTGATAGTATTCCCAATCAAAAAGTTTTACCAAAAAATATTGAGTTTTCCCCAACCGAACAGGATTTAATAGAAACCGAGATAAAAAATTTATTGAAAAAAGGGGCTATTGTAGAATCCCAGAATGAATATGGACAATTTTTGTCAAACATATTTTTAGTCAAAAAGAAAAATGGAAAGTTTCGACCAGTAATTAATTTAAGAAATCTTAACAAACATATAAAGTATTTTCATTTCAAACAAGAAAGACTAAGTTCAATTTTGATGTCTATTTCCAGAAATGATTTTTTTAGTTCTGTTGATTTGGCAGATGCCTATTTTTCCATTTCTTTGTTTAAAAGCCATAGAAAATATATAAAATTTATGTGGAAAGAAATTTTATATGAATTTACATGTTTACCATTTGGCATTTCTACAGCTCCAAGAGTATTTACTAAAATAATGAAAGTGATATTTTCAAATATCAGAAGTCAAGGAGTAGATTCTTATTTTTATATTGATGATTCCTTAATTCAAGGCAATTGTTTTGAAACCTGTTATAAAAATACAAAAAAACTTGTTAAGTTGATAACAAGCCTGGGGTTTATGATCAATGAGGAAAAATCTGTAATGGTTCCTAGCCAAAGAATTGTTTTTTTAGGTTATATAATTGATTCTGTTCAATATAAAGTATTTCTTACTGTCGAAAAAGTGGGAAAAATCAAACATTTTTCTTCAAAAATTTTGACAAATAGTCAAATTGGTAAGGTTACAATTCGAGACATTTTCACTTTGGTTGGTCTATATTCATCTACTGCATGTGCAGTTTTGTTAGCACCATTGTTTTATAGATATTTAGACATAGATAAGAACATGTCATTGAAAAGAAGTAGAGGCAATTATGATGAAATTTGTACATTAACTGATCCGAGTAAAAAGGAAATCACATGGTGGCTAAACAATTTAGAACAAAAAAATGGCAAAGCCATAAACTATGGGTCTCCAAATAGTTATGTAGAAACGGATGCATCTCACGTTGGTTGGGGTGCTACATACGATAATATGAAAACCCAAGGCAGATGGACACAATCTGAAAGAAAGTTACATATTAATATTCTTGAGCTTCTTGCAATAAAATTTGCATTATTTTCTCTTTGCATTAATGTGACAAATTCTCATATTTGTATAAAGTCTGATAGCTCTACTGCTGTTTATTACATAAACAATATGGGTGGTAGCATTGTTGCACTTTTAGAACAAACTAAACAAATTTGGCTTTGGGCAGAAGATAAAAACATATTCTTAACAGCAGTTCACATTCCGGGAAAAAATAACATACTTCCTGATGACCTATCACGAAATTTTAGTGACTCATCTGAATGGAAACTAAAGGAATCGGTATTTTTCCTTTTATGTAACCATTTCTTTAGACCAGACATTGACTTGTTTGCTTCAAGAATTAATAAACAATTAGACCGATTTGTGTCATGGCTTCCAGATCCAGAAGCAGTGGCTACTGATGCCTTTTCAGTGTCATGGAAATTTTTCTTACCATATGTTTTTCCTCCTTTCAGTTTGTTACCAAGAATTCTTCACAAAGTTCAGGAAGAACAGGTGAGCATGGTATTGATAATTGTGCCAAAATGGCCAACCCAGAGCTGGTTTCCAAAATTATTGAATTGTTTAATAGATTTCCCAGTAATTCTTCCTCAGTGCTCAAATCTTCTCAGACTGGGTCACAACAACAAGAAACATCCAATGAACAAAAGGAGATTGTTTCTAGTCGCCTGTGTCATATCGGGCGACATCTCAAAAATCAAGGATTTTCAGAAATCTCTAGAAAAATTATCATTCAGTCGTGGAGACCCTCCACTTCTAAACAATACGAGTTTTCTTGGAGAAAATGGCTTATTTGGTGTTGTAAAAGGCAAGAAAATCCCTTTACACCATCTGTAGCACAAATAATTAATTTTTTGTCAGAATTATTCCAAAAGAATAAGTCTTACAGTTGTATTAACTCGTACAAATGTGCTATAAGCCAGACCCTGGCTTCTTTTGGAAATAACACAATTTTGAACAACCCTTTGTTATCTAGATTTATGAAAGGATTTTTTAACACGAGACCCCCTTTACCTCGTTATAACTTTACTTGGGATGTGGGTAAGGTTACAAAATACTTGAGCACTTTATATCCACTTGAGAATTTAGACTTAAAATATTTAACATTAAAATTGGCAGCACTTTTAGCCCTGAGCACTGCTCAACGAGCTCAGACTTTAGTGAGCTTGCAAATTACCGACATGGTTGTAGATTCTAATCTTGTTTCATTCAGGGTGTCAAAGTTACAAAAAACAACAAATCCAAGGAATATAAATACAACTGTGCAGTTAAATGCATTTCATAAACCAGAGTTATGTCCTGTGCAAACTGTAAGACATTATTTGAAATGCACGAAGAAACTGAGACAGTCAACTTGTCTTTTAATTTCATTTAAAACCTTTAAAAGCATTTCTACTGCTACTCTAGCCAGATGGCTAAAATCTATTTTAGAAGACTCTGGTATAGACACTAAAAAATTTAAAGCCCACTCTTATAGAGGGGCTTCCACTTCTGCAGTCTTCAATGCTGGTTTCTCATTGAAGGATATTTTAAAAACTGCAAACTGGAAATCTGCAAAAACATTTAGAAAATTTTATTTACGAGAGATAGAATCTAGCAAAGAAAATTCCAGTCATTTCTCTAATACAGTTTTGGATTGTAATATAGATACTGATTAACATCATGTTTATTACAGTTCGCTTGAAAACGGGTATCAACATTTTTACAGTCAGGATTATGTGGACATTTTCTATCTTCTGATATTGGAAGCTTAATGGTACTTGATAGGTGGACCATAAGAAGGACTGTTCAAGAGTTTTATTATGAATTTTTTTAAATTTTTTACTGTTACATACAGTGTATTTGCGCATGGTTTTTTCTGTACGTGGAAATAAGGATTTGTTGCATATTGGATATTCAAAAACGAGACTCGACAATTGAAAAGTATCCTGAGCAGGACTTTGCAAACAGCATGTGAAATGGTTTGAGAAATAGATACACTGTACATTCATGATGTAATTGAATAATTTATGTTTGTGACATTTACATGTATAATAAATATGGCAGAAATATGTGTGTATAATATGTGTTGCATTTTATTTTATTATTTCACAATAAAACTTGAGATGACACATATGGGTTTTGAGCTGACCTAGAAAGCATGTATTGATACATTCAGATAATTGATATACTAGTACATGTAAAAAATGATTGATGACAATCACACAAACTATTTTTGTGGAAAAAGTGTTAATCTAGATTTATTCTGTCAACTCTAAACCTATGCTGGTTTGTTTTTGTCTGCTGTTACTTACAAACTTAAAATTTCTAAAAGATTTGTGGAGCTGGTTGTGGCTTTAGAGGTTTTGTTCAGATACATGCATATATGTTTATGAAAACTTTGGCAACTGCACCTATCTCATTTATTGTTAGCTTTAAAGATTCACTTCAACCTGAGAAAGCCTGGCGGCTTTGTAATAGAATGGTCTATCATCCAAGCATCCAAGGGATGTGATGGATGAGAGACATTCTATGTAGAAGCCAAAAGGCTTCGAGGGTTGAAGTACCCACCCATTTGTCTCCCTACCCTTAAACTCAATAAATAGAGATAGTTTGGCTTTAAAAGGAGGCAGAATAGTTAGGAACACTTGGTTTTATAGGGCTGCACGGGTGACTATACGGGTCATTGATTTCTAATCAGTCACCTGTAAATAAGGATATCTCACACCTGGACAAATGAATTGATTCACTTCAACCCTCGAAGCCTTTTGGCTTCTACATAGAATGTCTCTCATCCATCACATCCCTTGGATGCTTGGATGATAGACCATTTACTGTAACAACCTTTACTGGACCAACACAAATGAACAAGATAGTGTAAGATATTGTAGATATCACTGTTTGTATTTCATGGATCACCATAGGCTGTTTACGTGTGGAGGGCCACCACACTTATTTATCCAAATGTCACTTTTTAAATCCATGTCTACCATGAATCAGTAAATACACATCACATGTTTAAAATGCCTTAAAAGTATAAACTGTAAGATACATGTAAAGCTGTTGTTTACATATATTGGCAAAAATTAATTTTTGTTTTTGTTTCATTAGCAGTAGGAAATGACTTAACTGACAATATGATTTCTCCAATCTTGTATTTTTGACCCCTGCTGTTCATTAGAACATCTTATCATGCTTATAGTAATTGGTACAGTATATTCTCTTTGATGTTAGTACATGTATTCGTTTCACATATAAGCACAGCTGATTGTCATTGTCTTCTTCCATAGTAGTGTTTCACTAATTTAATACTAAAATAATACTCAGAGTGTGAAGTTCTTTATTAAAACTAGAAAACGCCCTCACATATTTGTGTAAAGAATGTACTGTTATATAGTCAGCATTACCCCATAATTACCATCTCTCTGGTAAGAAGGAAACATGAAAACAAGTATAAGAAATTGTCTGATACATCCATGAAAAATGTCTGTCTGTAACAACATCACAAAAGATTCCTGTCTAAAATACCAGGTGACCACATCTCAGTTGACCCATTCTCACAAGTCAGGGTTTCTGTGTCCACATGTGTCCACAACATGAACATAGAGGGCACAGAAACCCTCACTGGTGAGGATGCAGTTGACCATTCCTGATGATGTTTTTTATTTATTAGTTTCTACACAGTGCTTGGATTTTATGCAGCAGTATAGAGATTATGCTTCAATGTATCACCTGTGCTTAGTGTATGCTCCCACTTAATGGGTGGGTTTTATACTCAGTAACAGTAAATATGCTTCAATGAATTACCTGTGCTTAGTGTATGCTCCCACTTAATGCGTGGGTTTTATACTCAGTAACAGTAAATATGCTTCAATGAATTACCTGTGCTTAGTGTATGCTCCCACTTAATGCGTGGGTTTTATACTCAGTAACAGTAAATATGCTTCAATGTATTACATGTGCTTAGTGAACGCTCCCACTGAATACATGGGTTTTATACTCAGTAACAGTAAATATGCTTCAATGTATTACCTGTGCTTAGTGTATGCTCCCACTTAATGCATGGGTTTTATACTCAGTAACAGTAAATATGCTTCAATGTATTACATGTGCTTAGTGTATGCTCCCACTTAATGCGTGGGTTTTATACTCAGTAACAGTAAATATGCTTCAATGTATTACCTGTGCTCAGTGTATGCTCTCACTTAATGCATGGGTTTTAATACTCAGTAACAGTAAAAATGCTTCAATGTACTACCTGTGCTTAGTGTATGCTCTCACTGAATGCATGGTTTTTATTCTCAGTAACAGTAAATATGCTTCCGTGTATTAACTGTGCTCAGTGTATGCTCTCACTTAATGCATGGGTTTTATATTCAGTAACAGTAAATATACTTCAATCTATTACACTGCTCAGTGTATGCTCTAACTTAATGCATGGTTTATATACTCAGAAACAGTAAATATGCTTCAATGTATTAACTGTGCTCAGTGTATGCTCTCACTTAATGCATGGTTTTTATTCTCAGTAACAGTAAAAATGCTTCAATGTATTAACTGTGCTCAGTGTACGCTCTAACTTAATGCATGTTTTTTATACTCAGTAACAGTAAATTTGCTTCAATGTATTTATTACCTGTGCTTAGTGTATGCTTTCACTTCATGCATTGGTTTTATACTCAGTAACAGTAAAAATGCTTCAAAGTATTAACCTTGCTCAGTGTATGCTCTAACTTAATGCATGGTTTTTATTCTCAGTAACAGTAAAAATGCTTCAATGTATTAACTGTGCTCAGTGTATGCTCTAACTTAATGCATGGGTTTTATACTCAGTAACAGTAAATATGCTTCAATGTATTACCTGTGCTTAGTGTATGCTCTCACTAAATGCATGGTTTATATACTCAGAAACAGTAAATATGCTTCAATGTATTACCTGTGCTAAGTGTATGCTCTAACTTAATGCATGAGCTTTATACTCAGTAACAGTAGAAATGCTTCAATGTATTAACTGTGCTCAGTGTATGCTCTAACTTAATGCATGGGTTTAATACTTAGTAACAGTAAATATACTTCAATGTATTACCTGTGCTCAGGGTATGCTCTCACTAAATGCATGGTTTATATTCTCAGTAACAGTAAATATGCTTCAATGTTTTAGCTGTGCTCAGTATTTGCTCTAACTTAATGCATGGTTTTTATTCTCAGTAACAGTAAATATGCTTTAATGTATTACCTGTGCTCAGGGTATGCTCTCACTAAATGCATGGTTTATATTCTCAGTAACAGTAAATATGCTTCAATGTATTAACTGTGCTCAGTGTATGCTCTAACTTAATGCATGGTTTTTATTCTAAGTAACAGTAAATATGCTTTAATGTATTACCTATGTGCTCAGTGTATGCTCTCACTAAATGCATGGTTTTTATTCCCAGAAACAGTAAATATGCTTCAATGTATTAACTGTGCTCAGTGTATGCTCTAACTTAATGCATGGTTTTTATTCTAAGTAACAGTAAATATGCTTCAATGTATTAACTGTGCTCAGTGTATGCTCTAACTTAATGCATGGTTTTATTCTAAGTAACAGTAAATATGCTTTAATGTATTACCTGTGCTCAGTGTATGCTCTAACTTAATGCATGGTTTTTATTCTCAGTAACAGTAAAAATGCTTCAATGTATTAACTGTGCTCAGTGTATGCTCTAACTTAAGGCATGGTTTTTATTCTAAGTAACAGTAAATATGCTTTAATGTATTACCTGTGCTCAGTGTATGCTCTAACTTAATGCATGGTTTTTATTCTCAGTAACAGTAAAAATGCTTCAATGTATTAACTGTGCTCAGTGTATGCTCTAACTTAATGCATGGGGTTTATACTCAGTAACAGTAAATATGCTTTAATGTATTACCTGTGCTCAGTGTATGCTCTAACTTAATGCATTGTTTTTATTCTCAGTAACAGTAAAAATGCTTCAATGTATTAACTGTGCTCAGTGTATGCTCTAACTTAATGCATGGTTTTTATTCTCAGTAACAGTAATAATGCTTCAATGTATTAACTGTGCTCAGTGTATGCTCTAACTTAATGCATGGTTTTTATTCTCAGTAACAGTAAAATTGCTTCAATGTATTAACTGTGCTCAGTGTATGCTCTAACTTAATGCATGGTTTTTATTCTCAGTAACAGTTAATATGCTTCAATGTATTAACTGTGCTCAGTGTATGCTCTAACTTAATGCATGGTTTTTATTCTCAGTAACAGTTAATATGCTTCAAAGCATTCCAAGTGCTTAGTGTATGTTCTTACTTAATGCATTGTTTTTATGCTTTGATTGAATTGTGTATGTTGATTTGCTATTAATGTCTTATTTGCATGTATGTATGTATAGCTTATACAGTCTTCGAAATTAGCACAAGTCCGCAAGCCCCTGGCCAGTAAAAATCATTTCGGGCAAGTGAATTTTTGACAAAATTTATATTGAATATAAAGGAGGAAATGTTAAAAATCAGGATTCGGGCAAGTGAATAACAAATCCAAATTTCAAACACTGCTTATAGTCAGTTAATAGAGCTCTTCAGACCATATGCTGCTTTCATTGTTATATACTAAAGCATCTACAAAAAATTAACTTATTTACTTCAATACACCAAAACGAACACAACTATTAACGAGAATAAACAATGACTATTGAGACTGAGAACACACTGAAAAGCAACAATTGTATATGATAATACAAAAGAAGTTTATTGGCTCTATGGAACAAATAATAGACTTTCCACTTACTTACTACAAAGAACTGAATTGTATTTAATAACCTTTAAAAAGAAGTTAATATTTGATCTAAAAAATTTGTCTTCAGAAATTACCAAAATCTATGAAAAGCTATTTAGATAGCAGTTAAAATAGAAAAGGTCAATTTGTGGAGCATGAGCTTGAGCTTCTCTATCATTCCAAGGTATGTTTGATTATTTTTTCTATTTCACAATATAAGCAAATTAAAGAAAAAAATCAATTCAAATATTTTTCTAAATAAAAATGGTCCAAAAATAGCACATTAAGAGACATAATTAACCTTGATCACTGACCTTTTGATCTTTGCATAAAGTATCGATTAAAAAATTGAGCATTTATTAGGATTAGCCTATGTCAAATAAAAATAGGATTTTATCTTGACCTCAGACATTGTGTCCTTAACAATAATAAAGAATGAAGATCACTTGTCAATTATTTGGTATAGTTGTTAAATATCGCTACTTACATTAATTGTCATAGATCCAGGGGAGATAACTCTTATAAATGATTATTCAATATATATATACATGTATGACAACTGAAGTCATATATTTTGCTCATGGTTTCAGCTCTTTTTCAGTTCTAAAAAAGTGGAAAGATGACGATGACCTATTTCCTTGTGATCCTTTTCAATGTCAGGGTCAATGATGACCAAAAGTGAAAATCAAGTCATTACCTTGTATAGTAACTGAAATCTGGCTATTTACAATAGTTGCATTGATCCAGGAGGGGTAACTCTTACAAAGTGTTAATCAAAATATAAGTCAATTCAAAACATAAACAAAGATCTACAGTTTTTATACCTTAATTATAATATTATAAGAGATTTGCACACAAGACAATGTCAAGAATTTGAATCTGACTAACTTTTGTGAAACATCAAGGTCAATAATGACCAACAGTGAAAACCCTGTTTTTCTTACATCTTGTTCATAAGTAAAATGGTACAAGGTCCACTTGCAATAAAGAAGGTGTAATACATGTAACTCCTTTAAAGAGTGGTCAAAATTGTTTATGCTTTATGTAACAGTGTCACGTTCTATTACTTACAATGTTAGAACAACTTTCATTATGACTTTTCCCTTTAAAGTTTATCTGCATACAGGCTTTTTGTGACATGGGAAATAACATTGCAATGAAAAATTGTTTGGTGTTATATATATCGTTAACTGAGACAGTGTTATGACATAATGTCTAATACATCTATGATACGAAATATCTATAAGGCATGTGGCAAAAATGTTAATGGCATTAGAAAAACTTGGCAGAAAAATAAAATAAGAAACAGACTTAGTACAGGAAGGCTTTCCATTCCAAAAGTGGAATGCCTTAATTAACAATATAAATTAACCACGAATACTCAATATACATAAAATATCACTCTACCACACTTTAATATCACTCTACCACACTTTAATATCACTCTACCACACTAAAATATCACTCTACCACACTAAAATATCACTCTACCACACTTTAATATCACTCTACCACACTTTAATATCACTCTACCACACTTTGGTATCACTCTACCACACTTTAATATCACTCTACCACACTTTAATATCACTCTACCACACTTTAATATCACTCTACCACACTTTAATATCACTCTACCACACTTTAATATCACTCTACCACACTAAAATATCACTCTACCACACTAAAATATCACTCTACCACACTTTAATATCACTCTACCACACTTTAATATCACTCTACCACACTTTAATATCACTCTACCACACTTTAATATCACTCTACCACACTTAAAAATCCCTCTACCACACTTTAATATCACTCTACCACACTTTAATATCACTCTACCACACTTTAATATCACTCTACCACACTTTAATATCACTCTACCACACTAAAATATCACTCTACCACACTTTAATATCACTCTACCACACTAAAATATCACTCTACCACACTTTAATATCACTCTACCACACTTTGGTATGTGTAACAATACTTTTCTTTTTAATACTGACTTTAATTCTGCAACTTTTTTCATAAATGATATTAAATTTCACAAACTTAAGAAAAGATATGATACGCTTTATTTAGATTTTTCATGACAAAACAACTTAGCTTTTACCAACTAATTACATAATAAATACAGGGAACATACAAAACCTAGATAAGCACAAAATTTAACAAAGACAGGCATATAGCCCACAAATACAGCACAATTATAAGAGACAACCAAAAGTGTATATATTAAGCACTAAGTAACTTTTAAATATAATTACACACTGCATATAACATAAGAATCTGTTGTTGCAAAATATCTCAGCATCACAGTACAGTCAAATCTCAAATTGGACACAAACATCAATGACATAACATCTAGAAGCAATAAAATTGATTCTTAAAAACATTACCTGACTGAAAACATCAAATCAACAATTACAACAAATCAGAACACATGCATACCAAGAACTCTTCTGGCCCAAGCTTGAATATTCTTAATGATTCTGTTTGGACTTCATAATCATTATCCAAAATAGTTAAAGGATGTGCTGCTTGATATATTTGTAACAGGTATCATAATACTAGTAGTGTTACTGACATGCTTGGCGCTTTATCCACAAAAAAACTTACCATCTAGCATGTCTAGTTGCCAAACCAGCTGACAAACTTAAACTTGCAGATTCAAGAACAAGAAAAAAACAACATCTCTACTAGTATATCTCTTACAGGCACATATTATCCACTTCAAAAGACTCATACAGGCATTATTTCTTCCCCTTAACATTACTATTACCACAATATGGAATCAACTACTAGTATTATTATTATTGTTAACATGATATATTTGTAACAAAATATATTTTAAGGTGCTCTGACTTGTCCTGTGTTCAATTATATATACTGTATAATTATCATAATCATTGTATCTGATTTTTTTGCCCCTTGAGGGCCCTTGATTGGAAATAAAGCCATTCCATTCCATTCCACTAGTACCTGCTTCACTCATTCTCACAACATTCACTGACAGCTTCAGAGTACAGCTTTCTTCTACTGTACTCTGCACACATACTTGTATATAACTGCAAACAAATAGTATTGAATGAAAATATTTTCATCAGCCCATTTTGATTTATTAGCATTCCAATTTTGGCTATATTGCATATTTTTATCTTAATTTGTTCACACAATCAACAGTATGTAATCATTGATTACTGATGGTATATTGTATACATAAAGAAGAAGAAGCAAAACCTATCTATCTAATTAAAAGACAAGCATGGCATTAGCATATGTAAGTACAAAAATATGAGACAAGCAAAACATACATGCAATGTACAGAAAGCAAACATCTGAAAGCAAGTATAAACTAAACATATATACAAGACACATGCAAGAGTCTAGCATATAAAATGTAATGTGTTGCAAAATAAAATCAAATTCTTTATTGGAAATTCATGGTTAAGGCCAAGTACAATAAAATTAATTCAAACACATGCATGGGTACCAGACAATTCGGCCCAAATACTATGTCTAACTAAATCATTAATATAGTGTAATTTTTCATAACATGCCTGAATGGAGACGATTGTAAAAGGTATAAAGTACATATGTGTTAAATCGTTATCAACTCTTTAGTATTTAGAACTAGTTTCAACTAGATAAAGAAATTTCAATTGGTCAATATTTCTAAAATTTTTACCTGAAGTACGACTGTAACTTCTCTGTTGAGAACCAACAATTATTGCTTGTTGTAACGTCGTTGGTATTCTCTTAACATTTAATCCCCATGCAACTGTTTTTATTAGAGACCTGCTCATGTTGAAAATCCTCCTCTCCTAACATAAATTAAAACTTGTCAGACGCCACAGATGTTCATGTGTTATCATCAATATTAGCCTACAAAATCTTACCTTCGGAAATATTTGTCGTGTCCATTCCGGATCTGGTTAAAAATAACAATTCTCGGACTGTTTCTTTTAATCGTAATGAAAAATCTTGTGTCTGCAGCATAACAAGAACTTCCTGTCGGCTAATGACAAAGCAACAACATGAGTTCTATTGGAACAGGGGTAAAAATTGCATTTCTTCCTGGATTATCAACATTAATGGGCCGTTAAACTACGATTTTGAAATAATTGGCAATCGACTCAGAGATTTGTACTCAGTCAAATTCGGCCCTCCAAATCACAGAATTAGAAAGCTAAGCGTATCGAATCCGTTCGCCCCGAATTTCGTTCACACCCGAGTCATTTCGCCCCTATACTTGTTCACACCGGGTCGATTCGCCCTGTTAAAATATATTTAGAGGGAGGGGGGGGGGTCATTCAAGTAAATTTTATTTAAAGTCGGTGAAATATGTGACAACAAAACATGAGGATAAGCTCTGCAGAGCTTTTAAAACCAACATCAATAATAACTATAGTCAATTTTACAGTGTCATTCCGACGGGATTTTGCTTCACAAAATGGAAAACTGCTACCGTGTTTGGTCGAGTTTATGGTCCATTAGTAGATCTTTTATTCCACTTTTTTAAAGTAACAATTATTTTCCACAGTTAATCGGCTTTTTGAAATGCGGCCGTTTTTTCATTTTGCCAGATCGATTTTCCATACTAAATTTTGACCTTGTTTTGAACGGAAGTGTAGTTAGGAAAATTCCATTGTTGTCTATTCGAAATCCTTTGGGTAATGTCGTCTGCAGTTGAGGCGGGAAAAGTCTCGCGGTTTGTCCGAATACCATTGTACGTTACGAAAACAGACGAAACGTTTGTAAACAACATTAGACCCCTTAAGAAACAAAAATGGCTGATTTCCTATGGAAAATCTATCTGGCAAAATGAAAAAACGGCCGCATTTCAAAAAGCCGATTAACTGTGGAAAATAATTGTTACTTTCAAAAAGTGGAATAAAAGATCTACTAAAGGACCATAAATTCGACCAAATGCGGTAGCAGTTTTCCATTTTGTGAAGCAAAATCCCGTCGGAATGACACGGTAAAATTGACTATACATGTAACAGACATAATAAGCAAACAGTACAATACAATACATAAGCTGACTCCAACTACATAATAAATATACAGTACAATACAGAGACAATAGACTGACACAGACGTAGGTACAAGACATGCATTATAAGTTAAAATAAATATTATCAAAACACACAAGACAGTTGCTGATCATGCAGGCAACACATGTTAAAAAAGGTGTTGCAAGAAAGTTATGTATAAGAACATACAACAGCTAGCACTAATGCCGGCTAAAATAAAACTAAGCTAAAAGTTACAAAGCAATAAAAGTAAGCATTGACACAGACATTACAGATATATGACATACAGAGAAGCAGTTTATAAAAAATAAAATATTAAAGGCACAAACAGACTGACACTCTGACTAGATAAATTGTAAATATACGTTGTTAAATATGAAGGTAGCATAATTAAAGGTGGAGAGAGAACAATACATCAAACCAAGGGTCTGGAAACGGTCATATTTGCCGGACATGTCCGACATTTACATTAAAATGTCCGACTAAGGTTTCGTCAAATCGGACATCCAAAAAAGTGATATTTAACTTGGACAATAATATAAATATCTTTTAGTTGGTTTCAATACCTTTAATTTCCGCCAGATATAAATATTTTATTAAAAAATCAACCCTAAGGCTATTTCCCGTCACTGACACATGTGTTTATTGAGTAACCATTCACTCCAGTCAAGTGTTAATTACGTAATGGTTAACACAACAGGTGATAACCTAATTATGAGTACAGATCTGTTTCATCCATTTCGTAGAATATGTTATGGCAACAGTATTTTGAAACAATAGGAACGAAGTGGTTGTACGTTATATTGCTTAGAAAATATGACTTTATGAAAAAACACGTGTGGTCAAAAATTGTACATCACGCATGCGCCAATGTACCTGACATACATAAATCTTGGGAAAATCAATTCAAATTAAATTCCATTGAAATGATGAAAACAAAAATAAATATTTAATTCAATAAGTAATAACTTGTAAAAAACGTGGTCCATTGGAGAGTATCGTATAAAATTCAATTCTGTTCCGAACTTGCTGTAATTTTGAAACAACTTCCTACTTCCGGTTAATGAAAATGTCTCACGAATGTTAATAAAAAACGTTGTTTGCTATTACTTTATTGAATAGACAACATATCATCTTATAATAAAGAAATTTTAGGAAGCAGAATGTTTTCCTACGTATATTTCCTTTCTTGTACGGTGCATATATCATAGGAACCCATACAAAACAACAACTAATACATGTATCTACCACGGTCTTGAAAAAAATTTAAAAGACCTTTATTCTGGACTTTAAGGAAAAGCACATACACATCCCAGCTTAAGCAAACACAATATTTTTTATATGATGACCGGTAAAATGTCCGACATGACCCAGGAAAATTTCCAGGGCCTTGCATCAAACATTAAAGATTAGCACTAATAAAGCTTCCAAGCTTAACTACAGAGAGCCATGCATGTCGGCTAATGTCTATATGGTATGTTGCAGAGCATTTACCTGCAGAAAGCACAAGAACACCCCTCCCCTTCCCCATTTATTTATTAATGTTTTAAACTGGTTTAAACACAAGATCTTTTCTGTTAGTGTGTTTCCCCACTGTAAAATCGACCCCATCAAAAATGCTCCCACTTTTTAAACCTTGCAGACAAACAAGCCCTGTGTATTTTAATTTCTCTGCACATCCCAGTGAATTAAATTGTGGTCTCTGTGGTAATCTTAACTGTAACTGGTTATTGCAAAATGACCATGTAGAGCCGGTAGAGAACTAGTGACCTCACTGTGTATCCACCCAGTAAACAATTCGGATACTATTTTTAATATTAAAGTAGGTGTGGACTTAAGAATAAGAAACAGGATTATTATTTGTATGCCCATCCCTATAAGTAGGCATTGCACAAACATATGCTCGATATTTATTTTATATATACATTGTCCATTATGACAATTGGTAAATGTACAAGTTTGTACCTTGCACAAAATGACCTGCATGATGTATTATTAGTCCAAGAATCCTCTGCCGTTTATCATTTTTTTATACTTTGATGGGAGTGTGTGACATCATAGAACTCTCTATAAGCGGATTTTACGACATGGGTCTGAGTCTGCAAATTTCAAAATCTCTTGATACTTTCGCCATGAAAACATCGGGAGATTGTGAAATGTACAGATTCAGGTCAAAGTCACAAAATCCACTGTTTTTCTTATGGAGAGCTCCTGAAGGTCCCACGCTCCCATAAGTCTAAAAAAAGTGTTGGATTCTCAGACTAATGTAATATTAACATTGTTAAAACTACATGCACATGAAGAGATTTCATATTATTAACACCTAAAATAAAACATTCACATAATGTATAATAAAGGATGTCAAAGTATTGTTTATAGGTATGTAATTACAGTAGTCCCCCTCTTATACGATCCCTTCGCCAGAGACCACCCGCTTTAAACAACCAAAACCCTGATGCATAAAGTGTTTCTAACGTAAAATTACCACTCGCGAACGACCACCCCTTGAACGCGACCACATTTTTTTTTGACACAACAACGTAAATTCCCCTAACGAACAATCATTTTCACTGACCGGATGATTATTTTGGAAGTGGGTCTCTAATAGAACGAGATTTGGTTTTACTATCAAAAACCAGTTCGGAAACAGTTCAACAACCGGTAAAAAAAATGTCGAAATCGCATAAAAGAAAGATTTTTAAAGATTAAAGACGAAAGCAAGTAGGATATTGTAGATCAGTTTGATTTCTGCATTACAGAAATCGAGTTAATTACAATAAGACTGAAATATTCAACAAGGAGATAATAATACAATGTACCAACATGATCATAAATCAGTTTTTACAACAAACGATGTCAAAATTGACAAAAACTTTGGAAACTGGAAACAGAGAAAAACCTGGATTTTTCCAAACTAAACGGAACCTTAATAAACTACGAAGTGGAACCTGGACAGACAATAAAAGTGATAAAAACAATGATAATGCAGATGAAACAGGAACAGAAACATTCACTGTTAAGAAGACTTGGAATTGTTATATTATCATTACTTGTTTTTAACAGATAGAAACTGCATGAATTCTTTTTATTTTTATTTATACACATGTACTTAATAATAAAATACAAATATTTATTTGTGTGATTCTCCATCACTTTACAGTTCTTGCTGTTAATCAACCAACCAAGCTCTATAAACCTTCATACATGTATATCCCCTCAAGAAAGACCACCCCCATTATAAGACCACTTTCATGACTCAGATGGGGTGGTCTTATAAGAGGGAGACTACTGTACTACATGGCCTGCTAGATCTTTCAGTGCTAATCCTAATTATATAAACCTTACATGTTTTTAGTTTGAATATTCATAATTGTTTTATGTTGACTGTTTGTATTTCAGTATGACTTGTCAGCTTCTCAATTTTCACCTGATGGTCGCGTTTTTCAAGTAGAGTATGCATTGAAAGCTGTGGAGAACAGTGGGTATGTATATCATGTGTAATTTCTAGTACTTAATAGTTGCTAACAAATGTCCATAGTTGTTTTGGCTGTAAAAGGTTGATTGGCAGATTTATTATTTACATTAAAATTAAACCATGTCTGGCTAAGAATTTTGTTCTTTATTGAGGGTTCTTCAAATTATTTGGCACAAGTCATATTTAAACTACATGTCATATTCCCATTCTGGGTCTGGGTCAAGATCATATAGCATATTTGAAGCAAATCCATGTCTGCTCCAGAATTTTGTTGTTATTAGATTTTTTTCATAATTTTCCAGACTTGGGAACTTTTTTCAGAGCAGAAGACAGTATCTTTTTGTGTATCAAGTCCTTCTACATTTTAAGCTCACCTGAGCTATTTGCATCACTTGGCATCCATTGTTGTCCATTATCGTCATTGTTAACTTTTCTTTTAAAATCTTCTCCTCCAAAACCACGGATGGGATTGATTTGAAACTGTGCACATATCATCAGTAAACTGTCCTCTACCATTTTTGTACAAAACATGGCCACTGACCAACCAACATATGTCCACCTCTGCTAAAATAAAACTGGGAGTGGGCTTAAAATACACTTTTGGCCTTACAGTTTGAAAAGTATAACAGATACGCAGCGAGCATCTTGGATTTTAAATTTTCCGTTTTCGTGACTTAATACCTTTTTTGCTATGCAGTAATGGTAATCCATGAAAATCCACCCAGATGTGGTGGATTTACACAAGAGTTAAACACCAAATTATTTCGCTGCAACATCCATAGGGCAGTCTGTTAAATTTTCCTTTGATGTTCTGGTGTCAACATGAGCTTTATATTACCTGTGTTGATTGTCTGCATGTGAAAACGTGTTCAAAATAACACATCCCATTGTTAAATACATGTATAAACAAGTGAAATGCAAAAAAATATTTTTATTTCTTTAAAGAAATACTAATAAATGATGTTAATATACATCTGACATTAATCAGAGTGTAGGATTGAATAGATTATATTGTGGTATTTCCTTCCAATTAAAAATTACAAAAGTATTATTTAGTCAGTAAATACGACTGTCTATGCAATTCTATACAACTGAACACAAGAATTAGTTGAGAATAGTCTCTGAATCTGAATTCTGAAAAACATCTTATTTGAAATAAATGGTAAACCACAATGTCTTTAAAATGCAGGTTAACTTCAAAGAAAAGAATAGACATGATGGGTCGATTGTTTATAACATTTATATTTCATGTGCACTGAAATATAAATGGTCATATACCGTATAGCGGGTTTTTTTCGCGAGGTTCTAATTTTCGCTATTTTCGCGACCATTATGAGAACGCGAAAATTAAAACTCGCTAAAATTTGGTCATATAAACACGAGTTATCCATCTTGTACCAGTTATCTGCACGATCAGTAAAATCGGTCGATGTATGATTAACATGATTAGCAATGATTAATAGGACCTAAGGCTTGAGCTTTAATCTCCTAAAAGTAAAATAGTGATCACTCGGTGGTCATGTGTGTTTAAATTAGAACTCACTTCAGATTCTATTTCTACGTCCAAAAGTTAAGATGTCTAATCCGGATTTATATCGTTTTCATAACCGGAACTCACATTATACTATCTCTGACATTTCATTTCCGATTAAAACAACTGAAACTTTTTCGATCATGGATTTCAATGGAGGTTTTCCTTCACAATTATATTTTTTGGCAACTTCTAGACATCGCGAAAATTAATGACCGCTAAAATTAAATACCCCCCTTTTTGACTGAAATCGCGAAATTTGGGGCCCGCGAAAAAAACCCGCTATACGGTATGTTCATTTAATTGTTCCCTGTTCATTAATTTTAAAAACTACTGGTCCACACATAGATATTTGATTTTTTGTTTAGCTCACCTGACCCTAAGGGTAATGTGAGCTATTGCCATTATAACAAAAAATTGTACCCTGGCTTTTTTTACCTTAATTGTTCTGCTTTATGAGCGCTACAAAAATGACTCCAGGGTCAAGATTGTCCAATGAACCGTTTAGGAGTTACTTCCCTTGAACTGTTTTTTAAAGTTATAATTGTTTTTTAAAAATCTCCTCTTAAACCACTGAAAGGACTGCTTTGTAATTTTGTACACATCATCAGTCAAATGTCCTCTTCCTAAGTTTGCACAAACCATGGCCACAGATTAACCAACATGGCCCTCTTGGCTAAAACTAGAACAGGGGGAAGAGGGTCAAAATACAGTCTTTGGCTTATAGTTCAAAAGTATTACAGATGACAACAGCCTCTTAATTATTTGTGTATAGGGGAAACTATTAACATTTTTTGCTCTCATTAGGCACCAAGTTTCGTTGAGTAATGAGAGACCCCTCAAAACAAGCAAAATTATTTCAGCTATATCACATTAAATTTTCAGGTGTCATGTCAGATAGAATTTTTCGCAAATTTAGAAACCCCAAAGGGTACTCAAAGAAACGCACAAACATGCATAAAATAGTCCAGAAATGGGCTTGCACAATCAGTGGAAAAATAGCCAATACATTTAACAAATTATATAAATAAATTTATTTATCAATTCTATTTGAAACTGCTTTTTACAGCTCAAATATCAAAATTCCATTGAATAATAAATTCACTGTCTATGCTACAGTTCGGCACAGCCAAATATCAAAATAAGAACTAATCTCCCTCAGTCAGAGGTCATTTACAGAGCTGTTGTCAGATACAGGAAAACTGAATAGACTTTCTTTCTTCAGCATCAAAAGTTCTACAAAACTCTTCAGTAATTTGAAGTTGTACAACGACCCCTTGTAGGAGTTATTACCCCTTGATTATCGAAATTGATGATTTTTTTAATTTTTTTCCTACAAATGTTGTACATTATTAGAACTAGAGAAAAAGTTGGCATTGCTTAATTGTTCAGCTTTATGACAAAAATGACTTTGGGTCAAGATTGTCTGAAGAACTATTTAGGAGTTATTCCCTAGAACTTTTTTTATCAGTTTAAATTAATTTTAAAAGAAAATCCTCTCCTCTTAAACAAATGAAATGACTGCTTTGAAAATTTGCACACATTGTCTTTAGGATGTCCTCTATCAAAATTTCGCAAATAATGACAGCTGACCACCAACATGTCTATTGGCTTAAAATAGAACAGGGGTTGGTGGGGTGGGGGGGATAAGAGACTTATAGTTAAAATAGTATAACTGATTCAGGAAACCTGAAGTGTGCCTCCTTCCTCAGCATCAAAAACTCTACAAGATTCCAAATGAGATGAAGAATTGAGAAGATGCTATAGAGGAGTTATTTCCCCTAAATTGTCAAAATTGTTGATTTTGTCATTTTTCCTTAATATCTTGAAAACTGTAAGAGCTGGAGAAAGTCTTTTCCATTCAAAATTATTCAGCTCTTTAAGACTTGCAAAAATGATTTACTGGTGCATATGTGTTGGACAACTCTTTATAGGAGTTATTCACCATAAAACATCAAAACTAATGCTTTTTGCTATAGGAGGTAAAAAACAAGAATTGTCAGGTTCAGGTGAGAGATACAGGCTCCTGGGAGCCTCTAGAGTACACATACCAATGACCTTCTTCCAACAAATTGTAAACCATTCCCATTTATTATGGCACACGCTTTGCAACCTGGCCATTTTAGTCTTTTGCAATTTTTAAATAATGTGGCACAAGTGATCATCACATCAAGATTACCTGTCAAGAGCAATATTTGGGTTGGTGCCTTGATGGTCAAAGTCCCAGTACAGCATGGAAGTAAATCTGTGTTATTATTTTTGTTTTTGTTTCTAGGCATTCATTTATTATATTTGATAATCATTCAGTGATATCAAAGAAAATACATGTAATGATGACTGGTATATTGTTATATATCTTCTACCCCTTGAGAACCTAATAAATTACTGTCCATCCACTGTTATTTTATTATCAAGCATGTACTTCAGGAATCATACATTGGTTTTATCAATTTTTCATTTTTGATATTATACAAGTATGTTTGTGTATGTTACAAAAATCAATTTGTCGATTGATATGAAATCTATTATCAGAATTGTTACAAGCATGTCTGTTATACTGGTCAATTTTAATTAGTGTTCAATATGAAGGAAACTAGACAGACATTTGATATGACTTACGATATCAAATAATTTTAAGTTTCAAAATGATGTTGTAACTTTATTCTTCTATAATTTAAATTAGTCAAAAAAAATTTTCAGTACTGCAATAGGAATCCAAGGAAAAGATGGTGTGGTGTTTGGTGTTGAGAAGTTGGTCACATCCAAACTGTATGAGGCAGGAGCGAATAAAAGAATCTTTAACATTGACAGACAGATCGGAGTGGTAATAATTTGCTTTATGTCACTTACAACTGATTATTATATTTTTTAAGCCAAATGTAATTTTCTTAGTGATTTCAATATGTTCCTGTAAATCTTTGTTTCCTATATGTGATTGACTTTTATCGCATTTGCCATTATAACATGTCTTGTTAGTTTGTTTCCACAGAGTACCCTACATGTATACATCAATTATACATGTATATATTAATCATCTGTGACATTTTTGTCTCCTTCTCTAAACCATCTGATCACATGGTAATGCCCTATTTAAGGATAAAGCAAAAAAAAAATTTGAACAAAATCGGTTAACAAACTTGCCTTTATTTATAATTAGGCAGGTTGGTTTGTTGGTTGGTTTATTATAAGTTAATTTATCATGAGACAGTAGCTGGTTTTTTTTATAAATGTTTGTTTGCAGTGACTGGTTAATGTTTATTTGCGGTGGCTGGTTGATTCTTTTATAATAAATGTGTTGTTGAACCAAAGGAGACATTGTTTTAGTCTGGTTTTTTCTTCTCAGCAAAGCTTGTCCAGCCTGCAGCTATTCTGTGTTTTGACTTCGGTATATGTAGAAGGTCATCATAGGACAGTACATGTTTTATATATTTGTTTATCTTTTTAAATAATTTAATTAAAACTTTGTATAGAGTTTCTGAATACTTTTAAAGTATACATGCATCTCCTATAAGGGATATTTCCGTACATTTTTCCTATGTACAGTATAGATGGTGTATTGGGGTTAGATGGTGTATTGGGGTTACCTATTTTGTTTAATATGAAACTGCTTGAAATTTCTGAAATCCATCCTTCTTTGTATGTGTCTCATACTATAAGTGTGTCCATATTCACACCCCAATGTGCAGTATCGAGGTAAAAGTGGGACATTTATTTTAGTTACTAAAAGAGGTACTAGTTATAAATGTTTTTCTATCATTAGGCAGTAGCTGGTTTATTAGCTGATGCAAGATCAATAGTAGAAACAGCCAGAGAAGAAGCATCCAACTACAGGTCAAATTATGGGTCATCAATACCTTTAAGGGCAAGTTCGCTAAGAAATAGTGATCTGTCATTTTCATTCTAACAAACATTAAATGCACATTGTTCTCCCACCATTAGTTAATTACTGTATGGATTGAAGAAATGTTTTCCAACTTACAATGCCATAGTCATACAAGTACATATAGGAAAAATTATCTAATCTCTGATTGGCTTGCAATAGAAGTTACATATTCTGGTTTCAGTTTTATTTTAATGCTACATGTATATTTTCCTTGATAAAATGTAAAGTATCTATCACTGGTTAACAGTTTAAGATAAGGGTAAGATTAAACAAATATCTGCCAAGGTTGTCTTAGATTTCTTACTCTCTACTGCCATCTGTGTTTGATCCTTTTTTAACCCTCAACAGAGTTGTGTATGGGCTTATTTATAATGTCTTCCTGGCTAATGAATATTCATTATGTGACAAATAGTTCCATAAACTGATTTGTGTGCAAGTCCACAAATATAGTTCTAGAAATGACAACTAATAGGATAAAATATAAAGTTATTTTAACAACAAATACATAAAAGTTCATAGAATAAACAATAAATAAAATTTGAATCAAGCGATTGTAAATTATTAATTAGAAATCCACGTCACTAACTCACTGATGCTTTAATGAATAACCAATAAAGGAAAAGAGGTACTAGTGTAAGACTAATTGGTTCTTTCATATGTTTTTGGGAAAGACCGGTTGATCTTTCACGAGTGATAGAAATTTTATGTCTTTTCGCGAGTGGAGCGCAGCGGAACGAGCCAAAAGTCATAAAAATTTCTATCACAAGTGAAAGATCACACAGACTTTCACAAAAACGTATGAAAGTACCTATTTCTTCTGTAAACCAACAACTTTCACATCGCTATAACCTAAAGACTCGCCATTGTTTCAGACTACATTGTCTCTGACGTCCAATCAGAACGCCGGAAACAAGAACGTCAAACAAGAACATTGTTATGCTTCCATGACAACGTTCTTGTTTCTGGCGTTTTGATTGGATGACACAGCAAGTACAGATTTGTGCGCGTGAGCTCATCTGTACTGGGTCATCTGTACCAGAAATCGGCCATTTATGGAAGAAAAGGTTAATTCAACCATGAAAAAGAGAAATAACTCTGTTCCTACAGGAGAAGTATGGGGGAGGGTGTAATTATTTTGTTTTAAAGACATAAGATTTTAGTTACAGAGATATGCAGTTTCCAAATGGAGTTAAAAATGTTACTGTTGCTCTACTTAAATTTAATGCATTGTCATGGCAAAATGAAACATCAGATCTGATTTGATGTTGTGTAAATTATAATATGATATGAATCAGTTTTCATACCAAAGGTCAGGAGTTCTGACTGGCTACTACAACTTGGTCATCTAATAAATACTGGATGCCACGATATACTGGTATCTGAAAAAACTTCATAAAGTATTGTAAAACAAAACAAACTTGTACCAGCAATAACAACTTTTACATTTTTATAAATTTGATTATAAAAGCTTTAAATCATTGAAGGTAAAACTCAATAAAACTTTGTAACATTTATAATTTAACTGAAAATTTAACATGTTTATCAGATTTTTTCAGAAGAGAAATATGTCCAATCTTGCCTTGAGTATGATTTGTTAGGTTTTTGTGATTGTGAAATGTTAACTAATTGTGTGCTTTACTAGCAGTGTTTTTACATTTACATTGAAACCAAAACTTAATGTCAGCCTGGATACATCTACAAATGAATGTTTTAATGCTTTTCTATGTTTATCCAGCATCTAGTAGACAGAGTATCCATGTATGTCCATGCTCACACGTTGTACAGTTCTGTAAGGCCTTTTGGTGTCAGTGCTATCCTTGGTTCATATAATCAGCATGAAGGTCCTCAGATGTACCTTATTGATCCATCAGGTGTATCATGGGTATATAGTATATATTACAGTACTTATATGACAGTAAAATAATTGTAGAAAAAGTTATAAATATTGTCACAGCATCCATTTTTTTGTCCATTTTTTCAGTTTCAAAATGCTGTTATTAATAAGTATAGTTTAAATCAATCATCAACTTTTAAACATTGTAAAATAATGAAAAATATATGTAAAATTTTTTAGCAAAACTGTTCAGTAAACTGTGGAAAGGATCATGGATTTAAAAAAGAACAATTTGTTTCTAATGTGTTATAAAATTATAGCAAGAATTGCCAGGTCGTTACCAGTGTTATTTTTTAAGAGTCTAGCTGTATTAATGAAATAGAAAACTCATTTTGATTTATTTTGTATCTCAAACAGGGATATTATGGGTGTGCTACAGGCAAGGCCAGACAAGCAGCAAAAACAGAAATAGAAAAATTAAAGGTATGCATTAGTTTGGTCAAACAGTAAATTCCTAAATGTTTTAAACAATATCTATATAAATGCAATTAAGTTTGTGAAACTGTTTTCTAGTTGTGTCATACACATACAAAAATATTTTTCTCAGAAGTAAATGTCTTGTTCAGGAATGAAGTTATGCAATTTTTCAGCTATATCATGGCGTCCAGTTTTTATTTGGGAAGGAAGTCATAGTACCCCAAGAAAACCCCTGACCTTCTGTAGTAAAACTGGCAATCCTTGTCAAGTAAGTACACTTGCCCACGTAGATCACTAGTAGATGACTATTTTAACTTGTCTACAGATCAAAACAATTTCTCTACAATTTTTCTTTAAAATGAGTTGTGGCAATAAAAATGTATGTTTCCTCCCAAAGTCAATATTTGTCACATGATGTTTGTTGACTTTTGAGGAGACTGTTGGTCATGTAGTGGACAATGATTTGAAATCACATGGTCAAATATAAGCAATAGAAATTCATCATACTGTAATTTATATTTATGAGATATAATAAAATGTGTTATTTATCAGATGAAAGACATGCCCATCATTGATCTTGTAAAAGAAGTAGCAAAAATGTAAGTAGTTAACAAATTACTCCATGGTTCAATGTATCTATTTTTCTGTTACAGTCCCAGTACATATATTGCCTGTCATAGTCTCTGTATATATATATATAGCCTGTGCATATTAACTGTATAATTATTGGCTGTTACAGTCCCAATACATATATTTGCCTTCACAGTCCCTGTACATATATTGCTTGCATAGTCTCTGTATATATATAGCCTGTGCATATTAACTGTATAATTATTGGCTGTTACAGTCCCAGTACATATATTGCTTGCATAGTCTCTGTATATATATAGCCTGTGCACAGTAACTGTATAATTATTGGCTGTTACAGTCCCTGTACATATATTGCCTGACAGGCAGTATACAAATTTTGTATGTCACAGTCCCTTTACATATATTTTTTGTGCAAAGTCCTTGCACATATTATATTGCCTGTCACAGTCCCTGTACAAATTTTGCCTGTCACAGTTCCAGTATATATTGCCTGTCACGGTTCCTGTACATATATTGCCTGTCACAGTCCCTGTACATATATTGCCTGTCACAGTCCCTGTACATATATTGCCTGTCACAGTCCCTGTACATATATTGCCTGTCACAGTCCCTTTTCATATATTGCCTGTCACAGTCCCTGTACATATATTGCCTGTCACAGTCCCAGTATATATATTGCCTGTCACAGTCCCTTTATATTTATTGTTTGTGCACAGTCCCAGTACATGTTTTTAATTGTACATGGTCCCTGTGGATATATTGCCTGTGTAAAGTCCTTTTACATGAATTGCCTTTGCCTTTGGATAGTCCTCGTGCAAGATTCCTATACATATATTGCCTGTGATTTTCCCTGTAAAATTATTGCAGCTGCATGTTTGCTGCACAATTATTGCCTGTCTGTAGGGTCTGTTACACATATTACATGTCCACTGTCTGATCACTGTCACCCTATAATTAGTGCATGTACTCTGTCCATGTTGAAACATGGATGTGGTGCCAAATGCTAATCAATCCCAGTTGTAGAGAGACAAACTTGTATCCCAGGTTAAAAGAGAGTATGCTGTAAACAACAAAACCTCCGTCAATGCCAGGTATCTATGTTATTTCTTCCATACTAAGTTGATTTCCTGTATGGTTGGTAAATTGTTTCCACTTTAGTAGTTGAATTACCGGTTCCTATTTTTAAATTAGAATGTTTAAAATGTGTAATCAATAACCAGAAATTTAGAATTTCTAGTAAGTAATTTAAATTTAGAATTTCTTGTTAGTAATTTTCTTATGTGCCTATCAGACTAAATTCCCCATATTGCCAGATGATAATATTTATGCAGTGCTAACACAGTCTATCCCACTACATATATTAACTATATAGGGACCCAAAAACATATTGAATACATACTTGGTCCCTGTACAATAGTCACAAGTATGGTCCCTCATATTGCCTGTACAGTTATTGTCTGTACACTGATATTGTACTGTGCATGGTTCAGCTACATATATTGCCTGTACAGTGTCTGACATTGTACTGTGCATGGTTCAGCTACATATATTGCCTGTACAGTAATTGTCTGTACACTGTCTGACATTGTACTGTTCACGGTTCAGCTACATATGTTGCCTGTACAGTTATTGTCTGTACACTGACATTGTACTGTGCATGGTTCAGCTACATATATTGCCTGTACAGTGTCTGACATTGTACTGTGCACGGTTCAGCTACATATATTGTCTGTACAAAGTCATTGTACTGTGCACGGTTCAGCTACATATATTGCCTGTACAGTGTCTGACATTGTACTGTGCATGGTTCAGCTACATATATTGCCTGTACAGCTATTGTCTGTACACTGTCTGACATTGTACTGTGCATGGTTCAGCTACATATATTGCCTGTACAGTTATTGTCTGTACACTGTCTGACATTGTACTGTGCACGGTTCAGCTACATATATTGCCTGTACAGTTATTGTCTGTACAGTGTCTGACATTGTACTGTGCACGGTTCAGCTACATATATTGCCTGTACAGTTATTGTCTGTACACTGTCTGACGTACTGTGCATGGTTCAGCTACATATGTTGCATGTACAGTTATTGTCTGTACACTGTCTGACATTGTACTGTGCATGGTCCAGCTACATATATTGCCTGTACAGTTATTGTCTGTACACTGTCTGACATTGTTCTGTGCATGGTTCAGCTACAAATATTGCCTGTACAGTTATTGTCTGTACACTGTCTGACATTGTACTGTGCATGGTTCAGCTACAAATATTGCCTGTACAGTTATTGTCTGTACACTGTCTGACATTGTACTATGCACGGTTCAGCTACATATATTGTCTGTATACTGTCTGACATTGTACTATGCACAGTTCAGCTACATATATTGCCTGTACAGTTATTGTCTGTACACTGTCTAACATTGTACTGTGCAGGGTTCAGCTACATATATTGCCTGTACAGTGTCTGAAATTGTACTGTGCACGGTTCAGCTACATATATTGCCTGTACAGTTATTGTCTGTACACTGTCTGACATTGTACTGTGCACTGTTCAGCTACATATATTGCCTGTACAGTTATTGTCTGTACAGTGTCTGACATTGTACTGTGCATGGTTCAGTTACATATATTGCCTGTACAGTGTCTGACATTGTACTCTGCACTTTTCAGCTACATATATTGCCTGTACAGTTATTGTCTGTACAGTGTCTGACATTGTACTGTGCATGGTTCAGCTACATATATTGCCTGTACAGTTATTGTCTGTACACTGTCTGACATTGTACTGTGCACGGTTCAGCTACATATATTGCCTGTACAGTTATTGTCTGTACAAGGTCTGACATTGTACTGTGCATGGTTCAGCCACATATATTGCCTGTACAGTTTTTGTCTGTACAGTGTCTGACATTGTACTGTGCATGGTTCAGCTACATATATTGCCTGTACAGTTATTGTCTGTACACTGTCTGACATTGTACTGTGCACAGTTCAGCTATATATATTGCCTGTACAGTTATTGTCTGTACACTGTCTGACATTGTAATGTGCACACTTCAGCTACATATGTTGCCTGTACAGTTATTGTCTGTACACTGTCTGACATTGTACTGTGCATGGTTCAGCTACATATATTGCCTGTACAGTTATTGTCTGTACACTGTCTGACATTGTACTGTGCACAGTTCAGCTACATATATTGCCTGTACAGTTATTGTCTGTACACTGTCTGACATTGTACTGTGCATGGTTCAGCTACATATATTGCCTGTACAGTAATTGTCTGTACACTGTCTGACATTGTACTGTGCACGGTTCAGCTACATATTTTGTCTGTACACTGTCTGACATTGTACTGTGCATGGTTCAGCTACATATATTGCCTGTACAGTGTCTGACATTGTACTGTGCATGGTTCAGCTACATATATTGCCTGTACAGTGTCTGACATTGTACTGTGCACGGTTCAGCTACATATATTGCCTGTACAGTTATTGTCTGTACACTGTCTGACATTGTACTGTGCACAGTTCAGCTACATATATTGCCTGTACAGTTATTGTCTGTACAAGGTCTGACATTGCACTGTGCATGGTTCAGCCACATATTTTGCCTGTACAGTTTTTGTCTGTACAGTGTCTGACATTGTACTGTGCGTGGTTCAGCTACATATATTGCCTGTACAGTTATTGTCTGTACACTGTCTGACATTGTACTGTGCACGGTTCAGCTACATATATTGCCTGTACAGTTATTGTCTGTACACTGTCTGACATACTGTGCATGGTTCAGCTACATATATTGCCTGTACAGTTATTGTCTGGACACTGTCTGACATTGTACTCTGCACTTTTCAGCTACATATATTGCCTGTACAGTTATTGTCTGTACACTGTCTGACATTGTACTGTGCACAGTTCAGCTACATATGTTGCCTGTACAGTTATTGTCTGTACACTGTCTGACATTGTACTGTGCATGGTTCAGCTACATATATTGCCTGAAAAGTTATTGTCTGGACAAGGCCTGACATTGTACTATGCACAGTTCAGCTACATATGTTGCCTGTACAGTTATTGTCTGTACAGTGTCTGACATTGTACTGTGCATGGTTCAGCTACATATATTGCCTGTACAGTGTCTGACATTGTACTGTGCATGGTTCAGCTACATATATTGCCTGTACAGTGTCTGACATTGTACTGTGCATGGTTCAGCTACATATATTGCCTGTACAGTGTCTGACATTGTACTGTGCACGGTTCAGCTACATATATTGCCTGTACAGTTATTGTCTGTACACTGTCTGACATTGTACTGTGCACAGTTCAGCTACATATATTGCCTGTACAGTTATTGTCTGTACACTGTCTGACATTGCACTGTGCATGGTTCAGCCACATATTTTGCCTGTACAGTTATTGTCTGTACAGTGTCTGACATTGTACTGTGCATGGTTCAGCTACATATATTGCCTGTACAGTTATTGTCTGTACACTGTCTGACATTGTACTGTGCACAGCACAGCTACATATGTTGCCTGTACGGTTATTGTCTGTACAGTGTCTGACATTGTACTGTGCACGGTTCAGCTACATATATTGCCTGTACAGTTATTGTCTGTACACTGTCTGACATTGTACTGTGCATGGTTCAGCTACATATATTGCCTGTACGGTTATTGTCTGTACACTGTCTGACATTGTACTTTGCATGGTTCAGCTACATATATTGCCTGTACAGTTATTGTCTGGACAGTGTCTGACATTGTACTGTGCATGGTTCAGCTACATATATTGCCTGTACAGTCATTGTCTGTACACTGTCTGACATTGTACTGTGCAGTTCAGCTACACATGTTGCTTGTACAGTTATTGTCTGTACACTGTCTGACATTGTACTGTGCATGGTTCATCTACATATATTGCCTGTACAGTTATTGTCTGTACACTGTCTGACATTGTACTGTGCACGGTTCAGCTACATATATTGCCTGTACAGTTATTGTCTGTACACAGTCTGACATTGTACTGTGCACAGTTCAGCTGCATATATTGCCTGTACAGTTATTGTCTGTACACTGTCTGACATTGTACTGTGCATGGTTCAGCTACATATATTGCCTGTACAGTTATTGTCTGGACAAGGCCTGACATTGTACTATGCACAGTTCAGCTACATATGTTGCCTGTACAGTTATTGTCTGTACAGTGTCTGACATTGTACTGTGCATGGTTCAGCTACATATATTGCCTGTACAGTGTCTGACATTGTACTGTGCATGGTTCAGCTACATATATTGCCTGTACAGTGTCTGACATTGTACTGTGCACGGTTCAGCTACATATATTGCCTGTACAGTTATTGTCTGTACACTGTCTGACATTGTACTGTGCACAGTTCAGCTACATATATTGCCTGTACAGTTATTGTCTGTACACTGTCTGACATTGCACTGTGCATGGTTCAGCCACATATTTTGCCTGTACAGTTATTGTCTGTACAGTGTCTGACATTGTACTGTGCATGGTTCAGCTACATATATTGCCTGTACAGTTATTGTCTGTACACTGTCTGACATTGTACTGTGCACAGCACAGCTACATATGTTGCCTGTACGGTTATTGTCTGTACACTGTCTGACATTGTACTGTGCACGGTTCAGCTACATATATTGCCTGTACAGTTATTGTCTGTACACTGTCTGACATTGTACTATGCACGGTTCAGCTACATATGTTGCCTGTACAGTTATTGTCTGTACACTGTCTGACATTGTACTTTGCATGGTTCAGCTACATATATTACCTGTACAGTTATTGTCTGGACAGTGTCTGACATTGTACTGTGCATGGTTCAGCTACATATATTGCCTGTACAGTCATTGTCTGTACACTGTCTGACATTGTACTGTGCAGTTCAGCTACACATGTTGCTTGTACAGTTATTGTCTGTACACTGTCTGACATTGTACTGTGCATGGTTCATCTACATATATTGCCTGTACAGTTATTGTCTGTACACTGTCTGACATTGTACTGTGCACGGTTCAGCTACATATATTGCCTGTACAGTTATTGTCTGTACACAGTCTGACATTGTACTGTGCACAGTTCAGCTGCATATATTGCCTGTACAGTTATTGTCTGTACACTGTCTGACATTGTACTGTGCATGGTTCAGCTACATATATTGCCTGAACAGTTATTGTCTGGACAAGGCCTGACATTGTACTATGCACAGTTCAGCTACATATGTTGCCTGTACAGTTATTGTCTGTACAGTGTCTGACATTGTACTGTGCATGGTTCAGCTACATATATTGCCTGTACAGTTATTGTCTGTACAGTGTCTGACATTGTACTGTGCACGGTTCAGCTACATATATTGCCTGTACAGTGTCTGACATTGTACTGTGCATGGTTCAGCTACATATATTGCCTGTACAGTGTCTGACATTGTACTGTGCACGGTTCAGCTACATATATTGCCTGTACAGTTATTGTCTGTACACTGTCTGACATTGTACTGTGCACAGTTCAGCTACATATATTGCCTGTACAGTGTCTGACATTGTACTGTGCACGGTTCAGCTACATATATTGCCTGTACAGTGTCTGACATTGTACTATGCACAGTTCAGCTACATATGTTGCCTGTACAGTTATTGTCTGTACAGTGTCTGACATTGTACTGTGCACGGTTCAGCTACATATATTGCCTGTACAGTGTCTGACATTGTACTGTGCATGGTTCAGCTACATATATTGCCTGTACAGTGTCTGACATTGTACTGTGCACGGTTCAGCTACATATATTGCCTGTACAGTTATTGTCTGTACACTGTCTGACATTGTACTGTGCACAGTTCAGCTACATATATTGCCTGTACAGTGTCTGACATTGTACTGTGCACGGTTCAGCTACATATATTGCCTGTACAGTTATTGTCTGTACACTGTCTGACATTGTACTGTGCACGGTTCAGCTACATATATTGCCTGTACAGTTATTGTCTGTACACTGTCTGACATTGTACTGTGCACAGTTCAGCTACATATATTGCCTGTACAGTGTCTGACATTGTACTGTGCACGGTTCAGCTACATATATTGCCTGTACAGTTATTGTCTGTACACTGTCTGACATTGTACTGTGCACAGTTCAGCTACATATATTGCCTGTACAGTTATTGTCTGTACACTGTCTGACATTGCACTGTGCATGGTTCAGCCACATATTTTGCCTGTACAGTTATTGTCTGTACAGTGTCTGACATTGTACTGTGCATGGTTCAGCTACATATATTGCCTGTACAGTTATTGTCTGTACACTGTCTGACATTGTACTGTGCACAGCACAGCTACATATGTTGCCTGTACGGTTATTGTCTGTACACTGTCTGACATTGTACTGTGCACGGTTCAGCTACATATATTGCCTGTACAGTTATTGTCTGTACACTGTCTGACATTGTACTATGCACGGTTCAGCTACATATGTTGCCTGTACAGTTATTGTCTGTACACTGTCTGACATTGTACTGTGCATGGTTCAGCTACATATATTGCCTGTACAGTTATTGTCTGGACAGTGTCTGACATTGTACTGTGCATGGTTCAGCTACATATATTGCCTGTACAGTCATTGTCTGTACACTGTCTGACATTGTACTGTGCAGTTCAGCTACACATGTTGCTTGTACAGTTATTGTCTGTACACTGTCTGACATTGTGCTGTGCATGGTTCATCTACATATATTGCCTGTACAGTTATTGTCTGTACACTGTCTGACATTGTACTGTGCACGGTTCAGCTACAAATATTGCCTGTACAGTTATTGTCTGTACACTGTCTGACATTGTACTGTGCACGGTTCAGCTACATATATTGCCTGTACAGTTATTGTCTGTACACAGTCTGACATTGTACTGTGCACAGTTCAGCTGCATATATTGCCTGTACAGTTATTGTCTGTACACTGTCTGACATTGTACTTTGCATGGTTCAGCTACATATATTGCCTGTACAGTTATTGTCTGTACACTGTCTGACATTGTACTGTGCATGGTTCAGCTACATATATTGCCTGTACAGTTATTGTCTGTACACTGTCTAATATTGTACTGTGCACAGTTCAGCTACATATATTTCCTGTACGTAATCCCTCTACAATATATCAACTATATGAGGGTCCTGTACAATTATTCCCTGTGCACAGTCCCTTTACATATTTGATGAACACATGTCATAAATATTTTTTTTAATGATACATACAAAGTTTTCAAGAAATCACATTATATTCTAATCAGCCTTGTATTTAAGAAATAGATTATTGTGAGCGGGCTCTATGCGAATTAGAACAGACCTTATATTTGTCAATATTTTATACTGAGCGATAGCGAGGTATAAAATGAGGACAAATATAAGGTCTGACCATGTTCTAATTCGCATAGAGCCCAATTGCAATAATCTATTTCGATTCTAATATGTCTGAAAATTGTTTTCAAATTTCAAAGCGGCTAAAAGAGGACGCTTTTAATGGTAATAGTGTTTTTTTTAAACTAATAAATATATCCCAAAACAGAATGTTAAAGCAAATAAAATTTACATAACCATATATTTTTGTCATTTTATTGAATATACGTACCTTTTAAAGTAAAAAATTGAGAAATCTTATTGAAATTGCATTGTTCCAGCTTGGGAATTTTCAGTTGAGCGTTATATGACGTTGGAATTTTAATTGTGACGTCATATTAATATAATTTAATTTGCTTTGTAAGCTGAAATCTGATTGGTCAATTCAAATCGGGCAAACCATATTATAAGAAATAACTTGCGTGACCTTTGACTTATTCTAACGCCGTTAAAATTCAAATAGTTCCACGACGTCATTGACGCTTTTACCGCAAAAATTGATAAGATTTATAGTTAAAATTAAATTATAAGGAATACTTCAAATTTCTGAACAGATTATACGATATAATATGGTTTGGGTCTGTTTACACCATTCATAAACCGCTTCGCGGTTTATTAGGCGTAAACAGACCCAAACCATATTATATCGTATAATCTGTTCAGAAATTTGAAGTATTCATTAACCGAATGTAGAATTGTTAAAAGAAATAATGTATCAGGAGTAGTTTAAAGCATATAAATCTCAGAATTCAGTCTAAAAATAAATGCATTATTAACAATAACGATAATTATGGATAACACACAACATTTTTAAGTCAGTTTTTACATTTACACAAAACAAACAGCTTATGCATGTGGGAAATAAAATTATGGGAATTTTGACACGGCTTTGTTTACATAGCTAAAAGCAGGACGACATATTAGAATAATTTGGTAATGCTGATTTGATTAGTTTAGAATAAGATTTTTGGTTACTCACTCAGTGAAAATCTGAGACTAGATAAATGTCCCACATACTAAAACTCTTTTTACAGCAAATTGGCCCTCATACTATAGTTAATTTTAAAAAAAATTTAAAGATGTATCTACAGGTATATGAATTTTTTTTTGGTATTTCATATTTTCTACAATTTTATTTCAGAATATACATTGTACATGATGAAGTTAAAGACAAACATTTTGAACTAGAATTGAGTTGGGTTGGAGAAAGTAAGTAAGGCAGTACCCTCTATCTGTTTTATTTTTATCTATCATTTCAAAAGGGGACTTTCATTGTGAATGCAATTAATGGAACCATTAATATCTGTTTGTGTTTCTCAGTTGTATTGAATTGTTTGTATTTTTGGCACTGTACAGACATTTTTAATGTTTTTTTTTAATTAATAACAAAGTTTCCTACTGTTTTGATGTATTGAGTGTTTTGATGTTTTTAGCTTACCTGGGTAAGCTACTGTCATCACTTCGCATTCATCTTTGTATGCATCTGTTAACTAATCTTTATGTTAAATAAAACATGTAGCACTGGATCCCTGTCATTAAGTTTGCTTTGTAACCATACCAACCTCTACTTTGGAAAAATTCACATTTTAATAAAATTTGGCACATGAAGACCATAAGGACATTAACACTTGATGAGAAATTAATAACATCAAAACAGCTGATGACTTTACTAGATAGATTACATTAATAAAAAGAAAAATGATAGAAAATGGTAAACTCTCATTAAAAACCACCATACAATAAATTGTCAACTCTGTTCTTTCTTCAGTGACAGGTGGTAAGCACGAGTTTGTTCCACAGAATGTTTATGCTGAAGCAGAGAAGTTTGCTAAGGTTTGTCTACAGTTATTTATCATAAGAATATTGAGAATTGAATTAAAAAATTATTGTGAGAATATTTATATTACATTTAATTTGCAGAATTTATAAATATGTAGGAAATTAGCAATGTCATTGATGCAATAGGCAGAATAGTATTGTGGAATTGTTTGGTAAACATTTAACTGATCAATTTGACAGTTCACCTCAAATAAATTACATACCCTGAATCATATCAACTCAAACACAGTTAAAGTTTCTTTTGATCGACTATAAAATATTGTTTGACACAAAAAAATCCCTTAACTCCAAAACATGACTTTTATTGTCCTCATTTCACCCACTTACTACTATGGTCATTTCTGTGTGTCCCAAAAAGGTAGCATAATGTCTGTTTGCCCTTCCATTCATCACAGTTTAGTTCCGAGCAAAAACTTTTTAACATATTGTCTTTAAATTTTGAGACTGGAAGGATCCTTAAAATTAGGATTGCAGTGCACAAGAACCATAATTCAACCTACATTATTTAAAGTTATATCCCTTGGTGTATTTTTCTGTCTAGACAATACTACTATTCTCCAAAACAATTTGACAAATTTACTCTAAAAATACTGGATGAAATTTCTTCCAACTTATTAATATAATTAAGGAGTAAGAAGTATGTTATTTCTTGTTGTTACTGTGTATTATTTACTTGAAAATAAATTTAGCTAATTTGAAACCCAATGTCACGATATTTGATAATTATACTGTAATATGATATATCGATAACCAGTATATATAAAGTGTGTCGAGAGAAAAGAATACTGCTCTTTAATTATGCGTAGAGTGATTCAGGTAGAATCTATCGTTTCTTCTGCTATCAGATGTGTAGATAGCCATGCTTTGATTTTCATATTTCTATTTAAATGTACACAGGTACATTTGACACAGATGATTATTTCACACAGAACTATACATGTCAAAATTCACCCATTGTTTATCCAATGCACACTATACATTGTCTATGTATGCATTTAAGACTTCACATCAAGGAGAATAACTACTGTTTATTCCTATTTGTAGGAAGCCCTTGAGGAATCAGACGATTCAGATGAAGAAGATCTGTGATATTTATAGTGCTGATGACATCATGTTATTACTATTGATTTTCATCTAAATATTATTTTCATTGACTGTGAACTGTCTTGACATTTAATGACTGTAAATTTTCAACCCATTAAACTCATAAACAAGCTTAAAATATTGATATATTCCTGTTGACAAAAGTATTTGTGATTTTTTTGTTGCAATACATTTTATTGTGACCTTATAAGGAGCATGTTTGATTTGTTTGGTTGTTTGAATGGTGTTTTAATGCCACTTTCTGCAATTTTTCAGCTATATTATGGCGTCCAGTTTTTATTGGGGGAGGAAGTCGGTGTACCCGAAGAGAACCCCCCACAATCCTAGTCAGTTAAAAGAGAATGGTTTGAAGAATTCTTGATTGGTTTTTTTGTGCAGAAGTGTTTTTTTATATTGTCTGTTTTTTGCATTTTTTTTATACAAGGAAATACTGGCCACATGATCTCGTAAGCACATTACATGTCAAATTTATATATAAGGTTTATTACCAGATGTCTTGTAGGAGATTTCATTCTAGTGTTTACAAGGCTTATTTTAACAAGTTCTCAGAATGCATCCATACTAGTGTCTACAAGGCTTATTTTAACAAGTTCTCAGAATGCAGCCATTCTAGTGTCTACACAGGCTTATTTTTACAAGTTCTCAGAATGCAGCCATTCTAGTGTCTAAAAAGGCTTATTTTAACAAGTTCTCAGAATGCAGCCATTCTAGTGTTTACAAGGCTTATTTTAACAAGTTCTCAGAATGCAGCCATTCTAGTGTCTACACAGGCTTATTTTTACAAGTTCTCAGAATGCAGCCATTTTAGTGTCTAAAAATGCTTATTTTAACAAGTTCTCAGAATGCAGCCATTCTAGTGTTTACAAGGCTTATTTTAACAAGTTCTCAGAATGCAGCCATGGTTGCCCAGTGGCAGTCAGTCATCTTCTATTGAACATGTGGCCTGTCAATACTGAGGTTGCAGGTTTAAGAATAAATGCTGGCAGGGTGTTTGACTTAAATCTTAATTGAGGATTGTCAGTTTATTCTACTGAAGTTCAGAGTGTTTCTCCATGAACTCATCCATCCCCAATAAAAACTGGATACCATCATTTTCACTTAAAAATTGCTGACAGCAGCTTTTTACACCATTGACACAAATATTAGAGGCTTAACTTGAATGTGTTTGAAAACCAGCACTAATCAGGTTTACCTTTGTAATGCATTTTGGAAATGACAGTTGTAAAATATATACTTTGGCTTGGGACATTGGAACAATGTTGTTTTATTGGTGTCTAAAAGGGAATTATGTGAAATTGTTCTTCAACTGTCACACAAGGCACATTCACAAACAAAAGTGGGAAAAAAGACAGAACACTAAATAGCAGCAGCAGTATATTACTCAAGAAAATTGTAAGAAACAGTCCTGTAAGGTTTCTTTATAAAGTTAAAAGGATGTCAAGATATTACAGCTATGCAAACAAATCCTTGACCAAGAAAATCACCAAACTGATAGAACATTATCAACTAGTATACAGCAGTAAACTGCTCTTATTTCTCTGTCGAAGCCCTTGTGTACATTGTAGGATTACCAAGTTCCACCATTAAGCAGTCTACATAATGTTTATTGCAAACGGTATTAGAGGCCTTGAAACTGTCATGAAGGCCAGACAAATGTTTTGAGATGTCCAGGTTCTTGAAAATTGGTACAACAGTTGTGAAAATGTCCAAAAATGCAGAATTTTTATTCTGAATAATTACAAAATGTGTAAATTTGCAGCTGCAAGTTAGGGTGAGCTTTTGTCCGACTTGCATAAACTTTATTATGGACACTACACAGCTACTCAATATTTCTGATTTGCTGAAATTTAAAATTAACATAGGCAAGATTGCTACAGGTAGCCAAATGTTCCTACTGCTGCAGTATCAAATTGTGGGGGGGGGGGGGAATTTTGCTTGAGATACCATAAGTTATGGGACAAAATGATAGTAGAGTTTGCACATCTACACATCACAACACTTAATGCTATCAAATATCAAATCCATTGGACGGTTTCAGAGAAGATGTGCCCACAAGATCTACCATTATATTATAGTACTGAAATGGTCAAAGTCCCGTAACTCCTACAAAATTTGAGGAATCCAAATGGTGGTAGAGTACTTGTACATCTACACATAACAATTAATCCTAATAAATATCAAAGCAATCTGTCAAGCAGTTTCAGAAAGATGCATCTACCACTATTGTATTTTTGAAATGGTCAGTCCCATAACTCCTTCTAAATTTAAGGAATCAAAACAATGGTAGAGTATGCATATCTACACATCATAATGATCAATTCTTCCAAACACCAAAGCAATTCATCAAGTGGTTTCTGAGGAGATGGGTCCATAAAAGTGCTGCTGACAAACAGAAAGAGAACGACAAAGAGCAAAACAATCTACGCTACCTCCGATGCTTCATGGTGGGGGACAACAACTAAAATCTAATCCAAATGTTTTGTAATCTAGAAAAAATGATGTCACCTCAAAGTATACTCTTTTTTTTCCTGATTAGAAAAAATTGGCCATCTTGGGAAAATTCCTCTGATTGGTTAAAATTTAAATAAGAAGTGCCTCGATGAGACACTGATGTCCTGCTTGGCACATATTGGTAAACGCTCCCTTTTTCTATTTTCACTTAAGCTTGGAATATCGGTGAAAGAGATACAGAATTTTGCCAGTGAAGAGATCTCATCATGTTGTAACTGTGTACCTTGTTTGATGAAGATGTGAAGTCATCTTCATACAAACTAGAGGCTGTTGAGGGCCTGTATTGCTCACCTGATTTATCTTGCAAATTTTTTATATTAAATTCTGAAGAGTTTATGCTTAGATGCTTTTTCTATAAGTGATACCATGTTGGATCTTTAATCAGCAGCAATTTGCAGGCTGGTTTCTGAGAAGAAGCCGCTTGTATGTTTTTCCCATACAGTTATGGCTAACAGTCCTATGTTAAGCTATGTTCCATAATGGCGGCCATATTGAATTTTGAATTGGCCCTAAAAACTCAATCTGCCATGTGGTTTGTCGGGAAACATATTTTGAAATGTCAGGCAATCAAAATGCATTTATGGTCTGGCTGCCAATTGGCTCAAAAAACTAAAAAATTAAAAATGATAACTTTCCAAGCTTTATTTCTGCAGTTCGGTTTAAATGTGTGGAAAAGTTTCAGAGAATAATGTTTTTCTCAGGTTCCTATGTTAAACCATGTTCCATGGTGGCAGCAATCTTGTATTTTGGATCGAAGCAAAAATCTAAATTAGTAAAGGGCCCATCTGAGGTACATTTCTACAGTTCCTTCTGCTAAGTGATTTGTGACGAAGCAAATTGTGAAACATTAGCCATTCAGAAAGAAAGCATTTGCAGTTCTGGCAGCCATGTTGAATTTCCCATTAGCTTAAAAACTCACTTCTGCATTATTTGGTTTAATTGTGTGGACAAGTTTCAGAGAAGAAGCAGTTTGTACGGCGTTTCCATAGGGTGCCATGTTAAGCTGTGTTCCACTGTGGAGACCATCTTGGATTTTAGATCAGCACAAAAAAAAAACCACAACCTTTGTAGAGGACCATCTAAGTAACATATCTGTACCATTTTAAATCAATCTGCCAAATGGTAAGAAAAATTTTTCTAATTCAGCCAATCATAATGCACTAGTAGCCCTGGCAGCTGTGTTTCATGGTGATGGCCATCTTAGATTTTAGATTGGCCCAAAGACCATCTAAGGTACATTTTTGCAGTATTTTAAATCAATCTGTC
The DNA here is from genome assembly GCA_944474755.1 of Limnoperna fortunei. Taxonomy (NCBI): domain Eukaryota; kingdom Metazoa; phylum Mollusca; class Bivalvia; order Mytilida; family Modiolidae; genus Limnoperna; species Limnoperna fortunei. The sequence continues at coordinate 8,531,585 of OX104113.1, forward strand.
ATGCAGTATATAGAAAAGAAGTTTTCTTTAATTTAGCAAGTCAGAACACATGAAAGGCCTGGCAGCCCTGTTTAATATTTGTTAAGCACCAAAAACTTGAACTTTGTTAAGAACCACCCAATACACATTCCTGCCAAGTTTGGTTCCAATAGCCAAGTGTTAGAATAATATTGAAATGTGGAAAGTTTACGGCAGATGGCAAACAAGATAGAAGTCAAGTGATGAGAGTGCCTCACAAGTGTAAAATATTTGGCACGTCCCTAAATAATTTTGGCATCGTGTTGTAGCTGTTTACAGTTTTATGAACATGTTTGGCGATCTTCATAACAAAAGAGGCCTCAATGCAAAAGAAAACATTAAGGTGGGACAGATGATCGAACAAATGAACAGACTAAATAGGTTTATGTCCCCAAACTTTCATCAGTGGGAAAAAATATCTCGATACATATTACACATGTATTAGAAAGAATTAATTACTGCGACTGTGCAAGACTGAAGTATAGTACAGGTCATCATTAATAAGATTCATCATTGAACATATCTGAGATGTTCTGAAGATAAAAAGACCTCCAAGAATGTTGCTGAGAATCAGAAAATATGGTGTAATTTTGTATACATTAGAATAACCATAAACAAGGATGTGTTGTTACATAGATGTTTGTTTGTTTCATGTTGTTTAACGCCACTTTCAGCAATTTTTCAGCTATATTATAGCATCCAGTTTTTATTGGGAGAGGAAGCCGGAGTACCCGGAGAAAACCCCCGACCTGCGGTAGGAAAACTGGCAATCCTTGTCAATTAAGATTGGAGTCGAGAACACCCTGTGTTGTTACATAGATAATATATAACAACCATAATCAAGGATGTGTTACTTATATAAGGTGTAATGACATACACATTGTATGAAGTTTGAAAGCTCTGAATTGAACACTGTACATGTAGATTAAGTAGATTTTACAAAACATGTACTCTGGCTAACAAATAATAGCCGACGTCTTCAAACTTGAAAACAAGTTTGTACACTTTGAAAATTGCACAAATATTTCAACAGGCTTGATCACTGTTGTTCACAAATGACAATAACAAGTTTTAATTTGTATACAAATACTCCGATTTCATTTAATAAGTAAAGTTATAATGTCTATACTAACAATTATAGTATAAAACAGACATACAGTCTCTTCATAAAACAATACTCAAACAAGTACCGTATATATAAAGTACTGAATAGTAAGAAAAAGTGAACACCTGAAAATGACTCTTGGCAAGCTTTGAACAAGCAATTCTTATAGCGACTAGTCTTTATAGGAACACCAGAGTGAGCTGGCTGGTTACACCTTTTTGTAAAATCAATAGGTATTTTTTCTTTCCATTCTAGTCCAAGCCATCTCCCTTTTAGACCTCCCTTCAGAAAGTCTGTATCTTGTAGTCTTCTCAAATATATATTTACAAATACATGTACATGTAATCGTTTTTCTACTTATAGGTTTGTGTCTGCCATGTTTTGAGACTTAATTGTATTTTATAAATTATCCAAAAATATAGTGCTAAGTAACTTTTAAAAATTCAGTTGTATTGCAAAAAAAAAATTAAGAACATATCAAAGTTGGCATGTCAGATACCGGCTGTAAATATATACATGTACATGTATTGTAATAGGGAAGACAAGTTGTACAAAACAATATATACAATGAAAATACTGATGGAAAACAAATAAATCAACAGAGCACCAATAAGGTCATGTACCGGCATCAATGTAACAAAAAAATGGCACAGTTCATAAAGTTGTTTATGTTGTAGATCCATTTCAATGAACACTGTTGTTTCCATGGTGATGATTTTCTTATTGAGCTTTTTGACCATTCTCACATTGAAGTCCCGCTACCCATGCAACTAAACAGGTTTACCATATATGGCTGCATGAAGTAAAAACTGGTATACACAAACATAGCTGTGATCACCACTAAAATAGTATCTGTCACATGTTAAGGCGCAACATTTGTAATGCACACAAATTTAATACAATTTTAGGATTATACTTTTTGGGTTTATACACTCCTTTTTATTTTTTTAGTTATTTGTTTTCTTTGTGTATATGTATTAGATCGTTAGCATTTTACGTTATGTAATTTTTTGAAGTACAGTCAGTACTGACAACCTGTGTTCTGTAAGACACAAAGCAAGGAAACTAATTATAACCAATCAAACGACCCAAAAGTCAGGGGACAAATCCAAAATAGACACACAAAACAAAACCTAAAAAACACAAAAACCGAAAGCGAGTAACTAGAACCAAATAAAAACTATGGGTGAACTAAGGTGCTACAGATAAGTAAGCATTGCCTGCCTAAGGCTCTTACAAGACACCTGTGAAGTTTTTCAATTTTTTTCTTGAAGTAATGACAAAAGAGATTGATGATCAAAAGAAATTAACTAGTTTAGTTAATTAACTTTGATGATCTTACAAACACACTCAATCATTAAAAACGTATAAAATGGTGAAATAAGTATTCCTGTCAAAATAAAGATGTGCAAGTTAAATTTTCCCAACCATTAAATATTTTTTTGTCTTTTAAATTGTACTCATATCAACATTAACATATTTTAATGAATTAAAAAAATTATTTTGCTTCGTTCATAATTTAATTTTAGAATGTTTTAATAGTTTAAATTAAACTATACATATTATTCATTTACAGGAATTTGACCCCATATCATTTGGGAAGAAATATGGCCAGAAAACCAAAAAAAAGTATTGTCGCCCTGATGTTAATAAATTGTTTCAGTCCAAGAAAAAGTTTCGCTGTTGCAAAAATATGGATCTATTAAAAGTATCAATGTCATAATCTTAAAGAATAAATGTCTGTGAGTACATAGGACACCTACAATCATCTTGTCAGTGCCAATTTCCAAAGCGAACTCAACAACAAAGGTAGGGGGGCTAGGAATTGTCTACTTTTGCATTAGAATCCTTCACTAACTTCGTTCACAACATTTTTTGTTCCTTTTCAGACCTTAATTCGCACTCAAATTCCTTTGATTTATTCATTACATTCATTACATTTTTAAAAGCATTTGATTAACAGGTACATATGTGTATTATCATTGTTTATTATCTAGTTCTGTTACGTTCCGTTGAAACCAAACTAATTAAAATTAAATCTAAGATCTCTTCAAATAATTTTAATTAGATTTGGACGAAACAATTCAGAACGAGCGATCGCCAGCTACCATTAAATTAATTTATGATATCAGTCAGTCTCATATTATAAGAAGGTTCATATAAGCAAAAATTCATAATGAAAAAAAAAAAAAAATTGTTATTACAAAAAAAAAAAAAAAAAAATTATTTTTTATTACAAATTGTATATATTTACAAAAAAATTTTCCGAGACCCTGACATGCGCCTTCTAGTTTCATCAATATATTGATGTTTAGAAGTATTATGTAGATGTAGAGGTGAAAAAAAACAATAAGAATAATAGATTCATCCATTTGCCTGCGTGTACTACCTCACCTTCGGCGCTATTTCAATTGATTTATCCGGGAAGTTCATATTTTAAAAGGATACTGAATAATCTTCTCTCCATTGGTTCCAACATGTACAGTGAAGTAATAAGTGTGTATTGAAGGTACCAAAACGACAAAAAATCTCGAACATTAGTCAATGTTTTCAGCATGTTGACAGTAGTGGTGTGGTGTTTGTTTACAACTATGATCAGTCATACGATATCCGGTTTGAATAAAGCTAAGATTTTAAAATGTAGCACGGTTTTTTGACCCTAAAAGTTAATTTTTACAAATTTCAAATAATATTCATTTGTTCAATACAAGCTAAATTTACAAACGCATCATAGATTAAAAGATCTGCAATATATGAAGTTAAAGATAAAACCGATGAAATTGAGTAAATTCAATATTCATTTGGTTTTTGTCTTTAAATGGGGTACTGCAAAAATGGTGTCTTATGGCTATTCCAACATGCTTAGAACAATAGATGTTGTTATTGTGTAAGGGAATGTTTTAGTAATTAACCTATAATTATTTTTCCATGTAATTAATTTTTTAATTGTAAATGTATCTGAATTTAAGTATTAAAATAAGTACAATTTGTAGAAAAATAAAGTTCTTTATTTAACATTAAAATGTTTTATTACTTAACTTGATTTAATAAATTATTATATGATAAAATTAGTATTAATTAGTTTTAATTGTTCACTGTTGCCAAGCTTACAGTCTCATTCTCCCAGTCAGGGGTTCTGATTCCACGTTCGCTCCATCATCATAGAGCGATGACGACTTGCTTTGACTGAATGTACAAGCTAGGCATGGCTGAAATCCGTTAAGAATTGAACCAAACAGCGTTAAAAATGTATGGATAAATGCACTTGAAGAAATCGACGACGCTGATACCAACTTTCCAGTTGTAATTGACGCCGTTCTTTTCACCGATAATGTTACCAGCTACTTAGTTGAGGCCAACCGAAATCTTTAGAATAGAAGATCCCAGGATAACAAATCATCTGGAAGGGTCGCATGGCAAGCTGAAAAAAGGGGTTAAGGCTCCCCACCCAAATATTTTCAATATGATCAATACTAAAGCAGGAAGAAGCTGTTCATGCTTGTACATTATTACAATACCGGGCGGTAGAAAACGTGTTCTAAACTGGAAGAGAAAATACGCGGAGATCGACAACAGACTTGCAACTTTAAAGACCGGGCCGTTTACTGAACAATGAGCTAACACCAGTACAGTATGCTGATGTCGCATCACATCTACTGCATATTGATTGAGTTATGACTTGAGTAATGTACCAATTCTATGATATATGTTCTATGATTTGCGTGGTATTGTTTGTGTGCTATTTTTTTTAGCTAATGCAAATTAAAAATATATTTTCTTTCTTTAAATGCATCTTTTCTTTTATTTCAATTCCATCATATTTTACCTGTTATTTGACTAATATAAATAAGATGTTTTTAAATTGTACACAAACATAATTTTAATATGATTTGCATATTTAGAAATGCGTTTATTTAATTGGTCGAGATTACTTCCGGTAGAGGTTTTCAGCCAAATTTATTTTTTGATAAATGAAGCTGCCAAATACACAAGAAATATTTAGTTGAGAAACACCTTAGATAAATTAATTTCTTAATGCAATTTTAAAGAATTATAAGGATTAAACACCGTTTTCAATGGATTTATCGGCATATCAACAAGACCAACTCACTCACAAACAAATAATTTTAAGTCCGAAGGACTTTTATGATATGTTTGTGAGTGAGCTGGTCTTGTTGATATACCGATAAATCCATTGAAAACGGTGTTTAATCCTATAATAATCCTTGTTTATATAAGTATTCTGGCTACTCCAACATGAATTGTTAATATTTCATCTCTAAAATTAAAAATGCTGGAATAGCCAGAATAAACCGCAAAAATGTACCTCGGGTACCACCTACTTGTATACATAAATGTACCTTGCCATAGTATTGTCGATAAATTGTACCCTGTGTAAATTTAGATGATCCCAGATCTTGTTGGCAGTGAACGTGTTTTTTTACGTGACGATCGCGACGTAACAGATAAAAAATAGTTCTAAATGGAGACCACTTACGCTGAATTGGTCTTATTCTTACAATTTCTCGCCAAAACAAACGACGAGGTACATTTTTTTGTATAACCCAATACGACAAAGACCAATTCAGCTTCATTAACATTACATCATACTTTTTACGGGTCCACAGTCCAGTTTGTTCATTTTTTATATGTTTAATGTTTGTTATGGTTTAACGCTACTTTCAGCAATTTTTCAGCTTTATCATGACGCCCAATTTTTATGGGGGGAGGAAGCCGGAGTACCCACAGAAAACCCCCGACCTTTGCTTGGAAAACTGACAATCCTTGACAATTAGGATTGGAGTCGAGTCAGTGCACCCTGCCCGCAGTAAGAATCGAACCTGCAACCTCATTTTACAGACCACATGGTCAATAGTAGACGAAATACCACCCGCCCCCATTTTTACATGAATACACGTTGCAATAAATCAGTGAGTATAAGGGTTCATTCCAAAATGGGTGCAAATACCAGGTTAAAAGCGGTCAGTTTCCGGAATTCATCGGTATATGAACTCGCAACCCACTCACAAACTTTGAAGCCCGATACACATACAAAAGTCCTTCAATTGGCCATGGACCAGGTGTAATTGCAACTGGTTACAAACTCGTTACAAGGTCAGACAATCGCCATAAAAAATACTGTACATTTTCTAAAACGGTTACACTAGTTACAAATCTTTACTATATTAATTGTGGACTAATTTCTTGCAATGTTTCTATTCGTTTATCTGCAGAACCGTAGTTTTTTTAGTTCCAGGAACCGATAAATTAAATAGTTACACTTGTTAGGTCCTTTGACTATTTTTGATTTAGCGGACCATAGAGCTACTAGTTTTTCCTATGTAAAGTTTGCGACTCGTGCGACACAATTTTTGTCGCACTATTTCTGACGATTTGACGACAAGTGATGTTTTTACGTTTCTTGACAATTTTTCTTACACTTTAGATCTCGAATAATGCACGATGATGATTTATATCCAATAATAAATTATTTTCTACAATCCATTTTAAAAATGAGTTATCTCTCATTCATCTTCAGCAGGGTCTCATTTTGATATAGGGGAGGGGGGTAGAGATGTTTTCTATTAACATCACACGTCTGTTAACTTTTTTTAAATAAAACAACTGTTAACTGTTTTCCAATCTAATTAAAATTAAATCTTTTACTTGCTCCCCCCTTTTTAGCTTTTTAGTTTCTGTGTCCACATGTTCACCTACTGGAAACACTGATTTATATATGCATTTTTTTCGCCGTATCTCCTATCGATGAGATTCTGTTGTTATCTAGCTAGCTGGTTTTTTTTCGACTTTTGAACTCACTTTTTCTACTTTCTCATGTAAATTGTTGTGATCTGTTAGAATTATTTTAAATTTACTGTTATCTGTTCTGGGAAAAATAAAAAAAATTGTTAACGTGTTAATGGACCCCCTCATAGATATTATTTCTCTGTATTTATTATTTATATCCACGTAACCCGCATTTCTGTTGATCTAAACAATAACGAAAGAATCAACTTGGAATGTCAGAATTTGTGTACAGAACCAATGACGCGAATACTAATTATTATGATGTAAATAGTACAAAATTTATAAACAGAAAACATCGGACTGCAGGTAAGACTTCCGTTTGATTTGAACGTCCAGCGAGCAATGTTTCAGCTATATTCAGGACGAGAACAAGTTACCGCCAATAAATCATTGGGAAAAGGAGTGGACCAAAAGAAGCTACATGAAGTAATGGGAATGGACGGAGAATTTGGACTCTTGTAGCCTATTTTTCGCAATCTACAAAAGGTGCCTTTATCGTGCAAGGCGCGTGGCACACGATTCTAACACGCCACATCACTGTTGTCCGATCCAGACTTCTTTCAGTGTTATGCCATGAAAACGCCAAGAGAGGGTGTCACCTACCCGCCACATAGGAACGCGATGCGCAGCTCTGTGAATAGAGCATTGGGAACCGTCCATGCCTGTTCTTGTGTAAGTAATGCTCGGCTTGACACTAATTTGGTCCAGTTAAAATTTTTAGTCAGGTAGAGATTTATTTAGTTAATGCAGTTACCCAAGGTCTCTGTTCTAATGTCAGGTCATATAGTGACTCTATAGCGTATTACATTAAGTGTCCGGTAAGCTCCGTTTTTATACCACAATTACTATATTACAGTTTTCTTATACATTTCATTTATGGCCAAAATGATATTTATTTTTGCCTTTCAGAATTTGTGCCTCAGTTAATTTCTTGCACCAGTGACTAGTCCGAAAATCCTCTGCCGCCAAACGTCTGGGTCCCACGCAAAAAATACCTTTTGGACGGCAGAGGACATTTATTATCAAAACAAAAAGAGGAGCAATTTTATTTTATTATATATAAATAAAAGATGAGAGAGCACTTGTTTATGCACAGACACAATAGAAATATCAGATAAATTTACAAAATTGTTTACAGTCATTTACAAATAAACTGTTGGCTCATTAAACATTGTTGTTGATAAATGCAGCCGGGAAACGATATCCACAGTAAATGCATAGTTTACCAAACAAACCATACAATATACCACAATATCACAAACTGTTCCTATGTGTACAAAACATTTTGGCAAATGAGTAAACAAAAATAATGATATTTATGTATTGTTAATATCCCATTGAGCAATCTGTGTTATACCCTGTTAACTTTGAGATACCTGGTTCCCTTGTTGCTTCAAGAAATCTCTGAAAAGATACAGTAAACGTTAATTTTAAAGAAAAACAATAAATCTGTGAGCTAATGCTCACTAGAGATACCCCCGCAATGCTCACTAGAGATACCCCCGCAATGCTCACTAGAGATACCCCCGCAATGCTCACTAGAGATACCCCCGCAATGCTCACTAGGGATACCCCCGCAATGCTCACTAGAGATACCCCCGCAATGCTCACTAGAGATACCCCCGCAATGCTCACTAGAGATACCCCCGCAATGCTCACTAGAGATACCCCCGCTTTCACAAAAAGTATCGGTAAACAGGAAGTAGATGACCAAGGAGCATAAAATCGCTATATACATCATATGGTACTATAGGATACAATAATGTTCAAAATATCAGGCTTCTGCATCCTATTGTTGATTAAAAAACTGCAACAGAAAATTTTGTTACGGACTAACGAACGGTCGGAAGGACAAGTGGAAAACAGTATACCCCTCTTCTTCGAAGCGGGATATAAAAAATAGTAACACATAACTTCAACATTCATAACACACTGTGATAAAAGCATTCAAAATCCTCAACTAAGGACCGCCGTAACCATTTAAGTTTTACCATAGTGCGGTGCTATCACATATGTTACCTAAAGTGAAAATGCTATTTCCATAACCATCACAATTATAGACGGCAAGTATAATCCACCCGGTATATTTGTGCCACACTGACTGTTGTGTCCTTACCCTCAAAGTGTTTTCATTTGTGCCGCATGCTATTTGGATCATAATTATACCGCGTGAACATGTAACTTTTATTACCAAAAATCTAATGCGTGAATGCAAAACCTTGCATTGAAATAAATATACTGTACCAAAATAAAAGACGTATCTCTGTAATAAGATATATTAGGGGAGCATGGAATAAATATACTGTACCAAAACATAAGACTGCAATAAGATATAATAGGAGATACAGTAAAGTTACTTCTATCTGACTAAGTGTTCTCCACCAACAAATGTTTATAATTAAATATAAATTGTTATATAGATGTAAGCAGGTTTTGGTACTTCTCAGGGGCGTAGCTAGAATAGTTACAATGTGGATTAAAAAAAACTAGGGGGTCCGGGGCATTCCTCCCGTAAAATTGTGAAAACAGTAGTCATTTGGTGCATTTTGGAAAGTTTTAAGGTGCTTTATTTATTACTTGACATAGACAGTTTATTGATTGCAGGGATATATTGCATTTTTATGTCAAAATCATGTGGATTCAGTCGCACCGCCTCGTATTCGCGTATAGACAGCAGGGGCGGATCCAGAAAATATGGCTGGGGGGGGGGGGGGACGAAATTCGAGCAAGGGATCTGGAGATCGCTGGTGGATGGAGGTGAGATCTAAACACTCTCGCTCATTTTTTTCCTCTCTATCTGTATTTCCTCCTTTTTTCGATCACTTTCTCTTTCTTTCCCACCTTTGAGTGGGGGGAACGTCCCCTCCGCCCCCTCTAGATCCGCCACTGGGCAGCTACGCCCCTGCCTCTTAAAGACATTTTATCTATGCGGTTTATATACTAGTAAACGATTTAGGTGAACCTAATGCAAATCATTGATGTTTAACGTCCAGCAAGCAATATTTCAGCTCTATTCAGGACGTACCTAATACAAATTAACCAAGTATAGACCAATAAGTGAAAAAGAAGAGCATCCCAACAAAACCGGATATAAATTGGGATAAATAAAGATAATAACTTGGTACAGGCATTTCAAAAGAAATTGTGGGTTAAGCCAGGTTTTATTTAATGCCAAACCTCCTGCTTCCATTACTGTAGTATGTGAGTTGGTTATTTGATTAAAATGTATGGATATACATATACCACCAGTCAGTTATACGTGTATCCAATAAACATCGTAGCTCAATAAACGAGTACTGAATTTAAAAAATAAGAAAACTATCTGCAATCATATTTTCAAACGAGATAGAATATTTTTTTCAACAAGGAAATTGTATCTAAAGTAAAACTTATTAAAGGCGCGGACGGGTCGTTTTTTCTTGTAATCTTGGTTTATAAGTTAACATCGTATATTGGTAACCGCAAGCTCTCGCATACCCGATCAATTGAGAAATTAAAATAAACAAAGACACATTGATATTCATACTACAACTTTTAACAAATAAATTAAGAATAAGATGGCTTTTTTCATTGGCAGCAGAGTTTTAAAACAATAGTTTGCTGGAGCGTCGATAGCTTTCGCTTGACAGGTCATGATAAAACCTAATTACTATGTTGTAAATTTAGGTTTAAAGATGTCCAAACACTATGTTGTGTGTTTGTGTATTTGAGACCCTTCCTTCCATTTCTTTTTACTGTTAGCCCAGTATCGTCGATCAATTTAATACATACCCGAAGTATATCCGCCCAGATTGGTCCTCTGCAAGCTTATAAACTGCCTGCGATACTTTCGTTTTATCATAAGGCACGGCTAGTTCCTACACCAAAAGAAATCTTCAGTAAGTTTGTTTTCAAAATTAAAGCATTAACAATTCGTTTGATACATGTTTTTGGGGTTTTATAGCTTGATAAATATACAACTAGTATGTTTATTGTTGAAATAATTAAGGAATAAATTATTTAACACTATTCTTGGTCAAATAATATATTACTACTGCAAATAATTCAACCAACCCAATAAGTATCAGAAGCAAGTATTTCATGTAAACCACGCTGTTTTTGCAGGCTTATGTCATACAACATACCTCTATCGCTGCAATAAAAACCTCAGGAGTAACCAGCAATGTCTGCTCTGTGTCATATCGTTTTAAAATATCCAATAGCCGCATATCGTTTACGACTATATGTTCCTGAAGTACTAATATAGGGGCAACTTTCTTGTTGGGATCGATTCCCATTTTGCTTATATCATCCGAAGTATTTCCCGCCCTTAGAACGGGCCCAAAAGACACCTTAAAGTTAGGTTTCTTTATTTTAATGTCCTCACAAATTCTCAAGAACTCGAATTCAACGGGAACATCCTAAAAATAAAAATACTGCTAGTTGTAACAAAACAAAAAAGAATTTAAATGCACTCTTTAGAAATACATGTAGCTTTAATAATAATTAATTAGTTATAGCCATTGTCATCATTTTCATCTATATCACGCTGTTGACCAAGAAGTCGTGGTACTGGAAGATTGACTTTAGGAAGTAATTGGTAAAGTTCTCCAGAAAAAATATGTAATTCGCACAGTCTACCATTTAATTTATTAATGACGACCAAGATAAAACATAAAAGTGTTGACAGCTTCAATAAGCCGTATAGTTTGTTCCTTACGCCACACTCGCTTTGGTAAAAGATTCTTTAGTAACAAATCTTATATTTAACGCGTCTTTCTTCTTTCTTTCTTTCTTTCTTTCATTCTTTCTTTCCATTAAAATTCCTTCTATATTTTCCTCTCGGTTTTTAGAGATGTGATGTCTGATTTACACGAAATTCGTTGGTGCTGACATTAAGTTTTCTAATCAACTATTAACATTTTCAAATGGTTTTGTTTTGGTAGAAATTTGTTTTTCAGTAATGTTTTAGGTATATCTGGGTTTATCGGGGTATATTTAGGAAGAAGGCCGGAGCTCCCGGTAACCCCCTGACCTTCGAAAGACAGGCGAATAACTGACACTCCTTCTCAATTAAGGTTTTAAGTCGAGAATATACTGCCCCCAGTAAACATCGAACTCGCAAACTCGGTGTTGACACACAACTAAAACTAGAAGATGACGGAGTACCTTTGCCACTCGACCATATAGCCCTCCCCCCTCTCACCCATGTAATAATTGAAACTGACTTAGACCATTGCTTTGATCATGACAGCATAATTTTGGTATGATTGTAACTTGGTAGTGTTTACAAGTGAATTTTAATTCTGTGCTGATCAAATAAAATGGGTTAATACTGACAGTTAAATCTAATTCCTCCATTCCACTGCTGTCTGACTCGTTGATCACCTTGGCTAAAGCTATTGCTCCTGCAGTAGTTATAAGGTTATTTCCCATCTACAATTATAGGAACAAATATAACGTCAGTAAATGTTAAAGTTCTGAACCTAGCTCAAGTACAATACCAAAAATCCAAAACAAATACTGGACACATGTGGCATAGTAGATTTTATAAAATGGCCACAGTTGTCGTCAGTAGCGTGGTTGATAAAATGAATAAAGAACTCTAAGCAGTTGATGATCACTTTAGTATATCAGTTATGACTTTCTAAGTATGCAATAAAGTTAAGAGATAAAAACACTGAAGAGAATATTGTTCTACGATAACAAAGGAAATGTCTGATCAATTTGCTTCTGAACATTAGTAGGATGGAAACCAATTACCAGATCAATCGCTACACATCTGCTGTCAATGCAGTTAAGTTATTGGAACACGTTAAATAATGACTTTATTGCGTGATTAAACACTTCTAGAAGAATCTATACATAAGCGATATAATCAAAGTGGCAAAATTCGATAAAATACAATTAAAAGCTGGCTAGTAACTTAAGCTAGCGGATTTTAAATCTAGTCATAAAGATTATTGGAATTGATTTGCCTTGAGTTCTGAACAGGTAACTAAACTGATAATGATGTAATTACCCTAAGAATGCGTAAATTGTCATTGGAGAAGATTGCTTTAGCTATTCTGAGCGCAGCATCAGCATTTAAACGATTTCCACTTATGTCAATCTCTAATAGAGAATTGTTAGTAGAAAGGGCATCGGCAATGGCGACACCACCTTCCGGTCCGAATCCGTTCCAACTCAAGTTTATCCTTTTCAGTCCAACGTTTTCCTTTAAAAGACAACTGTATTTGTATTGTACAATATTTGAAAAATAATATCAACACTTGACACTTGTTTGCTATGTAATATTTCTGTTTTATTAAAAATGAAACTGAAATATATGCAAGTTTGCGCGTTATTTAACTCCAGAATAATGACAAACAAGACGTATCACTACCGTGGATATACGGCCGCTCTGTATAACCGTTCAGCTCTAAGAATGACCCTAAAAGTTGTTTGATACGATAAATTTAGAGGACCAATCCGCGAACCATACATCTCGATATACATTACGAAGTATAGATTTCCCGGTAAAACATATCGTTATAACTGTAGTCCATTTAATGCATAATGATGTCAATTAACCGTCAAACAATAAAACAATTAACACCACAGTCGGTTCATTAGAATAGGGTTTGATATATCCCCTACTTTTATTTTATTTGATCTTAGATTTCTTGTTTTCCTCAACAAAGCAGTGGTAGGTTTAATGTGTGGTGTGCACGGATTAAGCTTAGAAGAGCATTATCAATTAAGTCACGGCAACAGTTGTCAAAAAACTCTTACTTTAATTCCATTGGCTACAGCTACTGCTCCTTTTTGTCTTAGATGATTCCAGCTCAAATCAATTACATCAAGAATGTCGTTAGCACCTGCGTACAATAAGTGTTTCATAATTCAACGTCTAAAAAAATTCAACTATACATCCGTGTTTTAGTGTTGCCGCTTTAGATGTCTGTATTTGTTCTCGTTGTTTATTTTGAGTCTTTTACCACTTTAATTTTGGCGAAATGCGTGATTTATTAATATTTACTAATTATTTTAAATACGTCCTCTTGATTTCTCTGCATCTTTTGTTCAAATAAGAATGTTCCTATATGCTGCCTGTATGTCAAATTTTCATATAAAACAACCACAAAGCTGCAATTTGCTTGTGTTTAACTAAGAAATTCTTACCAATAGCAGCCCCAAGGATTGCTCCACCTTCCTCTCCAAACATGTTATGACTTAAGTTTAAATCTTTTAAATATTTATTATTCTGCAAAAAAGAAAATAACACTTAAGTAAAAAAGTTTATAATTTCCAACAGTGACATACAGGATACATGTATATTGTAACGGGACAATGGTAAAGATGAAGTCTTTCTTTCTAAGATAAAAGGATGAAATGGTACAGATGAAGTCTTTCTTTCTAAGATAAAAGAATGAAATGGTACAGATGAAGTCTTTCTTTCTAAGATAAAAGGATGAAATGGTACAGATGAAGTCTTTCTTTCTAAGATAACAAAGAACATCTAAATTTTACTAAACAATATTTTCACAATATAGTTTAGCTCATAATGCTTTATAAGAATATATTATGTAATTACGTCTTTGTAGGTGTTGATTTATGTTAACATGGCTTAACGGGCTTCGACAGCTGTATTTTGAAGGTTTAAATATAAGTAATCATGAGCAGCTCCTGGGTGTTTTTAGGATATAAAATTTATAATACATTTTTATAATACTTGTTTTGTCCTGACGATATCTACAAAGAGTAAATATTTTGTTCAGACAAATTACATTCTTATTTTACAATAATGTTTTGGCTTAATGACACGATGAGTTGACAATTTTTTAGACAATTTCCGTTTTTGTGGTATACTCACCTCAAGTATGCTTGCAAAAAATGCGGCATCTGTGTCAACAAATTCATTTCCTAAATAAAAAAAGAGTTAAATATAATAAAATAACTGACAATTAAAAGACACAATAAACAGTTTCAATTGTCTATGTTGGGGCATCATTTTGGCGGTTATTTTTAGTTGTAAGTACACTGTCAGTTAGAGAAGTTATTTTGGAGTAAGTTGAATATGCCATTACTAAGTATATTACTCTAATCATGTTCGGTTATGTCTTGTTATTGACATTTCAGTCTGTATTAAACGAATCCTACGATTCCTTACCGTTCTGCTGTAATGAGGTTAAAAGAAAAGGTGATACCAAATTGATGTCATTCAAAGTTTTCTAACTTACCGGATAAATTTATCTTCCGAAGACCTGCGTTTATATTGAGCATCCTACAAATACTTCTGGCGCCCTCTGTTCCCAGTTTGTTATCTGCTAAACTCTAGCAAAAGACATTTAAAAACAATAAACGAAATACTTGGCAAACAATAGCACATTTTAAAAAATTTAGTTATAAATTATGCTGAACCCTCTGTACCCAGGGATACTATGGTAATATGTAACACCTCCCACCCCGTGTAAGGAATAATAACGTAAGATGTAACTCCTCACACCCTAAAACGTTTTAATGGTAAGGTGTCGTTTATGTAAGATGTAACTCCTCCCACCCCGTGTAAGGGATACTAACGTAAGATGTAACTCCTCCCACCCTGTGTAAGGGATACTAATGTAAGATAAAACTCCTCCCATCTTAAAAAGTTCCTAATGGTAAGGTGTCCTTTATGTAAGATGTAACTCCTCCCACCCTGTGTAAGGGATACTAACGTAAGATGTAATTCCTCCCACCCTGTGTAAGGGATACTAATGTAAGATATAACTCCTCCCATCTTAAAAAGTTCCTAATGGTAAGGTGTCCTTTATGTAAGATGTAACTCCTCCCACCATGTGTAAGGGATACTAATGTAAGATATAACTCCTCCCATCTTAAAAAGTTCCTAATGGTAAGGTGTCCTTTATGTAAGATGTAACTCCTCCCACCCTGTGTAAGGGATACTAACGTAAGATGTAACTCCTCCCACCCTGTGTAAGGTATACTTATGTAAGATGTAACTCCTCCCACCTTAAAAAGTTCCTAATGGTAAGGTGTCCTTTATGTAAGATGTAACTCCTCCCACCCAGTTTAAGGGATACTAACGTAAGATGTAATTCCTCCAACCCTGTGTAAGGGATACTAACGTAAGATTTAACTCCTCCCACCCTGTGTAAGGCATACTAATGTAAGATATAACTCCTCCCATCTTAAAAAGTTCCTAATGGTAAGGTGTCCTTTATGTAAGATGTAACTCCTCCCACCCTGTGTAAGGCATACTTATGTAAGATGTAACTCCTCCCACCTTAAAAAGTTCCTAATGGTAAGGTGTCCTTTATGTAAGATGTAACTCCTCCCACCCAGTTTAAGGGATACTAACGTAAGATGTAACCCCTCCCACCCTGTGTAAGGCATACTTATGTAAGATGTAACTCCTCCCACCCTGTGTAAGGCATACTTATGCAAGATGTAACTCCTCCCACCATGTGTAAGGCATACTTATGTAAGATGTAACTCCTCCCACCCTGTGTAAGGCATACTTATGTAAGATGTAACTCCTCCCACCTTAAAAAGTTCCTAATGGTAAGGTGTCCTTTATGTAAGATGTAACTCCTCCCACCCTGTGTAAGGGATACTAACGTAAGATGTAACTCCTCCCACCTCGTGTAAGGCCTACTTATGTAAGATGTAACTCCTCCCACCCTGTGTAAGGCATACTTATGTAAGATGTAACTCCTCCCACCCTGTGTAAGGGATACTAACGTAAGATGTAATTCCTCCCACCTTAAAAAGTTCTTAATGGTAAGGTGTACATTAATACACGCCAAAAAGTTTGATGGCGGTTTAAGCTGTGCTTCATAGTGGTTGTTATCTGTAAATTTTATACTTTATTGTTGACGTCACTGTATTACCACGTACTTGTTATATATAGCTCAATATTGAATTATCAGATTCTCTTGTGTCCTTTACATAAAGATACCACAGTATTTATGACATGTGTTTCACAATTTGTGTTTCCAACGTACCAGTTCAGTAATATATTCGTTTTCTTCTAACATTCTAGCCATGCACTCTCCCCCTTCACTCCCTATCCAGTTTCCATCTAAATTTAGTTTCTCCAAAGAAATATTGTTCTACATTAAGAAATATATATCATGTATAAACTATTACTACAAAGCAGTCAAATAAAAGTTCATGGGTATTGACATTTATATACAAAAACACTCTGAATAATAACACTACAATTCTTTAAATCAATTTACATTTATACTACAATACGAGATTGGGAGTGTTTTATCTAAGAATTCAAACAAATATAATAATATTTAGTACAATGTTTGAAATATAAATTGTGTCTTAGATATTAAGTATTTACTTCAACCCATGTGATGTGTCAATTGAATTAGATTTAAAATTAAAATGACTGTGTTGGTTTTAGTTTGTATGTTTTTGTCAAAGATAAACATTTGATAAATCAGTTTTAAAGGTACGAACAACCATCAATTATTGATTGCATTACAACATAGAAGTAGCAAAAAGACGTGCATGGCAACATCCCAGATCAATCTTGTTTAAAAGCACGTTGTCAGATTTTTTTATAATTAATCAATTTATTTTTGGTCTTTTATATCGCATGTACAAAGAAAACGTTCAAAACCATGAAATGACATATTATGAATGGTTGTGGTATGTTACGTACTCGTAAGACAAGAGCTATAGCTTTGGCTGCTGTCGGGCTTAGTCCGTGATATCTCATTGTGATTTCGTTGTCAACAATATGTCTGACAAAGTATGATATGGGTACAATTCCATATTGCTGACAAATCTTCAAGTAATTGCTTTTTCCGGTTGTGTCGTGATAGAACGTCTCCTCTGTAAAGGAATGGGGGGAGATCATTTAAATGTTTTGTACAATTGATAATGAAGCTAATTGTTCGATCGAACAAACGTTGGCAATAAGACACTTTGAACATTAAAAATTTATAACAAAGAATTTTACTTTTCAATTAGCAGTCAAAATATTTTCTTAAACTGTGTTGACATTAAAAGTTTTACCTGTCAAAGGAAGGAAAGAACTTTGATTGTTAAACAAATGATTCCGAATAATGACTGCCATGGAAACCAAGCAATTTTTTCTGATTTTATCTAGATTGTACTTTCTGTTTGATTGGACATTTAACCTTTTGTTTTTTACCTTCTGTATCTTTGTTTCTACCTTACAAAAATGCATATGTGCAACTCTAGTCATTGACCATTTGTATTTCGCCACAATAGAGCTTAAGACGATGTCAGAAATAATAAATCTGAGCTAATGCTCACTAGTTATACCGCCGCTTTCACAAAAATTTTGCATGTATGTCAACTATGTGTAAAAATCTAAGTATTCAGTAAACATGAAGTAGATGACCAAGGAGCATAAAATCGCACAATATGGTACTATATAATAAACTAATATGCAAAATATCAGGTTTCTGCATCCTATACTTTCTTA
Organism: Limnoperna fortunei; assembly: GCA_944474755.1. Taxonomy (NCBI): domain Eukaryota; kingdom Metazoa; phylum Mollusca; class Bivalvia; order Mytilida; family Modiolidae; genus Limnoperna; species Limnoperna fortunei. The sequence goes on from OX104113.1 coordinate 8,549,950, forward strand.
GAAAACTGCGACAGAAATTTTGGTTACGGACAAAATGACATTTTGTTACGGACGGACAAGAGAAAAACAGTATACACTCCTTCTTCGGAGCAGGGTATAAATAATACAGATATACAGTAACACGGCAGCTCACCATCTATATCTAAATCTGTGTCATAATCCTCCTCTGTGAACTGAGGTTTGTTAGTCTGGTGTCGGAATACAATGTCTTCTTCCTCTTCTTCACTACCTAGATCACTTTCATAATCATTTTCTTTAACTTCAGTGATCAAAATGTCAGTTTGTTTATTGTTATCTGGTAGTGGTGATTCTATTGATTCTCTTGCTGGTGTGCGTATAAGAACGGCCCTGGACCTCTGCGAAGGTACACGGATTAACGGATCTCGCGGTGTATCTGGGTTTTTATCTTCCTGTTCTTCTTCTTCTGCTTCTTCTATAACAGATTCCAGGGGAAAATGTACCTACAACAACAGTGTGTTATTAGAAATATTAAAACAGACTTGAAAGATGTTTGTTGTATACATTATGCGGCATGTTCATTATAATGTTACTGTATATATGTGATTGATTGGATGTTTACTTAACGTCTAGTGAGCGGTATAATCAATAAACAATAAATTCGAGAAATATGATGGGACTGAGGGCAGAAAATGGTGACTGTCACTAGAAAGGTAAATATCCGATCCCTACCCATAGATATATATATGGAGAATTTTGGAGGTATGGGAAAATTATTTAATTGGGGATACAATATGCCTACTCTTTTACGAAATCTACAAAAGGGGTCTATCGTTATCGCGCAAGGACCTTTGCGCTCTCAAAACACGTTACCCACTATGGCTGCATGTCTACCCGTATTGTAACTAGACAACTACCCAACAAGATGCCCCTATCCGCAGCTCTGTGAGTCGACCACTAGAAACCATTCCGGAGTCCCAGCTTTACTGCTAATACGTCTATCGGACGTGATTAATTGATTGCTTACTTGATTGATTGATTACAAATAAATTTAAAAACTGAGTTAAAATAATCCTATTGTTTTAGTGTTGTTTTTCATTCTTTGATAACAGAATGATAACAAAGTTTTGTAGGTCGAGGTTTCAAGTCGTCTAAAGGTCGAAATACTTAATCGGATTAAATTGGTCTTAAAATTCTGTATGTGCATAAGACTGGAATAAATACTTGTTATCATTGTTACCACAAAGTATAATTAAATATATATCGAGGGTCTTACTTCAATATAGTTTTTAATATATGATTATCGTTACTTTTACAACATTGTCGAATGTCGTTCATACATGCACAACAGTTTCCTCCACCAATAAACACTGAATGCCAAATAATGCCACAATATAGCTGGAAAAATTGCTGAAATCGTTACAAAACCATCAAACAAATACACTTATCGGCCGTATAATACATGTAACAATTTTGTCAATTGTATATCTCATTTAAAAATAATGAGAAATATTAAATATTACTGAATGATTGGTTCGTTCCTTAACGTCCATTGAGTGGTAAGTACACCTAGTTAACAATCGAGAAATAGGATGGAGTAAGAGCACACATTTTTGAGTGACACTGGAAAAGTATTTCTTTGGCATATATGGAGCATGTGGTAGGGACAGGAAACTAGTGGCAACAATACGCGTACTCTTTATGAAATCTAGAAAAAAGGGTCTTTATCGTGCATGGACCTTTGGCGCGTTCAAAACACGTTAGCTGCTATGGCCAGCGGCAGCCTTTCCGCATTGTAACCTGAAACAGCACCGCCCCCCCCCCCAAAAAAAAAAAAAAAAACGAAAGGCCATTATAGCGGCTACTTGGGGACGCGATATTTATTTATTTATTTAGCTCATTTATTGATACACCATTCAGTAAAAATTAATCCTTACCCCAAGTGGTTAATGCAAGCTTATCATAACTTTTACAACAGTTTACTCGATCTTCAATCAAAAGGATGCCGTGATATTGCTGACAAAATTACTGGCGTAAAACCAAAAATCAATCAAAATTTTATCACAACATTTTTTATTATATCAACACTTATCATCAGCTGTACCGTTTACTATTTGTCAATTTGATGTCAGTAAAAAATAATGAGACATATTTAACTGTTTAATTGGGCGTGTAATTCCTGTATTATTAATAATTAAATTAAAACAATATATAATTAACACAGTGTTATATTGTTATTGTGACCCCTTGAAAAGTTCACGAAGTCATCGGTTACCAAGCACATGTGTGACGTACCTGTTGAGTGTCTGTCTCGTTGTCCATCGTACTTCCCCCTGTCATCATCCTCTACAACAATGATTCCATGTGAACAATTTGTCAACTTTTTAAATGGTATTACTACACATTCCGACTGCTATAAATGTAAACAAACTTTCCTCGTTGTTTCGTCTATAGCTATGATCAATAGTTATGGTTGACATCGACAGGTTCGTTCAAGTCTAAAAATAATATACCTTGCATTTAAATACCACGTAATCCTGTTTTCGTACCTGTAATTAGAGTTACCTATCATAATCAAACGAATGGCATTTGAAAAGATAAGAAGGCAGAACATATTAAAAATGTTTTTATATTTTAAAAGGCAATACACACATGCTCACAATGAAAACGAGAAGGGTAATTACCAGTCTTTTTGTCAAAATAAGTCACCAATTCAAAAATATATAATAAAAGAGATTGGCATTGTATGTCTCCGACTAAGTGTTCGTTTATTTACAATATAGTAAATAAAAATATATATACAAAATAAATGAAAACAGATATATAGATATAACTCAGATCTCCTTTGTACTTGTAATACAGGAATTATTAAAGGATCTCAATCAATACATGCGTTTCTATCTACCTCAAGTTTATATACAATAGAAAAATAATATATGTTGTATGACTAACTCTCCTCAAGCAATCATATAGATGAAAAATCGTTGAAAGTGGGGTTAAACACCATTCAATCAATACATGCGTTTCTATCTACCTCAAGTTTATATACAATAGAGACTAACATTTTCTCCTCAAGCAATCATATAGATGAAAAATTGCTGAACGTGGGGTTAAACACCATTCAATCAATACATGCGTTTCTATCTGCCTCAAGTTTATATACAATAGAAAAATAATATATGTTGTATGACTAACATTTTCTCCTCAAGCAATCATTTAGATGAAAAATTGTTGGAAGTGGGATTACATACCATTCAAACAAACATTTTCTTATTCCCAATAAACACTATAAAAATGTCGGATACACGGTAAATAGTTAGCTTTGCATGTTAAGGATTTTTATAAGATTTTAAAATTGAAAAACAAATTGTTAAGAAATACCTCGATATAGTTTGGAAAGATTCTCTGTGGTATAAATGGATTGATTGGAGGTTTTGCTTTACGTCCATCGAGTAGTATTTCGACTATATTCAGGATAAGAACAAGTTAAAAATCGGGAGAGATGACCTAATGGGCATACAACTGGTAATACCACTGGACAAGAAAATTTAGACTTATTAGCAGATACAACGAGCCTAATATTGTATAATGTGAGAATATATTCTGATGTTAAAGCTTGTATTGTTCACAGCAACTGTAAATCAGGATAGTTTGCATGACCGACAAAGGGAAAGTTCATCTCAAATGGGAACAAACTAACTCTTCGGCAAGCGTGATGGCATCAACTTTTCCTTTTGTTGATAACAATATTCCTTCAGCTCCAGGGAGTGATGTTTACGTTTCATAACTCGTACGTTTTGCAAGATCTGGCGATCGGTTTCCGATTTTCTAGACAGATCTGGCGATCGGTTTCCGTTTTCCTAAACAGATCTGGCGATCGGTTGTCTAGTCAGATCTGGAGATCGGTTTCCGAAGTCTATGTATAACATTGATAAGTGACGACTTTGTTAAATTGAGTGGATAAGTGAAGACTTTGTAACATTGAGTGGATAAGTGACGACTTTGTAACATTTAGTGGATAAGTGAACACTTTGTAGTGGATAAGTGACGACTTTGTAACATTGAGTGGATAAATGAACACTTTGTAACATTGAGTTGATAAGTGACGACTTTGTAACATTGAGTGGATAAGTGAACACTTTGTAACATTGAGTGGATAAGTGACGACTTTGTAACATTGAGTGGATAAGTGACGACTCTGTAACATTGAGTGGATAAGTAAAGACGCTGTAACATTGAGTGGATAAGTGAAGACTTTGTAACATTGAGTGAAAAAGTGACGACTTTGTAACATTGAGTGGATAAGTAAAGACTAACTTTATTTGCTTTAAATGAAAATTTTGTGAACATCTGTTCCCTTTAAATGCACATTTTGTGAACATCAATTGACTTTCAGAGAAGATTTTGTGAACAGCAAGAGACCTTAAATGGAGAGTGTGACCAAGTGCCTTATTAAGAACAAATCAACAGCTCGTATTCAACATAATAGAAACTAGGAAATATTATTGTATTGTACAGATATCATGGAAAGACTTCCATTTGAACCCTCCACTAAAAATGCATTATTTCGAACGTAAATAAAAGAATTTGGCACTGGGAAGCAGCCATTGGTGAACCCCACAGTGGACACAGTCATGCATTGCCAATTGGGCAAGGGCGAGCCGTGTGAACTCCATGTTTCTTGTGATAATGCATTGCGTATTTTTATTAGGGGGTTCAATTGGAAGTCTTACCGATATCATTATTAACTACACAATAGTTGTCCTGTTTTAATTATCCAAATGTTTTTGTCAAATAAGATTGCTACAATTATAAGATCTACCTAGGAATAGTAGATCAACAGATAATTAGTTACCAGGTAATTAAATACTGTTTAATTGCTGATTCCAGTATCAACTTGTTCCTTTATGTTTTAATAGAAGTTAGCAATTTTATAAAGTATAGTGTTACAGTTACTGGTACTTCTTTCGATAAATACACATTACATACATTATGTGTAGGTACAACTACCTGTATCACGTCGAGACAGTTGCATGTGTACAATCGTATCACTACGAGACGCGTAGCGTCGAGTTGTGATGCGGAATGTATGCAACTGTCGAGACGTGATACAGGTAGTTGTACCTATACTTAAATGTATGTAATAAGTTTATCTAAAATTAAGAAGTATAAAATGGGGCCGAACAAAACTGAATGTTTAAAATTTTTAATAAACGTTCAACGAAGAATTTGTTTATAAAATATAGGCCCTAACGTCACACGTATTATGACGTCATATCTCATTCATAGAATGAAAGTCATTCACCGAATCATTGGTTATACCATTCATTGTGACGTCAAGAAGTAATTCCGACAAAAGTACATCTTGTATCACATAATTTTATATAGATGATACAAGGTTTTGTATCACACATGTTGTATCAATCGCTAATTTTACAGATTTTGACGAAATACATACTTAATTTTAGATAAATATTCTGAATTTGAAATTACTCTGTCATAAGAACATCATATTTATTTATGGATTGAAGTAATATGAAATAAAACAATTATCGTTCAAATATGCAAAAATTGGTCGGTTTAAAATACACCTGAGCATAAGAATTGAACTATTAATTAAGGGAATGGTGTTTACTTCAAAACCTGAAAGCAATAAATGAAATAGTATACACAGAGACAATACTCACCATCAAACTTCTCAGGAAAAATCAATCTGAAATGCTTTAAAATTCAGTCAAATTATGTATGACAGTCACAAATGAAATTCGATTGAACTTCAACTAAAACTAAAATTTATCCCAATAATCAATAGTTTATTTGTTCTCTAAGCATTGTATCCCCTTTTTTCCTTTTTAGTTAGTAAAATTCGGCATAAACTTTAACAATACAACACACGCTTTTGATGAACATACATATTAACCTCTACTTTAAATACGTACACTCCAGTTTAGATACTCAACACGAAAAGTGTTTAAAAGGAAGTCTCATAATAATGCAAAATTTATAACATATAAAAGGATTAATTCATGATTATCTAATACAAATCTAATTAAAAATAATTCATTCACCTGCAGTCCTTCTTTGTATTGACGCCGCGAGGCAGCTCTTTTTTTTTTCGCAGCAGGGGCCTTGGTGTCCGAGTGGTTAAGGTAATCTACAATTGATCATGTGGTATATCAACACTAAGGTTGTGGGTTCGAGTCTCACTGGGGACAGTGTGCAATCGACACCAGACTTAATTATGTGTTTGTTTGAATGGTGTTCAATTAAAATTGGAGTCGAGCGCACCTTGTCCGCGAACACGCAATCTGTGTTTACAGACCACGTGATCAACAACGGCGTTAAACAACACACAAACAAACAAATTTTTGTCGTGCGAAGAAGATCTAAGGCCATAAATCATGGAAGAGTTAACAAATACCTCTATAATGACAAAGGAGAAGAAATTAAGCTGGAAAAATCCACAGGATAAAAAAATAATCATATTTTAGTGACTATCGACGGAAATCTAACGTTCACTATGCATATGCAAAACCAGGTCAACAAAGCAAATAGTAGTACGGGCCTTATTAGAACAGACACCCATCTTGAGGAAATGAGCTTCAAATATTTATTCCAATCACTAGTAAGACCGCATCTCGAATATGCTGAAGCTGTAACGATATTTAAAAAATCGATAATGTTCAAAGAAAGGTCCAAACTCATGACACACGTGTCGGTGATCAATATAATGACCTACTACCGTAACTATTCGGTGGCCCGGGTCCTTGTTGGCTTATATGGTCACACACTCGAATTTCGTCCATACTCGAATTTCGGCTATTTATACAGATAAAGAATTGAATTGAGTAAAAAATCTGTAGAAGCACATGTCGAGACCTTTTATACGTGGGTGCAGGACGTTAAATAAACGTGAGCTATAATAGTTAGTGCCCCCCTAGTTCCAGTTTAAGTTATAACCCACATATAATGTGCCTGGCTCCAAAGGGGGCGCCCTATACACTTATAGAGGGTGGGGAAAAAATTGATGGAAATACAACTTTTTTTGCATATTCCTGAATTGTGAATACTAAATCATGAGCATTTACCCAATTTGTAACATATAACGTCAAAACAAAAATGCCTGCGCTATATAGTTTCATAATAAAATCTTTCCTGTATTCACTCTGTTGTCATTCGTGAATATGAGCACTGATAATCCTGCAAATATTAAGACCGATTTTAATGCATTGCATGCATATGAAGAGCCTCTGGATTTATCAAAAAGGCACCATGACAAAGACATCATAAAGAAATCTCTTAAAAGTTTAATTCAAACCCGCCGACTTGCCGAGGGCAAAGAATTGCTGAACATAACTTTCACAAAACAGGAACCTGTTGCTCATGAGGTACGGCGTCGGAACGGAATGGCTTTGGTCGGCCGGAATACTTGGATTTTTAAAAATTCCCATATAACTTTTTCACAGAAAAAAGCAGTGTCAAGTAAATTTTTTTCTTGTATAAGTGTTTTCCAATCCTCTTTTATTTGAATTATCATGAGCATGAAAATTAAAAATTTTGGAGTTTGGCAATAAACTCCATTTGCAATTGAAACAGCCATAGCAATACCAGAGACATATGTCTCTGACAGTACATTAAAGCTATCATTATAATAATACTAATGCACATAATATAATGCCATCAGTCATCTGAAATTCATGTTAATTATTCTGTTCTTTAGATGAGCATCAAAACACATATAAATAGTAATACTAGCCCTAGATCAAAATAAAAATTAAATTAAAACTATTAGTCGTTAGTTAAATGTTTCCAAAAAAACTATAACTATATTTCCTGCAAAAAATATATAGCCTGAACTAATTTAAATATTTGGTCATTATTTGCAACAACAAACAAAAAAAAAACAGTATCAAACATTACTAACAGAAATCAACTGAAAAAAATGCAATATATAACAATTCATTTATTTTCAGTTAAAGGTGAAAGAAGACCTTATTTAATTACTAACAGCAACCAATCTGAATAACACTTTACTGCCAAAATGTTACAAAAATAAGTAATAGGGTTTTATAAATTGTTTTTCTACTTAAATTTAAATCTGCTGCTGGAAGTTTTAACTAATTAAAAATAAAGTATTGGACAAGTGTACTTTATTAAATTGTAACAAAAATTAAACAAGAAACTTATAAGATAATCAATATGTGTAAATTTTATTTCAGCTTTCTCATGAAGAATTACAAAAACAACAAGACAGAAAAGAACAGAACAGAAAAGCAGCACATAAATGTCGTCAGAAGAGGAAACATAAATTAGAGTATTTTATTTTGGTTAGTTATTCATAATTCACAATAGATTGCAGAAACAATTAACAAACTAGAGATGTGAATTCTTAGATTTGTCTAGTTCTGTTCAGTTGATTAAGTCATACGTAATAAAACTGGTAAAAGCTAATAAATTAGGAAAATTAAGTGAAGCTAAAACCATTTCAGTGAAATAAACAATTACTCTGTGTAGATAAGTCATTTCCTGTTTTAATAAAAGGTGAAAATTCTTGGAAGTTGCTATAAAAAAATCCATGATCAACAAAACATTAGGAAACATGATGTATTTGTTCTGAAAGGGTAAAAGTAAACTGAATACCTGGATTTTTGGTTTTTTAATTTGTCTCAGTACAAAAACTGTGGTAGATTTTGTGATAAAAAATATATAAAATATTGTCCAGTATTGATAAAAGAAATCACTCGTAAGATATGCTTTAACATAGTCCAGTTGGATCGCAATCTGTAATTCCACCTGTCTCACAGCCCCACCCTTTTTTAAAGCAGCTGGTGGACTCTTTTAAACTGACAAATTTGTACAATTTGTCTCATAGAGTGTATTAATATTTACAGGAAAGAGAAAAATTGAAAATGAGGAAAAAATGGCTAGAACAAACATTACATTCACTTGAGAAAGAAAAAGTTAAATTGCTGCACACTCTGAGAACAGAAGGGAATACAGTAATAGAGAGTGGAAATACAGACCAAAATGAAGCAGCCAAAAATTCAACTGTGATATCTAATTCGTGCCTATATAAACAGAACAACACTCCTCATATCTGTTGTGAGTGTGAATACCTTCCCAAAAATCAAAGTCACTGTGATCAAAAGAAATTCAACAAAATCAAAGAACAGACTTCTAGTATTAAAAACTCGTGCAATGTGGCAAATCAACATAGTGAAAATGATGACAGAATCAGTTTTTTTAATTATTATATGAAAATGAATCAAAATGCTGAAAATTGCTCAATTGAAACGGCAGATATGTTTCAGAAAAGTACTGTTAGTGATTATTTTTCTGATAGTGACTCAGACAGTAGTCAGGAATATTTAGTAATTTATGAAAGCGAAACAGATTCTAGTGATATGTTCAGTAATAGCCAGTCATCATAGTTTTATTATTGCCATTGTTTCTATTTTGGACTGATTGATGTATTTGGAGTTTAATGCATTTTAAGCTTTATATCAGTTAACTGTTGTTAAGAAACTATTGTACCCATGGGTAATAATTGTCCAGTGACGGGTGAACTCTGGCTTACTGGTTACCGCCAACATGGGCCAATGATAAGTAAACTTAGGTAATTGCTAACCTTGGACCAGTGTCTAGTGAATAGGGATGTCAGGAACCTGTCAACCCTTGACCATTGTCTAGTGAATAGGGATGTCAGGAACCTCCCAACCCTTGACCATTGTCTAGTGAATAGGGATGTCAGGAACCTCCCAACCCTGGACCAATGTCTAGTGAATAGGGATGTCAGGAACCTGCCAACCCTGGACCATTGTATAGTGAATAGGGATGTCAGGAACCTCCCAACCCTGGACCAATGTCTAGTGAAAAGGGATGTCAGGAACCTGCCAACCCTGGACCAGTGTCTAGTGAATAGGGATGTCAGGAACCTCCCAACCCTGGACCAGTGTCTAATGAATAGGGATGTCAGGAACCTGCCAACTCTGGACCAGTGTCTAGTGAATAGTCATGTCAGGAACCTGTCAACCCTGGACAAGTGTCTAGTGAATAGGGGTGTCAGGAACCTGTCAACCCTGGACCAGTCTAGTGAATAGGGATGTCAGGAACCTGCCAAACCTGGACCAGTGTTTGTGAACAGGCATGTCAGGAACCTGTCAACCCTGGACCAGTGTCTAGTGAATAGGGATGTCAGGAACCTGTCAACCCTGGACCAGTGTCTAGTGAACATAGATGTCAAGAAATCTGTCAAACCCGGACCAGTAACTAGTGAACTTGGGTAAACTGAGGCATACTAGGAAACTAACCTGGACCATTGACAGCCTAACTAAAGTACAGCAGGAACCTGTTAATCAGTGATTGAACTAGGGTACACCAGGAACTTGCCAACCTAGACCAGTGACTGGTAAACATGGGCACACCGGGAACCTGTAAACTCTGGACCACTGATTGGGTGATCTTGGGCACACCATGAATCTATCAACCCTGGACCAGTAATAGATGAACTTGTGCACACCTGGAACCTGTCACCCCTGGACCAGTGATCAGTGAACTTTGGCACACCTAAAACCTGGACCAGTAATAGATGAACATGGGCACACCTGGACCAGTGATTTGTGATCTTGGGCACACCTGGGAACTGTCAACCCTGGACCAGTGATCAGTGAACTTTGGCACACCTAAAACCTGGACCAGTAATTTTGAACTTGAGCACACCTGGAACCTATATCAGATGTGTCGGAGATGGGTAAACAAAGACATTCCAGGTTGGTAGTCATCCTACAAGGAAGGTTGTGCACCATGGACATAGGTGTAATCAATCTGACTATGGTAAATGTTTTGATATGAAAGTATTTAAACACAAACTATAGGGCAAATTATATAAAAATTGTAATGTATAATTATGGCTCGATTAATTCATGTATATTATATTATTGTTAAGTGAATCAATTGCTCAAAGTCTTCGATTTACAACAGAACCTTTAATATATTCCTATAATCTGGTACAGAATGTCCGTCCAATGGTTATTGAGTGAAAATGTGTACACAGACGTCTACTGATAAGTAATTTTTTTTTACATTTGCTTTCAATGCAAGCCTTAAAAGAATGATCACAGCAGCAGAACCCCACCTATGTGTCATTACTGTAAATTCACTTTGGCCAAGGTACATGCAATTAAAGTAATTGCTAAAATTTGCAGATTTTATTACTTTTAACTAAGTATTTGGTAGTTGGTTAAATTCCAGAAGCTTCTTACTGTGGTGTAGATGATATTGGATATTTATGATGTTTTATAGTTTAACATGAGAATGTCATAAAATATAAACTGTTGCATGGGAATTACATTGTCAGTATGACAAGAGAATTATGTTGTCAGTATGACATTATAATTGTAGCTGCTTCTTGCTGTGCGAGATTTCCCTCCTTATTATGGTTTCTGTTATTAATCTTCTGCTCATGAAATATCAAAAAGTGTCGCACACAAAAAAAACCAGTCACATATTTTAGGTCAACAACATGTAGGAAGATCATGAATTATTCACACTGTTTGGTTTCTATATTTAAATTTAAAAGCCATCCATCAAGTTTGAACAGGAGCTGTAAACACTTGTGAATTTGATAAACACCCATTGAGACTTAAAATTGATTTAATATTCAGTATTACTTTCTCCCTAATCTTTGCATCTTTACTAAATTTTACCACCATATTTTATAGAACCACCTTATGATGTATATTTCAGCCATAGGTTGATTTTATAGAACCATCTTTTAGAAAATAACCAATGGTAGAAAAGTATACATAAAACAATAAATTGTTGTTAGTACTGACTAGATACTCCCAAATTGTCATGGATATGTATTTATTGTCACATGGAGTGCATCATTTTATTTAACAGATATAGTGCTACTATCGTTATTATACTTTGTACTAGCTTCATATTAGTTATTAAAATTATTGTTCATGTATTTACTGCATAGTATATGGTCATTATTATAATCCCTTGGTTTCTTTTTTCTGGTTTCTTTTTGCCAACAATACACATTGTATATACTAACATACCAGTCAAATCAAGGGTGTAGTCTACTTCACTCTGTAATCTGCATGTACATGGCAGTCGATGCGTAGTGTGTTGGCTGAATGGTAATGTTCTCTCTCAGTCTGCAGTAGATTTGCATACTTTCTGAATAGTCCATTGTATAAAATAGATTGATTATTTGTTTTTGAAATATCAGCTAAAAAGTTTTTAAATTATCCAAAAAAGAAAAGTCAGACCTAACACAAGGCATACTATCTACAAGCAACATTGACAGTGTTATATCCTCCATTGTCTTCATACTTATTTATTGGTAATGATTGTTATTGCCCTTTACTAGAGATGTTATATACAAAAATGTAAAACATGCATGTATGTGATTAAGTATTTAAATTGAACTCAAAAATAAATGTTATGTTGTATTCTTACAATTATTTTTTATGCAAAAAGATTTGCACAAAATAAAATTATTTTCAATATTAAATTGTCTTGAAAATACTTTATTGTTAGGTTCGCTGCCAGGAAAATAAACATTGGAAATCACTTTGTTAACCAGGTTTTAACGAAAATCCTGGTTATTAGATTGGGGTATTGCGGACAGTTGGGAGGGAGGACGGGCGGTGTCAAACAGAGAAGACCTAGCAAGGGATTGGATTTGGGCCAGTTAGGTCAAGGTCACTGTTTCTAAAGAAAAAGTTTCTGCTTATTCTACTACTAAAATTAATTGTTAAATTGTTGAAAACCTGGTTTTCTTGGCATGGCCACATTTCTTATTAGCTTCTCTGCCAGGAGAATAAACATTGGACATCATTTTGCATCCATCACTGTGATATTTTTAATGAAGGGTTGCCATTTTTCTTGCATGAGTTTTTCTTTACTCGGCTTTCTGTGTTCTTTTCCTTAAAAAAATACTGGATACAGCTGAAAAATTACTGAAAGTGCCATGAAACTCCATTCAAACAAACAAGACACATACACAAATGTTTTTCTCTTTAACTGCTGGGCAATTTAACCTCAAATTGGCATAAATTATACTCCAATAGAGCCATAAATACAATACATGGGAATATTCCAAGATCAAAATAGAATTAAGTCCTCATGGCCAATTGGTTAAGGTAGTTAGCTGTATTAATAATCACATGCATATCAACCCTCAAGTTGTGAGTACAGGTCTCACTGCTGGCATGGTATGCTTAACTCAATCCTACATTTACAAGTATTTTCCAAGAGAAGGTTAGGGTTTTCTGCAGGTATTCCAGACAACTCCAATTTCAGTTATAGTTATGAAAAAGATACAACTGAATTGATTTGTTATTTTGTTTATTTATTTTGGTCAATCTGTTTTTAATTTGGATAGAAACATTGTCATTTGTATTGTTGCATAATCCCCCAATAGACTTGTGTTTATATATAATTTAATAATATTGTTTAGTAGTTAAGATGTGACATTATGATTCTGGAAAAAAACAAATTGACATGTTAAACCTTCTAGTGAGTATTGCCAATCTGTAATCCATAATGGCCACCACTGGTCCTCATTAATAACATAAAACTCCATGACAAAAATGCACTTGTATCTATCAAAACAAGTCTTTTTGTGAGCTGATGCTTCCTATTAATAACCCACTCTTTAACTTTATACACACACAGACTGAAAACAGTATACCACCTATCTCCTATGAACAGCTGAAAATTGGACAAAGTTCGTAAACAGGAAATAGAAGTAAAAGTGGTTTGAAAATGAATCTCACAATATGGAATAATAATACAAAGCTACATACAAAATTATTGTAGGAACAGTATACTCGTATCACTAGGGAGATAGTTGACAGGTTGAACATCAAAACTCAAAACAGATTCTGAGATACAAAATTTATTGATACAAAATTAACAAAAGAAAACTTTTATAACACATTAAATGTAAATATAAATTATATAAAATAAATGCTGTATAAATATTACAAAATCATACCACAAACACACAAAAATAAGGTCAACTCAGGTGGTTTGGTTCTATTGCTCAAAAAACATTGCACAATCATCAAAAATCAATGCTCTGTGTTGATCATATACAGAGTTGATCTAAACCTAACACAGGCAAGACCATCGTAAATGAGAAGTCAGAGTTCAAGTTAAATCCAAGTCAATATATACCACGAAGTATGGTACCATAAAGTAAGTGATATATGGATTGAATGCCTACTTATTTTTATTTTTTTATAATTAATTTAAAATGTGACATTTCAATATTATTTTTCCTGTAAATTCTATAGAATTCACTACCAATAAACGTTAAAGGGAGATTTCTCTGTAATTGTCAGTACCAAGCAATGTAAAATGGAAGATATATTGAATTTGTTTCCATGATGTAAACTTAATATAAATGTCCATCAATCAATAATAGCATTAAACATGAAAATTTTTATGTATCACATATTTTCTTACATTTACTGCTACTTAAAGGTAATTTTTTCAAGTACAAAAACTTGGAAATATTAGCAAAAAATATAGTTTGTCATATCATAGATATTTCAGGTAAAAATCAACAACATCTCAGTTAAGATCAAATTCATTGAAAAAATGTCCTTAGGAAAATCTTGAACTCTATACAAATTGTAGTTATCATGGTGCCAGGAAATTAATGACATTGACACACAAATTAATGACATTGACACACAAATTAATGACATTGACACACAAATTTGTCTACAAACCAAGCATTGTATCATTTTATTACTTATCAATAACACATCTTAATATTATAATCCTTCTCAATCCACAAGTGAGAGTAAGATCAATTTTTCTTTTCTAAAGATTTCTATCCTGCATCAAAGTTTCCTTTCAAAAATTTTATCTTCAAGACCAGCCTGTAAAAATATTGAATACTAGAAAACATTCCGAAACTTAATTTTTGTAAACAGAAAATAAAAATAAATGTTTACAAAAATTAAGTTTCATGACAAGTGTGTTGACAATAAAAATCGTAAAAGTCTGAAATGGCGGGGTTGCAAAGCAAGTGCCCTAATAAATGGGGAAATGTTTTCAATTTGTTGGAAGGTATTGGGTCTGTGTAAAAAAATGTAGGAGAAGTTGATAATACAAAATAGTTACTGTCTTCTGCAAATGTTCTGAAAAATGACTAAGTTCCCAAGTCTGAAAAATTAAGAAAAAATTCCTCAAACAATTTGATAATAGCATGTGCACAATCTTTCTGCTAAATTTTAGAGTTCTGGGTTGAAAACTGTAGGAAATGATTACACAAAATAAATACCCATTTCCCACCATCCCCCCATATTCACCATACTATAACCCGGGTTTGCACTGTAAACATTACTACTGGTCTATCGATAAAGAGTCATTCTGTTTCTGCTCTAATTGTAAACCTCTACTGGAGACAAAAGTCTCCAAGTCTAAACTACATTTACTAAGATGTTCCACAGCTATACTGTCATGGCAAGGTATACACATACTGAACACAATCTTGTAACATTTTAAGCTTTGGTTAGAAGGGACTGAAGTGTTAGTTATCTATAATGAATTAATTTTTACTAATAATAAAATAAACACAAGAACGTCAGTGGATTTCTAGTAATTGAGGTATTTTGTTATCGAAATACAGATGTGACTAGGTGCGATGTCATGATTTACTAGTTAGTGACAGGCCAGGTCTACTCTTGGTAGAGTAGAATAGTATCAGGTCTACTACAGATGTGACTAGGTGAGATGTCATGATTTACTACTGAGTAACAGGTATGGTCTTCTCTTGGTAGAGTACAATAGTAACAGGTCTACTCATCGACATGCTGGAGGCATATGGCCCGAAATTTCAAAAGCACAAATGGTAACTTTAACAATTAAATGTAATGAATAAATAATAACAGGCCAGTACAAAATCTGGACTATCAAAGGTTTATGATTATATTTGAAAAAGATATTTTTTCCAACATTTTAGAATGAACATGCATAATATAAAGGTAATTTGTGTTAGAAGGATTTGAACCAAATGATAGCTGTCAATGGTACATGGTTTGAAATGAATATCATGTTTCAGTTGCAAAAGTGGATAAAATTTATAAGTACAATTAAAATATTTTTAAATTTCTGTTTGCTTTTTGAGCTTTTGTTATCCCAGAAATTTGTTTAAATTGTAGCTATTTTTAATTCTAAATCCAACCAGAAGTAAAAATATGAGACAGTAATTAAAGAAAAGTGACTAAGCAAATATCATTAAAAATTGTTCAAAACTTCCGAGTATCAAAGTCTGAAAATGGAAATGTGCAACAATATGCTAAATATGCCAAAACTAAATGCTTACAATTATTGGCTGGTCATTGTGTACCATTGGCACATTGTTGTAATATCAGCAGTCATAATATCCATGGAAGTACGGGCTTGTCAATAAACATACAGTACGATGTTCAGTTGTTACCCCCAGCATATAAACATCACTTTCAACATGTTATATACACATCAAACTTCATTTTAACATATTATAAGTATGATATATTTTCATAATTTGACTGAAAAAATTTTGTTTCCAAGAATACAGTTCTTAATACAAGAATAGAATTCCATTATACACAATATTATATATATTATATGCACTGATTAGCTATGATTTTAAGAATGGTTTTATATAGCAATATTAAGAGTATCACATTAATATACCATAAGACTTGTTCTACAATATGCAGAACTCAAAAGTGTGTTCAAATCAAATAACTAAATACTTCACATAAAAGTGAAACTCAACACTAAGACACATTTTTTGTTTTTGATTCAAATTCTTCTTCTTTTATTTCTAAACAATGGTAGCTCTTTGTGTATATAAAAGAAGACTTTGCCATTTTTGTATTTGTATAGTTATCAAAATGAGATTGTATGTACATGCTTGTACACAAATCTGAACACATTATTTGTATTTTCAACCACAAAAAAAAAATAAAACAAATTCATTTTCTGACAACAAATGTTCAAACAACAATAAAAAGTTTCTAACAAAAACACTGAGCAATCAAATAAATAAACTAAATATATAAATAACACAGTCGTTACTATAACAACAGACTAACAACAACTATTAAGTACATCTGTCCTTGATATATTAATAATAATTTAGGTACTATTATCTAATACATCTATCTGAAAATCAGACTATTTTTCTCAAAAATCATTACTCCCTTTTTCAGACAGTATTCCACATGCTTACTTTTGTTTCCTTGGATACCTGATATATAATATTTTATAGAACTAATATGAAACTATTTTACAACCTTTATATGCAAATTAACAACCTTGTTCCAACTATTATGCATTTTCTTTGACATAAATATAAGTCCTTTTGTTCGGAAAAATGATTAAATTTTGTTCTATGCAAAACTGTAAGCCACCTCTGTAATAAGTGTGGATAGTTTGTAAACAATTTTATTAATACTGGTACTTAGAACAACAGTAACTTTAGGGATAATAGAACACCCTAAATAACAAAAACAAGTGTGGACACAGAAAAATGTCTCACCTGCATTCCACGTCAGTCATGAAACAAAAAAAAATTACCTCATGAGCAACATGTAAATAGCATTAAATTGTCATCATTTAAAATATGAAATGCATCGTTACAGAGCTACTGAACTTTAATGTAGTCACTGGACTGTGAGATTGAGGTCAAGGTCAGGTGACACCTATTATTCATCAGCTACCCATATACCAAATATATTCCAGAGAGGAACTGCCCTAAAAAAAAATTTTTCACATGGTCACTGGACAATGAAATTGAGGTCAACAACAGGTGACAGGTGTGACTGACTGGCAAGTACTAATCATAAGCTACCACTGGACCAAATTTGATTGACCTAGTGTTTACGCCACAGCCGCTGGATTCCCATATATATGTCTTGCCTCCAGCAACTATCATCATAGGTGAGACAAAAAAAAACAACTTTGAATTTTTTTTATCAACTACATTCTTTATACTTTATGTGAACTATACTGATGTCAGTTTACTTGTTAACAGTTAATATCAATTCAAACACTTAAATTTGCAAACAAATCTCATTTGAGTATGCAAATAGCACTTTGAACTGTAACCAAGAATGCCCCAGAGCTTGAGAAAAAATTCTGTTCAATACAGGTACATATACACATAAACTATAATCAAAATCATCAGATCTAGCTTCTATAAAAAAACACATTAAAACCATTAAATATCAATTCTGTGAGGAACATAAACATTACAGGTGACATAGAACAGGAAAGGTGAAACTGACAAACAGCTTCCTATTGGTCAGCAAATAACATGACAAACAGCATCCTATTGGTCAGTAAGTATTGCTCTAGCAGCAGTTGTTATTATTCCAGATCTTTCTCTTGACTCATCTCTCTGTGGAGTTACAGCTCTTTTTCTATTTCTCCTCATTCTTGATAAATCTTCTCCAAACACGTCACCAGTTCTTAATGCAGAGATAAGCTCATCAAACTCACCTAGATAACAGATAAAAAATTAAATAGTTCAGTAGGAGAGGTAATTAATAAAATAATTTACCAAACTTGTAGGAGGTACATGTAATTAGTTAAATTACATTTATAAAGCATGTAGTGTACAATGCGCCTAAGAACTGTCAGCTGACCAGCACCCTGCACCATACAAATTTTATTTGCTGAGAGTTTTTTAATTCTCAGTTTCATCCACTTAAACAGTCTTACTCAAAAAGCGGCCAGTGCTTTCCAAGAAAGCATATAGAGTACAATGTCCTAAAGAACTGTCAGCTAACTAGTGCTTTTAATGATTTCTTTATTGTGAATATTCTTAATTAAGTTTATAAATATCTTCTATTTCTTAGTATTTTAATATTTATAAACAACTTGATTGATTGATTGATTGTTGTTTTACGTCCAGCAAGCAAGATTTCAGCTATATTCAGGACATGATAATTAGAACAAATCAACTTATTTTATTAAACAACTTGAAAGGACACAAAACAAAACCAATGAATATTTTATCTATAAATGCTACCAATACAAACAATTTGTCTGAAATGGTCACCCATGGATTTTTGTCTCATCACCTAATACACCATCAAATTTAATTATTTGAATTAAAGTTTATTTTTGCATACAAAAATGATGTCTCCCCCAATTCCCCAGATTCAAATGCTCCCTTAACTCCCACAAAATTTTGAGGATAAAAATTTCCTGGTAGTATGCACAACTACATATGGTGTTCTTGCTATGTACCAAGTTTCGTCAAATTTGGTTCAGTAGTTTCAGATGAGTTGAGCGAAAACTATGCTTTATGAAGAATTTTTGGAAAATTTTAAGTTCAAAAGGCCATAACTCCTACAAAAATTTAGAGGACCAAAATTTCCTCGTAATATAAACAACTACATATGGTGTACTTGTTACATTCCAAGTTTTGTAAAATTTGGTCGAGTAGTTTCAGAGGAGTTGAGTGGAATAACTTTCTGACGGACAGATGGATGTACAGGACAATGTCATTCAGGGGTTTTTCTGTCGATTTTGGAAAAAGGTGTCTGGCCTTTTTGCATTTTTTTTTCGAAATTTTAGTGTGGATTTATTTAGCTTAAATCAGTCCATAATTACTATACTTTTACTATTTAAGTCATGTTTAGCCAACTTTTATTAGAAAATAATTTGCTCATTTAAATTATTGATCCTATGAAATTGAAACTCTTGATAAACACAATGACACAGTAATAAATTTAATCAAACTTTTCATTAAAATAAATGTTTTTTTGTCATTAGTACACAAATTGACTGAATTAGAAATGAAGCACTATTAGAAATAGGTGTAGAATATTGCATCATAATATATTATGTAGTTAATGCAAATTTCACAATTATTTACACAAATTAAACTTTTTTTAAAGTTACTGCCAAAATACTAATTTGTATTAGGTTCCTATCATTGCAATACTCATTTAAACGCTAGCAGCATTGTATTTGCAATCTCCTGCACCAAATTCATAACCACTCCAGAAATTTTCATATGCTCTTTTGCTCTGAACTTTTTTGCGGTCGTATTTTCAAGCTACACTACCAATAAAAGTCAAATGGGTACCAGTTTACACTTTGTGGTGCATAAACATGATAAACATGACATGGCAGCAAAATGGTGATATAGGAAGATTGTTCAAAATAAAAGGGTGAATGTATTTTGGTATATTTTATAAGTAATTCTGGAAAGAAAGGAAGCATTCAATTAGGAAAAATGTCGGCTAGATAGCATTGGGACTGGGGCCATTTGCTCTGGAAATGCCTCCGTTTTCTGGAGGCGCAAACAGTGCAGAAATATCCCTGCACTGACTCCCCACTAAGTGGGTGAAGATATAATAAAGTATACTGCATTTGTAACCTCAACACAATATCACTAAGTAAACACAATGTAACAGCACATTTCTGACTAGATTTTACCTTTAGCTGATTGAGCTTTTCCATTCGAGGTGCTGTCACCTTTCTTAAGTCTGGATTTTTCTCTTTCTCTTTTCATCTAAAAAACATTTCTGAGACTAAGACGTTTGGTTCTTAAAGACAATATTAATCCCTTTCAAACTTTCAAATTTCAGAGGACAGTTGGTGACTTGCGCACATGTAGTATTTTGTTTAAGAAAAACATTTTAATATCATACAAAATGAGTTCGGTAGGCAGTTAATGGGTGGTGTGACAAAGATGACATGAGTTTGGCAAATATCTGACTAACCCTGATCATAAAAATGTATTAAAATATAAAATAAACCATGGTATCAGTTCCGGTTCACTGGTGACCTAAAATAAAGAGCTCAACAATCGATAACCTTCAGTTTTAATTTCATCTCATGTATGCTTTTACATACCAGTATATACGGTGAGATAAGCAAGTACATAGGTTACATACCAGTATATACGGTGAGATAAGCAAGTACATAGGTTACATACCAGTATATACGGTGAGATAAGCAAGTACATAGGTTACATACCAGTATATACGGTGAGATAAGCAAGTACATAGGTTACATACCAGTATATACTGTGAGATAAGCAAGTACATAGGTTACATACCAGTATATACGGTGAGATAAGCAAGTACATAGGTTACATACCAGTATATACGGTGAGATAAGCAAGTACATAGGTTACATACCAGTATATACGGTGAGATAAGCAAGTACATAGGTTACATACCAGTATATACGGTGAGATAAGCAAGTACATAGGTTACATACCAGTATATACGGTGAGATAAGCAAGTACATAGGTTACATACCAGTATATACGGTGAGATAAGCAAGTACATAGGTTACATACCAGTATATACTGTGAGATAAGCAAGTACATAGGTTACATACCAGTATATACTGTGAGATAAGCAAGTACATAGGTTACATACCAGTATATACTGTGAGATAAGCAAGTACATAGGTTACATACCAGTATATACTGTGAGATAAGCAAGTACATAGGTTACATACCAGTATATACTGTGAGATAAGCAAGTACATAGGTTACATACCAGTATATACGGTGAGATAAGCAAGTACATAGGTTACATACCAGTATATACGGTGAGATAAGCAAGTACACAGGTTACATACCAGTATATACTGTGAGATAAGCAAGTACATAGGTTACATACCAGTATATACTGTGAGATAAGCAAGTACATAGGTTACATACCAGTATATACTGTGAGATAAGCAAGTACATAGGTTCACAAAAAGATATTGTAATTCACTTTAATTATTATTGTCTAAAAATTTCAATAGGATTTTTTAAATACCTGTTCTTCCAATTTTGCCCTTTTTTCTTCTTCCTCTTTTTGTTGTCTTATTCTCTCATTTTCTTGTTTAGCATCATTTAATGAAATAATGAATGTATCCATAATTCCAAAAAACTCATCTGGTTTGGAATCATCTGGCTTATCACCAAATGATTTCACTACCTCTAAAAACTAGAACAAAATTTTTCTCTTAGAAAGTATGCATATCAGTTGTTTTCAATTCAATGACACCAAGTGTATCTGTGAACTTATTACCATCAAGTATTCGGTAAACAGGAAGTAGATGACCAAGGAGCATGAAATCGCTATACACCATATGGCACTATAGGATAAAGCAATATGCAAAATATCAGGCTTCTATATGCTTTAGTTTCTTAGAAAACCGTGACCGAAATTTTTGTTACGGATGGATGAACAGACACACAGACAAGGGTAAAACAGTATACACCCTTCTTGAATGTTACCTATAATATTATAAACTTTATATCAAGTATTTTTAGAGTGAATGCTCCCTGATGATACCCCCCTATATATTTTCTAATACACACACACACACACAGACAGAATACAATATACACATATCCTCTATGGCAAGCTGAAGTATAACACATCCCACAATATGGTATGATCCTACAAAGCTATTAAAAAAATTGTACATGTATTATCATTCTGAGAAAAATGTGAAGGAAAATGGTTATAGTAACACACACATGCAGACCTAAAGGAGTATACCCTTTATCCCCTATGGGGAGCTGGAATATAATTTAAGAATTCCTTACACAAAAACAAGAGGCTGACAGAATAAGATATCATGGTTAGCCATTAGCCACCTACAACCATTCATATAGAGCTAAACTCGTCCCGCTGATTTAGAACATTATATTTGTCGTCTAATAGACTCACCTTCTTGTTCATTTCTGTGTAGGCTTCTTCTATTTCAGAGAAGTTGTATGATGCTACAGCTACAAAGTCTGTCATCACACCAACAAATTTTATATTACTATCTAGTGATTGTTTCTCAAACACCAAAATTTCCTACAAATAATTTATGGTAAGCTATTAAAATGTTTGTAAAACAATGACGTATCATTTTATACATTATAGTTAACAGACAGAGGTAACTAATGTACCATTACCATATTGTTCAATTTCTTAATTTTCAAAGCCTTAGCAATTTCAATATTTGATGTACTTCCAAAAAGTTTCTGAATTGCACTATGTTTCATGGTGGCAGCTATTTAGATTTAAGATCAACAGCTCAAGTTTTCCAAGACAACCGAGGTGTTATTTATGCCTGATAAGGTCTTTTTAAGATGGCATTTTAAAACGACGCTGTATGTATTATTCACATTGTTCTATTTAAACTTTGTTTTATGGGGGCTGCCATTTTAGATTTAGATGAGCATTAAAATTAGCATCAGACCATGTAAGGAAGATTTCTACAATATCAATTCAATCAGATGTCTATAATATCAATTCAATCAGATAAGCAGTTTTAAAAATGTTAAGACACAACCCTAATCCATAAGAAGCTTTTAGTAGAATAAAACTCACTAGAATTTTAGCAGAGCATAAAAAATGAAACAAGCACAAATATTATATTTTAAATACCTTTTCTATCTCTAAGAGACCAGTTTTCATAACTTTCATTTCCTTATCTAATTCAGTCATACTGTAAAATATAGAAACTTTGAATATTTCCATTTACCCACCATCATTACCAATAAATATACTTTTACATTTTTTTAATGATATTAAAACATATTACACAAGAAGGATAATCATTAAAACCAAAGAAAGTTCCTGAAATGTAACATATTAAATGATATTAAAATCTTATCAAAAACAAGTAAGTTATGCGGTGGATAGAAATTGCTTGTAGGTGACAAGCACAGTAACCTTGTCTTGGATTTGCTTCAATGTTACACTGTGACCTTTAAAGCCACATGTCGTCTTGATACGAGATCACATGAACTAAAAAACAAAACAAGTTATGGTACTGTGAGCGAATGCTCCCAGATTATACCCACACTCCATGACTTCTGAAAATAAATCCCATAATATGGCATAAACTATTGTCATCCTCCCATACAACGTTGAACTGATTTAATTCAATAACTTTAACATAGTCACTGGACTGTAAAACTGAGGTCAAGGTCAGGTGATAGGTGACTGAATAACAAGCTCATCAGAAGCAACTAAAGGACCATATTTGGTTGACCAATGGCTTACCGGTAAGAATACAAAGATATAAAACAAAATGTAAAGTGTCAACACCCCGATAACGAAAACCTATATACCCTAACTCCTGTAAGTATAAGCCTTATGGATTGGCTGATTGACGTCATGTGGTGACCCCATATTTTCCATAAACAGCAGATTTTTATATAAAAGTGAGAAATTTAGAGTTAGCAGTCTTGGCAACAGTGAAGCACACAGAATAAAAGTGATTCTGCTTGAATTTTAATGTTACGAACAGTAGGCATGATGTATTCCTTACACAGGCAGATGCGGACTTATTGTATACATGGTTAGTATGTTTTACATGGGGACTCGAGTGTAACTTATAATATATGTCTCGTCTCCAACGACTTTCATTGCAGGCAAAACAAAAACCCTATCGTCATAAAAATGCCACTATAGATTGATTGATTGATTAATGGTGTTTAACGCCAGAGCAGCATTATTTCAGCTATTTTCAGGCGAACCACTATAGATTACTTACTTGACTTTTGAAGCCAATTTAACATCAGGAAGCTCACTCTCTAATGGAATAATTTTGGGAAACTGTAACATCAATGGAAAAACACATATTATAGAAACTGTAATACCAATGGAAAAACAAAGATTAATGAAACTGAATATTAAAATTTGATGTTTTCTCGGATGATATTTATAAAAAATTAACTTCAAAGAGGCTGTATACTTAAAAATTAGAAGACTATATATTTAAAGAATTATATTTTCATCACTAATTTAAAAATAATTTTCTTAGTAGTTCTAATTTTTCCTCACAATGAAGTAAATATATCTACATTGACTAATAAATGTGTTTAGTACCACAGCTGACCTTTCCAGAATGTTCACTAGGTAATGCAGAAGTGTAACGTACCTTTTTCTCCAGAATGTCCACCAGGTAATGTAGAAGTGTAACGTACCTTTTTCTCCAGAATGTCCACCAGGTAATGAAGAAGTGTAACGTACCTTTTTCTCCAGAATGTTCACTAGGTAATGCAGAAGTGTAACGTACCTTTTTCTCCAGAATGTCCACCAGGTAATGAAGAAGTGTAACGTACCTTTTTCTCCAGAATGTTCACTAGGTAATGCAGAAGTGTAACGTACCTTTTTCTCCAGAATGTCCACCAGGTAATGAAGAAGTGTAACATACCTTTTTCTCCAGAATGTCCACCAGGTAATGTAGAAGTGTAACGTACCTTTTTCTCCAGAATGTCCACCAGGTAATGTAGAAGTGTAACGTACCTTTTTCTCCAGAATGTCCACCAGGTAATGTAGAAGTGTAACGTACCTTTTTCTCTAGAATGTCCACCAGGTAATGTAGAAGTGTAACGTACCTTTTTCTCTAGAATGTCCACCAGGTAATGTAGAAGTGTAACGTACCTTTTTCTCCAGAATGTCCACCAGGTAATGTAGAAGTGTAACGTACCTTTTTCTCCAGAATGTCCACCAGGTAATGTAGAAGTGTAACGTACCTTTTTCTCCAGAATGTCCACCAGGTAATGTAGAAGTGTAACGTACCTTTTTCTCCAGAATGTCCACCAGGTAATGTAGAAGTGTAACGTACCTTTTTCTCCAGAATGTCCACCAGGTAATGTAGAAGTGTAACGTACCTTTTTCTCCAGAATGTCCACCAGGTAATGTAGAAGTGTAACATTTCTGTCCACACTAGATTTTGTATCTATCATATTGTTTAAACTGCCCAGTTTAAAACCTGAAGCATTTCCTCTTTGTCCTCGGTTCATGAAGTTACCCAATGCTAAAACTATCTCCAGTAAAAGTTTTAATTTAGGACTTTTAATCATGGAATTAGATGCATCTATCACAGCTGTAAAATACCAACAATTTATTAAACTTGTACAAAATGAAAAAAAATCTCCTTTGGGAGAAAACAATAAATGAAAATTACATTAAACGATCATTTTTTGCCAGTAGCTGAAAAATCCTGACAAGGGGCGATAAACACCATTCTAACTTAACATGTAATCCAAACTGAACTGTAGCACCACTTAGTTACTCAGTTATCATTCAGATAATACCAAATTAACGTCTCATATGTTACAGATTTTCTGCAATAGCAGTCAAAAGGGGCATCTGTTAAATATGTCACTTTAACCTGCATATAAAAGGCACAAGCATACAAAAGACATTTTTTATGTTTCTATGCCCTTTGATTGTCTGTACTGACAACTTTAATTTTGTGGTATAAATTAATATTGTGGTATAAATTAAGTTTTCAATGCTTGTTTTGGTTGATAGTTTATACTTGATCATAGTTTTTTAGAGTACATATTGTGTCTGGGAGTTCTGATTACATCTTTTATACTGCAAACATGCTTATCTTTGAAATTTGTGTGTCAAAATCTTTCCTGTGGGGGTAATATCCATGACATGACTGATCAAATTATATCGTCATGACATAAGTGAAAATTACACCCATTTGAAAATGTCCACGCTAACAGTACCTCTTTATGTTCTTACCATTAATCTTTGGTCTGATATCACCAAGTCTTTCTTGAAACTTCTTCTTGAAATAAAGGGCTTTTAAAATAGATTCATAATGGAAAACTCTGAAAAGGTCAAGAAAAATATTTCAGTTAATTTTTTTTTGTCCTTTAAATTGGAAAAATACACCAATAATGCAATAAGATATTGTGATTAGATATTCTTATGATTATATGAAACTGTATAATAAACAATATGTTTACACTGTGCAGATATAAGACCTCCTGGACAGCCACAGAGGGGGAAACACTTTTACATATATGGATAAGACCTCCTGGACAGCCACAGAGGGGGAAACACTTTTACATATATGGATAAGACCTCCTGGACAGCCACAGAGGGGGAAACACTTTTATATATATGGATAAGACCTCCTGGACAGTCACAGAGGGGGAAACACTTTTACATATATGGATAAGACCTCCTGGACAGCCACAGAGGGGGAAACACTTTTACATATATGGATAAGACCTCCTGGACAGCCACAGAGGGGGAAACACTTTTACATATATGGATAAGACCTCCTGGACAGCCACAGAGGGGGAAACACTTTTATATATATGGATAAGACCTCCTGGACAGCCACAGAGGGGGAAACACTTTTACATATATGGATAAGACCTCCTGGACAGCCACAGAGGGGGAAACACTTTTACATATATGGATAAGACCTCCTGCACAGCCACAGAGGGGGAAACACTTTTATATATATGGATAAGACCTCCTGGACAGCCACAGAGGGAGAAACACTTTTACATATATGGATAAGACCTCCTGGACAGCCACAGAGGGGGGAACACTTTTACATATATGGATAAGACCTCCTGGACAGCCACAGAGGGGGAAACACTTTTACATATATGGATAAGACCTCCTGGACAGCCACAGAGGGGGAAACACTTTTACATATATGGATAAGACCTCCTGGACAGCCACAGAGGGGGAAACACTTTTATATATATGGATAAGACCTCCTGGACAGCCACAGAGGGGGAAACACTTATACATATATGGATAAGACCTCCTGGACAGCCACAGAGGGGGAAACACTTATACATATATGGATAAGACCTCCTGGACAGCCACAGAGGGGGAAACACTTTTACATATATGGATAAGACCTCCTGGACAGCCACAGAGGGGGAAACACTTTTACATATATGGATAAGACCTCCTGGACAGCCACAGAGGGGGAAACACTTTTACATATATGGATAAGACCTCCTGGACAGCCACAGAGGGGGAAACACTTATACATATATGGATAAGACCTCCTGGACAGCCACAGAGGGGGAAACACTTTTACATATATGGGTTTCCAAGATGCCAATAATACATGAGCTGACCAATAATAGTAAGATATATCCTTACTAGGTCTCTCCTAGACATAGGGGGGCTAGGTATTCTGACAGCAACCTCCAGTAGACAGAGGGGGGCTAGGTATTCTGAAGGCCAGGTTTCTAGCTCTCTCCTAGACAGGGGGGGCTAGGTATTCTGAAGGCCAGGTTTTCAGCAACCTCCAGGCTGTCATCAAAAGAACTACTAACCACTAACAACCATCTCAACAAAGGGCATTTATTTGCCCATTTAGGATGTAAAAACACCAGTCATCATTACAGCATGTTTAGTTAATAACTCAAAGTAACAACAAAAGTTCATATGCCTAATATGCTAAAAATAAATAGTATTATTTACAACAAGTTACCATTACTATGTTAAAAAATTGTTTACCTGCTTGTTTCAAACAGAAATCTATCTGCTCGTGCCATGTTGTCTATTTCTTGAGAATGTTCACCAAGTAACTGGGTTTCTTCTGTGGTTGGCACAAATTTTAACAGCTGAAAAAATTCATACAAATAATGTTTCATTGTCCAAAAACACTAGCACATACTTGGAAGAAGTGGAGCAAAATATGGTTTTGAGATAGTGACTGAGAGAATTATAATTAATATCATTAGACATTCATTCCTACGGTTTACAAGTGTTTATGAATGTAACATACTAGATGTAGATTTGGGGGCAGATTATATATCACTTTCTTCAGAGATCAGAATACCAAAAAGGGTAATAAAAAAAACATGAGACAACCAATTATCTGAAAAATGTTAGTTATCTTACAATGGTAGAGTTGTCTCCCTTTGATTATCATGTTCTTTGAATGCCGAAATTTATTTTTATTTTCATTTTGTATGTTATTCACTGTCACACATAAAAACAAAATTTCAATTCCAGATACTTGGTTTGAATCATTCACGTTTTTTTATATTTTGTTTCAGTACAGTGAAACCTGTCGTAAGCGACCTTTGAAGGAAAATAGTAAAAAAAGGTCACATAAGACAGGGGGGCTTTATACAAAGGTCATGGTGTTTGCATACCAGTCAACACAGTCATGTTGTCAGATTGTGAAAGAGTTCATGTGTATTCTTTGTTTTATAAAGTAAAAAGTAAAATATGACATTTATTTTATGTTTTAATGAAAGTACAAAATCAACAATTATGAGTGTTTTGATTTCCGATTGTATTAATACAGGTCAACTTTATTCCTCGTTCAGTTGTTGTATTTTTCTTTGTACCGGTTTTACTGGATTCTTTGTGTATTGACAATACACTCTACGAAGAAAGTGCAAGTCAGTTTACAACCAGTGTACACCTGTTTCGTAAAACAAAATGCTGTCAACATACAAAAAACACAACGGAATGAGAAACATCACCATTTCCAACCTCAATGGCAACAAAATTGAATAACGACATTGACGACTATTCAAATTTACAGGGTAACCTTAACTTCGCTTCTAAGATGTAAAAAACTTGTTTGATCGCTTCACATTTGAGTTTTATGTTTTAGAGAAGCTTGATAATTGACAAGGTCTACAAATCTTCTTTTCGTCAGACTGGGTTTATTTATTGTTTAATGACGTCAACAGTCCAGATAGTCATTCAAGACAGGTTTATTAGTTAAAATTAATGGAAAACATGGACGTTAGTCGCGTAAGACAGGGACTTGTTATATAAAGGTAAAAGGAATGGGAAATGCTGAGGAGGAATAAATAGGGTTGCATAACACGGGAAGTCATTATATGGAGGAGTCGCTAAAACATGTTTGACTGTATGTCATACATGGTATAATATTGTTTCTATAAACAGAATAAATATTTTTGAAAGGTTTTTGTTTTTTTTAGTTTTTGGACATGCAAAAAATTTTTGTCAAGAAATTTCCAACTCAGGATGAACAAATATGTCATCTTATTATAATCATTTCTTAATTTTTTTATTGATTATTTTTGTTAAGTTAAAATCAAAACTTCAGCTAAAAGTAGCAATATTTGTTATAAGCCATTGATTACCTGTTCTAACATATCTTTGGGAAGGTCTTCTCGACTGTCCATAGTGGTCACAGCTGTTATTACTTCCTCATTGGACAGTTTGAGCTTAGATAACAATATAGTACAGTTCTGAGCACGACGTCCATCGATCACAGTTAATTCTTTCTGTTTACTACTTTTACTAGACTGGTCTTCACCTTCTAAGTTTTGATGTTTTTGGTAAGCAGAGAATGTTTTCTCAAAATCATCCAAGTCTATTTTGCTGTAGACCTAGAAAGGAAATCACTTGCATGAACTAGGATTTCATTAATACCATTACTTTCTCTATCAGTTTCAACTACCACCTATTTTTTCCTTTATGTCTGCAAAACAAACCGTCGCTTCCCAAATCCTGATTTCTTGAAAACTTCAACTCATGTTTTGCTTATTTGTTTTAATGTTGTTTAACACCACTTTCATCAATTTTTCCCCCATATCATAGTGTCCATTTATTATTGGAGGAGGAAGCTTTAGTGCCTGGAAAAAAACCCTTACCTTCTGTTGGAAAACTGGCAATCCTTGTCAATTTAAGATTGGAGTTCAGTACACCTCGCCTGCAGTGACTCGAACCCACAATCTCAGTGTTGACAAACCACCTGATCAATAGTTGAATAATTACCTTAGCCACTCAGCCACCAAGGCACTTTTGAAATTATGTAATATCCATAATATCAATATGATAATGATTATAAGTTAAGTTTAAGTATCACAAGTCCCCCCCTCCCCTCCCCATCAATAACTGAAATGTTAAAAAGGTCAGCAACAATGAGGTCGAATAACGGCCCATAGAACCCCCTGAAAAAGCCTGAAATTGTTCCAGAAATTGATTGATTGATGTGCTTTGTGATCGAGTCCTATGAAACAAAAAACCAATACAAAAAAGATATGTATATAAATATAACAACACAGAAGACCTAGTTTTCTTTACAGTAATTCTAATGCACACAGCCATTCTTGTCATGTTCCACTAATTCTTACCTTTTCATGCTGAAGTCTTGTCCATATTGTTCCAGACATTGACATCTGAAAACACAATTACACAAATGTTTTACAATTATTGAATCACTCAACCCCTTCCTGTCCTGCATGAGGCCATTTTATTATAATTGATGGAACAAATAATACTCCGACTTGGTGTGTTTTGCTGTTGAGTGTATAAAGGGAGATAGATATTACAGACCAAAACATTATACTTCCAAAATACCATAAAGTTATATGTGATTCTGGGTTTACACTGCTACTGGCTATAGTGTACTTCCCTGGCTATACCAGTCATCTTCAGAAATGACTGTGTCATAAGAGTGGCATACTTCCAAAATACCATAAAGTTATATGTGATTCTGGGTTTACATGTGCACTGCTACTGGCTATAGTGTACTTCCCTGGCTATACCAGTCATCTTCAGAAATGTCTGTGTCATAAGAGTGGCATTATAATGCTATAACAAACAGAAACACAGGTATCCCAGGTGTGTAATATAGCACCACAAATAGGTAATACGGGGCTAAAGGTTTGTACTTGCAGGACTCCAAGTATGTCGTATGGCAACTGGAAGCATACTTACAGGACCAAAGGTATGTTCTACAGCATCCCAGTACTAACAAGACCAAAGGTATGTTCTACAGCATCCCAGTACTAACAAGACCAAAGGTATGTTCTACAGCACCCCAGTACTAACAAGACCAAAGGTATGTTCTACAGCATCCCAGTACTAACAAGACCAAAGGTATGTTCTACAGCATCCCAGTACTAACAAGACCAAAGGTATGTTCTACAGCACCCCAGTACTAACAAGACCAAAGGTATGTTCTACAGCATCCCAGTACTAACAAGACTAAAGGTATGTTCTACAGCATCCCAGTACTAACAAGACCAAAGGTATGTTCTACAGCATCCCAGTACTAACAAGACCAAAGGTATGTTCTACAGCATCCCAGTACTAACAAGACCAAAGGTATGTTCTACAGCATCCCAGTACTAACAAGACCAAAGGTATGTTCTACAGCATCCCAGTACTAACAAGACCAAAGGTATGTTCTACAGCATCCCAGTACTAACAAGACCAAAGGTATGTACTTACACGACCCCGGAATGTACTTACATCAGCTATTTTATCCCAGTTGAGAGATTTCATTGGATTCTTTGGCTTTGGATGATTACTGGACTGGACTTTCCCTGACAACATGCCAGGAGCTGGAGGGGGAGGAGGAGCACCTGAAAGGCAGAAAACAGGGTCATACTAAAATCCAACACAAATTATAAGAATGTTCAATTTAAAAGACAGTAAAACTTGTTTGTCTTAAGTTTATTAATTAGGATTCATCAAAATTTTTTAAAATGTCAACAATCAGAATATAACATGTTTAGAAATTCGAAATATCTGCAATAATTTAAATTTAAGGACAATACTTGACAATCTAATGGTAAAACAATAATGGAACAATTAGAGAATTTAAAGCAGTGTAAGAATAGGAATGTGATCAATACAAGTTATTTCATATAAATTAGGTTGCTCGATTTTGAATTGACCAATTTCAGCTTACAAAACAAATTAAGATTATTTCCTAATAATGAAGCTAATTTACATAAAATTTCTTTATTTACACATATAGACACTATGAAAACATGTCTGTTTTAAATACAGGTTTTATGATACCAAAGGTTTATTTACACCATATGTAATGTAATCCCTTTACCTTTAATGGTTTGAAATCTACTATAACATGTCATTAAGGCATACATGTGATATTTCTCTCAGCCCAATGTGTGAGACTGGACTAAATTTTGTGTGAGATTTGATGATTTTGTGTGAGATTTTCAGTCGACACTGATTTTGCGTTATTATTAGCGTTTTCATTCTTTGATTTTGTTTGGTGTTTTGTTGTTTCATCTTATTGTTTAACCTTGTTTATGATTCTTCTCTGTTGTTCTTGGTGGAGCCTGTATTGGATATGTTTGTCCTCTCTTGGACTGTACCTGACACTCATGAAATGAATACAAGTTGAAGTATTTCTTCAAGTTTTAGCTCTTTGAAAGTTGTAAATCTGGAATTTTGTAATATTTGTTATATAAAAATTATAGCCAGCATTATGTACATGAATGTTCCCATTTAGCTGCCCTTACAAATCTATCACGAGTTAATAGTAGAAATTATTGTACAAAATAAAAATTTTTTTTTCTTTGAACTAATTCTTAATTCATTAAATTAAATATTATTTTGTGTTTGAATTAATTCTTAATTAATTAATTAACTTGTATTTACCCCTAAAAAACATTGTCACTTTATTTCCAAATTAATTTTGACCATATTCCTTAATTTAGTAACACCCAAAATAATCAATAGTGTAATTTCGATTATCTCAGGATTTATCTACTGCTCAATGAAAAATCTACTGTAAACAAAGATGGCCGCTTACGAAATAGCAAGATGCTTCGTGCTGAAATAATATCAATTTTCTTTTACTTTACATTATTTGTTTTGCGTGAGATCGTTGTCTCACGCCGTGAGAGCATGGGGACCTTCAGAATTGCGCGAGTTTTTGTCTCACGCCGTGAGATATCACATGTATGCATTAAGGTTAAGGCACCACGCAATCAGATTAGGATAATTATGTGGAATATGCATAACATTACTTTAAGTACCTGGTGCTGGGGGTGGAGGAGGAGCCACAGGGGGTGGGGGTAATAAGGATCTGTAAGGGATATCTGCTGAGGATGTGGATATGCCAACCTTGGCATCATCTGGTATACTACAGGAGTTGATAACAAGGTCAGATATTCTACTGTCTGAGGGTCTGGATGCTAACTGAAATACAGGAAATAATTGTCATTACTAATTTTATATGTACTATAAGTCTACCTACAAGCAACAAGGCCATGCCATGAAACCAGGTTTTCAATGCTTTAACAATTAATTTCAATAGTAGACTAGGTTGAAACTTTTTTTATATTTTTAGTAACTGTGACCTTGACCTTGATCTGACTGGCCACAAATCCAATCCCAAGTTAGGTCTTCATGCAAGCCTGCTATATCCAAAGTTTCAGCAAGATTACTTTATCCAAACTAAAGTTATTGACCAGAAACTGTTTTTTCTATTTTTAGTAACAGTGACCTTGACTCAACTGGCCCCAAATCCAATCCCAAGCTAGGTCTTTATCCAAGCTTGCTATATCCAAAGTTTCATCAAGATTGGTTTATGCAAACTAAAGTTATTGACCGGAAACCCTCAGTTTTATGCCGCATGCCCAAACTCCGGCCTGCAATACCCCAATTTTCGTTGAAAACCTGTTTAATAATCATTCTAACAGTCCAGCTGTACTTAAAGTTAGTAGATACAGTATATAACATATTACTGATATATGTTATAAAGTTTGTGACAACTTATAGCCAACTATTGAAGATAAACATCTATCACAATGTCATTAAATTACCATGCATATAAAACTCTTACCCAAAATGTTACTGGTATCAATTACCATGGAAATAAAAACTTCCACCAAAATGTTACTGGTATCATTTTCATGCAAATAAAAACTCTTCCCCAAAATGTTACTGGTATCATTTTCATGCAAATAAAAAAATTCTTCCCCAAACCTATGATTCACAATGCACTGAACAATAATTTCTACACTTTCTGTGTACCCAGTTATCCTTAAGGACCTTAAATCTACATTATACAAAATCAGACTGACCTGTGCTTTGAGCACTTCAATTTCTTGATTAAGTTTGTCAATCACTTGTTTTAAGTCTGCCTGACTATCAAGTTTTGCTTTCATTCTGGCTACAGTGGCTGCTAATTCATTCTGAAATAAGAACAAAATAAATCAAAATTAAAAAAAAATCTTCTAAACACTTTCTGATAAAAGAGATGAATACAGAGTTGATTTCATTAACTTTCATATTAGTGAATGTTTTCCCTGTAGGAAACTTGTTAATGTAATACATTAATATTATAAAACTTATCAAAAGTAAACCAATTGTATTTATTTTTGTAATTTATTTAATTTTCATCTATTGTTTTTGTTTTGTTTTGTTTAACATAATAAATAATTACATATGTTTGGATTGTTAGAATGTTTTATGCTGTCTGGTTATGTAAGGTTTCAATACAGAAAGATAATATGTCAACTTCTTTTCACTTACATATATTTAAGGTTTCCCTCAATCATTACAATTTTAAAAAGGCATTACATGCATTAATGACACATTGTTTAAAATACTGTACAAAGGCTGACTCACAACCAAACATTTAACCACAAATGTACGTTGCTCCACTTTCAGTAACAATTTATCCTACCTTTTCTTCATTTTTAATTTCACATTCATGATCTTTCTTGGACAATTTACTTTCCATCTCCTCGTTTTGTTTTGCAATATCTTTCAGTTTCTGCTGTAAACTTTGTATATCTGTCTCACTGGTCATCCTACA
This sequence comes from Limnoperna fortunei, assembly GCA_944474755.1. Taxonomy (NCBI): domain Eukaryota; kingdom Metazoa; phylum Mollusca; class Bivalvia; order Mytilida; family Modiolidae; genus Limnoperna; species Limnoperna fortunei. The sequence continues at coordinate 8,585,251 of OX104113.1, forward strand.
GATTCCACACATATTAATTATATATAGATATGTTGTGTGTCATACAGAGCTTTGATAACAATGTGCAATACTGTGCATTCAAATTTAGGGAATAGTTACTCCGTGATATATTTGGTTGTTATACTAAACTTTACCGTGTCAATCCAACGGGATTTTGCCTGTCAAAATTAAAAACTGCTACCGTGTTTGGTCGAGTTTATGATCCTTTTGTAAATCTTTTATTACACTTTTTGAAATCAACAATTATTTTCCACAGCTAAACGGCGTTGTGAAATGCGACTGAATTTTAATTTTGATACATCGATTTTCTATAGGAAGTCGGCCATTTTTGTTTCTAAAGGGGTCTAATGTTGTTTACAAACGTTTGTCTGCTTTCGTAACGTACAATGGTATTCGGACAAACCGCGAGACTTTTCCCGCCTCAACTGCAGACGACATTACCCGAAGGATTTCGAATAGACAACAATGGAATTTTCCTAACGCAGACTTCCGTTCAAAGCAAGGTCAAAATTTAGTATGGAAAATCGATGTATCAAAATGAAAATTCAGCCGCATTTCAGAACGCCGATTTACTGTGCAAAATAATTGTTGATTTCAAAAAGTGTAATAAAAGATTTACAAAAGGATCATAAACTCGACCAAACGCTGTAGCAGTTTTTAATTTTGACAGGCAAAATCCCGTCGGATTGACACGGTAAAGTTTAGTATCGTTGTTTACTATGTATCTATTCATATCCTCAATATAGCAATAATACTGCTTTCTGGACATTTAGAAACAACCAATCATTTTTTGTTAGTGTGTGAGGTTATGAAAAACATCTGATAGAAGACACTTAAGTCTAAAACATCCAATATTAGTAACAACGGTCTAAACGTATAAATATCCATATAAATGTGATCTTTTTGTGATTTTTTCTTTTTTTTCGTAATTCTTATATAGATCTCAGTTTTAGGGGATAAAAAAGTTACAGAAATTAATTTTGTTATACAACACTTGGACCATACCATTGAAGTTTAGTTCCACATAAATCATTTAAGATAAGACCATACATGGTTTTATCAAATATAGGTCTATATATGGAAGCTTTATTAATCTATTTATAAATTGGCAGATTGTGCTGCCTTGTAAAAGTCATACTAACTGTCTAATAATATTTTTGACATTCATTTCTACTGGTCCCACATCTGGATCCTTTCCATTTTTCTGCTGAAGGACAACCTGCTGTACTATTTGGTCAATGACCTTCCATAATCCTACAATGTTCATGTCATTACCAACTGAAAATAAACCCAAATTTTAGCCAACTATTATTTTAAAAAAATAACAATAACAAAACTATACTGCAGGTATATTCTAGTAAACAGTAAACATTATACCAGATACTGTCTGACACACCAACAGCTAGCTTATATCAGCTTACTGCATTAAATATATTTATATAAAGTTGCTGAACGAAAATGGAAGTAGAAATAGGTGCTGAATTATTGACATAAAGTTTGGTAAGCAATACTAAGGTTTCACTTACACGAAAGTAGAATTAGGTGCTGCATTTTTTTTTTTAAAGTTCTGGTACGCACTAGGAAGGGTTAACTTGCACGAAAGTAGAATTAGGTGCTGCATTATTGACAAAAAGTTCTGGCAAGCACTAATAAGGGTTACTTACATGGAAGTAGAATTAGTAGCTGCATTATTGACATAAAGTTCTGGTACAGGACTAAGGTTAACTTACATGGTAGTAGAATTAGGTGCTGCATTATTGACATAAAGTTCTGGTAAGCACTAATAAAGGTTAACTTACATGGAAGTAGAATTAGGTGCTGCATTATTGACATAAAGTTCTGGTAAGCACTACTAAAGGTTAACTTACATGGAAGTAGAATTAGGTGTTGCATTATTGACATAAAGTTCTGGTAAGCACTACTAAAGGTTAAATTACACGGAAGTAGAATTAGGTGCTGCATTATTGACATAAACTTCTGGTAAGCACTACTAAAGGTTAACTTACATGGAAGTAGAATTAGGTGCTGCATTATTGACATAAAGTTCTGGTAAGCACTACTAAAGGTTAAATTACACGGAAGTAGAATTAGGTGCTGCATTATTGACATAAAGTTCTGGTAAGCACTAATAAAGGTTAACTTACATGGAAGTAGAATTAGGTGCTGCATTATTGACATAAAGTTCTGGTAAGCACTACTAAAGGTTAACTTACACGGAAGTAGAATTAGGTGCTGCATTATTGACATAAAGTTCTGGTAAGCACTACTAAAGGTTAACTTACATGGAAGTAGAATTAGATGCTGCATTATTGACATAAAGTTCTGGTAAGCACTACTAAAGGTTAAATTACACGGAAGTAGAATTAGGTGCTGCATTATTGACATAAACTTCTGGTAAGCACTACTAAAGGTTAACTTACATGGAAGTAGAATTAGGTGCTGCATTATTGACATAAAGTTCTGGTAAGCACTACTAAAGGTTAAATTACACGGAAGTAGAATTAGGTGCTGCATTATTGACATAAACTTCTGGTAAGCACTACTAAAGGTTAACTTACATGGAAGTAGAATTAGGTGCTGCATTATTGACATAAAGTTCTGGTAAGCACTACTAAAGGTTAACTTACACGGAAGTAGAATTAGGTGCTGCATTATTGACATAAAGTTCTGGTAAGCACTACTAAAGGTTAACTTACATGGAAGTAGAATTAGGTGCTGCATTATTGACATAAAGTTCTGGTAAGCACTACTCATGGTTAATTTCTTTCTCAGAAGATCAAACATACAGTAAGCACTCTTTGTATCAACATGAACCTACAATTATACATTCTTTAAGGTAAATTAGAACATTAGTAAGTTACATATAAATACAACAAAAGAACATTCATAAAAATTTTTAGTTTAAAATATCTTATTATATATCTAATTTACTATTATATAGATTTTCTGTTGAAAAGTTATTTGTTTGTTGACAAAAAAAATATAAACCCACTGTGTTTTGTAAATGGTTGAATTATTGACACTACAATTCAGCAGAATCAGGTGTAAAAGTACCTTACATTTTCAAATCTTGATGCTAATTTCTTTTCATCTGCATTCCTCATCATCTCAAAAAAGTCTAAATGTCTGAAAGGAAAATCAATATACTCAATCAAGGTAACAAATCAATACACTCAATCAAGGTAACAAATCAATACACTCAATCAAGGTAACAAATCAACACACTCAATCAAGGTAACAAATCAATACACTCAATCAAGGTAACAAATCAATACACTCAATCAAGGTAACAAATCAACACACTCAATCAAGGTAACAAATCAATACACTCAATCAAGGTAACAAATCAATACACTCAATCAAGGTAACAAATCAATACACTCAATCAAGGTAACAAATCAATACACTCAATCAAGGTAACAAATCAATACACTCAATCAGGGTAACAAATCAATACACTCAATCAAGGTAACAAATCAATACACTCAATCAAGGTAACAAATCAATACACTCTATCAAGGTAACAAATCAATACACTCAATCAAGGTAACAAATCAATACACTCTATCAAGGTAACAAATCAATACACTCAATCAAGGTAACAAATCAATACACTCAATCAAGGTAACAAATCAATACACTCAATCAAGGTAACAAATCAATACACTCAATCAAGGTAACAAATCAATACACTCAATCAAGGTAACAAATCAATACACTCAATCAAGGTAACAAATCAATACACTCAATCAAGGTAACAAATCAATACACTCAATCAAGGTAACAAATCAATACACTCAATCAAGGTAACAAATCAATACACTCAATCAAGGTAACAAATCAATACACTCAATCAAGGTAACAAATCAACACACTCAATCAAGGTAACAAATCTATACACTCAATCAAGGTAACAAATCAATACACTCAATCAAGGTAACAAATCAATATACTCAATCAAGGTAACAAATCAATACACTCAATCAAGGTAACAAATCAATACACTGAATTTAGGTTAAAAAACAGATCAAGGTCATAATAGGATGTAACATGCTACTTAGACCAAATCCCTCCTATTTCAAAACCCCTTCAGTTTTTTTTTATTTTATAAACTCATAATTATTGAAAATTCTGTAGGCAATATAAGAAACAGCCATACCTGTCTAAAGTTGCATTCCCATGACTGCGTAGCTTCTCTATGACTGGTTGTATACCAAGCATCAGAAATTCATATCTCAAATGGAGTCGAAACTCTAAACTTTCCTAAAGTTAAATAAATAAATATTTTCATGTAGAGATCACCATTCAATGTTAAAATAAAAGATATTGGGGACTTAATACCACATGCACTTAGAGTCAGGATAATTTTATGAAAGAATTGTAAATAAATGAGCTAATGTATTCACAGTTTCTAAATCCTCTGGACTCCAAGTGCTAAAGACTAGTGTAAAAAAGACTTATCAAACCATCTAGAATCTTATTAAGTCTTAACGGCAACAAATACACACTTTTTGTACTATAAGGTAAGTTGAATCTGTTGAGCACAAATTACTAATGACCAAGCATCATTATTTCTAGAAAAGAAATTTCTAGCCTGACTACTGACTTGTAATATTTTTAGTAACTTCACTTGACCAGGTCCACATCTAAAGGCATAATTTATAGAAGACATCTGACCACCTGACCAAGTCACAACCTGACTTTGATCTTACCTGACCAGGGCCACATCTAAGAGCAGCATTTATAAATGACATTATAGTTGTTTTTAGATTGACTTCCTCTCTATACTTCCCAGTACTTCTCTCCAAGTCAGATATTAAACACTAAAATAAAATGAGAAATGTACAAACGTTTTATTTTAATGTTATTTATTTCAAGCATTTTCAGCAAGTTCAAAAACTTGAAGACCTTTGATAAACAACAATAAATTACTTTTAAATTACTTAAAACTTGATAAAAACTAGATATACAATACAAAAAATAACAAAATAGTTGACAGTATAAGATATTCTTAGTACCATTATCACTGGGGACTTTAAAATAGACAAAAATATTGTTTGCTGTCAAAATTAACAGTTTCATTTATAAAATAATGAAAACAATTTTTATACCTGAAATCTGGTTCTCTCTGCTGCATATTTCTGGTAATGTAACATAGCCTCCAAGACTTGTTTATGTCCACCGGGAACCAGACACATTGCACCAAGTATCTCATATATAGCAGTTTTAGTTCGGATATTTTCTGTAGACAAACTTTGTGCAATAATATTTACACTGCCTGGGTAGGCAAACACATGTGCTCTTCCTTGCTGCAATAAAATGGTACAGAATAGCAAGAAATATTTACTTGCCCCTGTGGTTTGATCAATGAATTACAATGTTGTAACCATGGCAATTTCTATATAGAATTACAGCATACAACACACATGCTTTGATGTCACAACTTGTGTATTCAAAACAACTAATTTTTTTTCAAAATAAAGTACACTTGAAAAAAATTTACTAGATACAATTTACATCTCCAAGGAATATAACTACTACAAAATGAATCTATGTGTGATAATTTTCAATATATTACTGATTTTACTAATTAATATTAATTTCATACAAATCTAACACACATGGTCTGTCAACACAGATTGCGGGTTGGATTCTCACTGCAGGCAGGGTGTTCTCGACTCCAATCTTAATTGACAAGGATTGCCAGTTTTACAACCGCAGGTCAGGGATTCTCTCCGGGGTACTCCGGCTTCCTCCCCCAATAAAAACTGGACACCATGAAATAGCTGAAAAGTTGCTGAAAGTGGCGTTAAAACACCACTCAAACAAACAAACAAATCTAACAAGAAATGTAAGTGTGCATGCAGGACCAATGGTGCAACACATGGACAAAATTATTGGTAAAAAATTAGGCTCATGGTATACAAGGCAAAATTACTGTTCCTAACTACACCATACTTTTTTTCCTGGCAATTACACATTTTCTTTCCACTGTCAATCCAGATTCAAAATCTAATATATTGTTTGTTAATTTGTCCTAGTTTTGAATACAGATGGAATTCTGTTTGCTTAATGTTCAGGAAACAATAAAGAAAAAAGTTTTCCATGTACTTACAAAGTTGTTCATTAAAGCCTTGATACACCCTATACTAGATGTGTGTATACTGATGTGTACTTACAGAGCTGTTCATGAAAGCCTTGATACACCCTATGATAGATGTGTGTATACTGATGTGTACTTGCAGAGTTGTTCATTAAAGCCTTGATACACCCTATACTAGATGTGTGTATACTGATGTGTACTTACAGAGCTGTTCATGAAAGCCTTGATACACCCTATGATAGATGTGTGTATATTGCTGTGTACTTACAGAGTTGCTCATTAAAGCCTTGATACACCCTATGATAGATGTGTGCATACTGATGTGTACTTACAGAGTTGTTCATTAATGCCTTATTACACCCTATGATAGATGTGTGTATACTGATGTGTACCAACAGAGTTGTTCATTAGAGCCTTGATACACCCTATGATAGATGTGTGTATACTGATATGTACTTACAGAGTTGTCCATTAGAGCCTTGGTACACCCTATGATAGATGTGTGTATACTGATGTGTACTTACAGAGTTGTTCATTAGAGCCTTGGTACACCCTATGATAGATGTGTGTATATTGCTGTGTACTTACAGAGTTGTTCATTAGAGCCTTGATACACCCTATGATAGATGTGTGTATACTGATATGTACTTACAGAGTTGTTCATTAGAGCCTTGGTACACCCTATGATAGATGTGTGTATACTGATGTGTACTTACAGAGTTGTTCATTAGAGCCTTGGTACACCCTATGATAGATGTGTGTATACTGATGTGTACTTACAGAGTTGTTCATTAGAGCCTTGATACACCCTATGATAGATGTGTGTATACTGATGTGTACCAACAGAGTTGTTCATTAATGCCTTATTACACCCTATGATAGATGTGTGTATACTGATGTGTACGCACTTACAGAGTTGTTCATTAAAGCCTTGATATACCCTATGATAGATGTGTGTATACTGATATGTACTTACAGAGTTGTTCATGAAAGCCTTGATACACCCTATGATAGATGTGTGTATACTGATGTGTACTTACAGAGCTGTTCATTATGCCTTGATACACTCTATAATAGATGTGTGTATACTGATGTGTACTTACAGAGCTGTTCATGAAAGCCTTGATACACCCTATGATAGATGTGTGTATACTGATGTGTACTTACAGAGTTGTTCATTAATGCAATGATACACCCTATGATAGATGTGTGTATACTGATGTGTACTTACAGAGTTGTTCATGAAAGCCTTGATACACCGTATGATGGATGTGTTTATACTGATGTGTACTTACAAAGCTGTTCATTAATGCCTTGATACACCCTATGATAGATGTGTGTATACTGCTGTGTACCAACAGAGTTGTTCATTAATGCCTTGATACACCCTATGATAGATGTGTGTATACTGCTGTGTACCAACAGAGTTGTTCATTAATGCCTTATTACACCCTATGATAGATGTGTGTATACTGATGTGTACGCACTTACAGAGTTGTTCATTAAAGCCTTGATATACCCTATGATAGATGTGTGTATACTGATGTGTACCAACAGAGTTGTTCATTACAGCCTTGATACACCGTATGATAGATGTGTGTATACTGATATGTACTTACAGAGTTGTTCATTAGAGCCTTGGTACACCCTATGATAGATGTGTGTATACTGATGTGTACTTACAGAGTTGTTCATTAGAGCCTTGGTACACCCTATGATAGATGTGTGTATACTGCTGTGTACTTACAGAGTTGTTCATGAAAGCCTTGATACACCCTATGATAGATGTGTGTATACTGATGTGTACTTACAGAGTTGTTCATTAGAGCCTTGGTACACCCTATGATAGATGTGTGTATACTGATGTGTACTTACAGAGTTGTTCATTAGAGCCTTGGTACACCCTATGATAGATGTGTGTATACTGCTGTGTACTTACAGAGTTGTTCATTACAGCCTTGATACACCGTATGATAGATGTGTGTATACTGATATGTACTTACAGAGTTGTTCATTAGAGCCTTGGTACACCCTATGATAGATGTGTGTATACTGATGTGTACTTACAGAGTTGTTCATTAGAGCCTTGGTACACCCTATGATAGATGTGTGTATACTGCTGTGTACTTACAGAGTTGTTCATGAAAGCCTTGATACACCCTATGATAGATGTGTGTATACTGATGTGTACTTACAAAGTTGTTCATTAATGCCTTGATACACCCTATGATAGATGTGTGTATACTGATGTGTACTTACAGAGTTGTTCATTAGAGCCTTGATACACCCTATGATAGATGTGTGTATACTGCTGTGTACTTACAGAGTTGTTCATGAAAGCCTTGATACACCCTATGATAGATGTGTGTATACTGATGTGTACTTACAGAGTTGTTCATTAGAGCCTTGATACACCCTATGATAGATGTGTGTATACTGCTGTGTACTTACAGAGTTGTTCATGAAAGCCTTGATACACCCTATGATAGATGTGTGTATACTGATGTGTACTTACAGAGTTGTTCATTAATGCCTTGATACACCCTATGATAGATGTGTGTATACTGATGTGTACTTACAGAGTTGTTCATTAGAGCCTTGATACACCCTATGATAGATGTGTGTATACTGATGTGTACTTACAGAGTTGTTCATTAATGCCTTGATACACCCTATGATAGATGTGTGTATACTGATGTGTACTTACAGAGTTGTTCATTAGAGCCTTGATACAACCTATGATAGATGTGTGTATACTGATGTGTACTTACAGAGTTGTTCATTAATGCTTTGATACACCCTATGATAGATGTGTGTATACTGATATGTACTTACAGAGTTGTTCATTAGAGCCTTGGTACACCCTATGATAGATGTGTGCATACTGATGTGTACTTACAGAGTTGTTCATTAGAGCCTTGGTACACCCTATGATAGATGTGTGTATACTGATGTGTACTTACAAAGTTGTTCATTAAAGCCTTGATACACCCTATGATAGATGTGTGTATACTGATGTGTACTTACAGAGCTGTTCATTAATGCCTTGATACACCCTATGATAGATGTGTGTATACTGATGTGTACTTACAGAGCTGTTCATTATGCCTTGATACACTCTATAATAGATGTGTGTATACTGATGTGTACTTACAGAGCTGTTCATGAAAGCCTTGATATACCCTATGATAGATGTGTGTATACTGATGTGTACTTACAGAGTTGTTCATTAGAGCCTTGGTACACCCTATGATAGATGTGTGTATACTGATGTGTACTTACAAAGTTGTTCATTAAAGCCTTGATACACCCTATGATAGATGTGTGTATACTGATGTGTACTTACAGAGCTGTTCATTAATGCCTTGATACACCCTATGATAGATGTGTGTATACTGATGTGTACTTACAGAGCTGTTCATTATGCCTTGATACACTCTATAATAGATGTGTGTATACTGATGTGTACTTACAGAGCTGTTCATGAAAGCCTTGATACACCCTATGATAGATGTGTGTATACTGATGTGTACTTACAGAGTTGTTCATTAGAGCCTTGATACACCGTATGATGGATGTGTTTATACTGATGTGTACTTACAGAGCTGTTCATTAATGCCTTGATACACCCTATGATAGATGTGTGTATACTGCTGTGTACCAACAGAGTTGTTCATTAATGCCTTGATACACCCTATGATAGATGTGTGTATACTGATGTGTACTTACAGAGTTGTTCATTACAGCCTTGATACACCCTATGATAGATGTGTGTATACTGATATGTACTTACAGAGTTGTTCATTAGAGCCTTGATACACCCTATATTAGATGTGTGTATACTGCTGTGTACTTGCAGAGTTGTTCATTAGAGCCTTGATACACCCTATAATAGATGTGTGCATACTGCTGTGTACATACAGAGTTGTTCATTAGAGCCTTGGTACACCCTATGATAGATGTGTGCATACTGATGTGTACATACAGAGTTGTTCATTAGAGCCTTGGTACACCCTATGATAGATGTGTGCATACTGATGTGTACATACAGAGTTGTTCATTAGAGCCTTGGTACACCCTATGATAGATGTGTGTATACTGATGTGTACTTACAGAGTTGTTCATTAGAGCCTTGGTACACCCTATGATAGATGTGTGTATACTGATATGTACTTACAGAGTTGTTCATTAGAGCCTTGGTACACCCTATGATAGATGTGTGTATACTGATATGTACTTACAGAGTTGTTCATTAGAGCCTTGATACACCCTATGATAGATGTGTGTATACTGATGTGTACTTACAGAGTTGTTCATTAATGCCTTATTACACCCTATGATAGATGTGTGTATACTGATGTGTACATACAGAGTTGTTCATTAGAGCCTTGATACACCCTATGATAGATGTGTGCATACTGATGTGTACTTACAGAGTTGTTCATTAGAGCCTTGGTACACCCTATGATAGATGTGTGTATACTGATGTGTACTTACAGAGCTGTTCATTATGCCTTGATACACCCTATGATAGATGTGTGTATACTGATGTGTACTTACAGAGCTGTTCATTATGCCTTGATACACCCTATGATAGATGTGTGTATACTGCTGTGTACTTACAGAGTTGTTCATGAAAGCCTTGATACACCCTATGATAGATGTGTGTATACTGATGTGTACTTACAGAGCTGTTCATTAAAGCCTTGATACACCCTATGATAGATGTGTGTATACTGCTGTGTACATACAGAGTTGTTCATTAAAGCCTTGGTACACCCTATGATAGATGTGTGTATACTGCTGTGTACTTACAGAGTTGTTCATTAAAGCCTTGGTACACCCTATGATAGATGTGTGTATACTGCTGTGTACTTACAGAGTTGTTCATTAAAGCCTTGATACACCCTATGATAGATGTGTGTATACTGCTGTGTACTTACAGAGTTGTTCATTAAAGCCTTGGTACACCCTATGATAGATGTGTGTATACTGCTGTGTACTTACAGAGCTGTTCATTACAGCCTTGATACTACCTATGATAGATGTGTGTATACTGATGTGTACTTACAGAGCTGTTCATTAAAGCCTTGATACACCCTATGATAGATGTGTGTATACTGATGTGTACTTACAGAGCTGTTCATTAAAGCCTTGATACACCCTATGATAGATGTGTGTATACTGCTGTGTACATACAGAGTTGTTCATTAAAGCCTTGATACACCCTATGATAGATGTGTGTATACTGCTGTGTACTTACAGAGTTGTTCATTAAAGCCTTGGTACACCCTATGATAGATGTGTGTATACTGCTGTGTACTTACAGAGCTGTTCATTACAGCCTTGATACTACCTATGATAGATGTGTGTATACTGATGTGTACTTACAGAGCTGTTCATGAAAGCCTTGATACACCCTATAGATGTGTGTATACTTATGTGTACTTACAGAGTTGTTCATTACAGCCTTGATATACCCTATGATAGATGTGTGTATACTGATGTGTACTTACAGAGCTGTTCATTAAAGCCTTGATACACCCTATGATAGATGTGTGTATACTGATGTGTACTTACAGAGCTGTTCATTAGAGCCTTGATACACTCTATGATAGATGTGTGTATACTGCTGTGTACTTACAGAGTTGTTCATTAGAGCCTTGATACACCCTATGATAGATGTGTGTATACTGCTGTGTACTTACAGAGTTGTTCATGAAAGCCTTGATACACCCTATGATAGATGTGTGCATACTGATGTGTAATTACAGAGTTGTTCATTAAAGCCTTGATACACCCTATGATAGATGTGTGTATACTGCTGTGTACTTACAGAGCTGTTCATTAAAGCCTTGATACACCCAAGATAGATGTGTGTATACTGCTGTGTACTTGCAGAGTTGTTCATTAAAGCCTTGATACACCCTATGATAGATGTGTGTATATTGCTGTGTACTTACAGAGTTGCTCATTAAAGCCTTGATACACCCTATGATAGATGTGTGTATACTGATGTGTACTTACAGAGTTGTTCATTAATGCCTTATTACACCCTATGATAGATGTGTGTATACTGATGTGTACTTACAGAGTTGTTCATTACAGCCTTGATACACCCTATGATAGATGTGTGTATACTGATGTGTACCAACAGAGTTGTTCATTAGAGCCTTGATACACCCTATGATAGATGTGTGTATACTGATATGTACTTACAGAGTTGTTCATTAGAGCCTTGGTACACCCTATGATAGATGTGTGTATACTGATGTGTACTTACAGAGTTGTTCATTAGAGCCTTGGTACACCCTATGATAGATGTGTGTATATTGCTGTGTACTTACAGAGTTGTTCATTAGAGCCTTGATACACCCTATGATAGATGTGTGTATACTGATATGTACTTACAGAGTTGTTCATTAGAGCCTTGGTACACCCTATGATAGATGTGTGTATACTGATGTGTACTTACAGAGTTGTTCATTAGAGCCTTGGTACACCCTATGATAGATGTGTGTATACTGATGTGTACTTACAAAGTTGTTCATTAATGCCTTGATACACCCTATACTAGATGTGTGTATACTGATGTGTACTTACAGAGCTGTTCATTAATGCCTTGATACACCCTATGATAGATGTGTGTATACTGATGTGTACTTACAGAGCTGTTCATGAAAGCCTTGATACACCCTATGATAGATGTGTGTATACTGATGTGTACTTACAGAGCTGTTCATGAAAGCCTTGATACACCCTATGATAGATGTGTGTATACTGATGTGTACTTACAGAGTTGTTCATGAAAGCCTTGATACACCGTATGATGGATGTGTTTATACTGATGTGTACTTACAGAGCTGTTCATTAATGCCTTGATACACTCTATAATAGATGTGTGTATACTGATGTGTACTTACAGAGCTGTTCATTATGCCTTGATACACTCTATAATAGATGTGTGTATACTGATGTGTACTTACAGAGCTGTTCATGAAAGCCTTGATACACCCTATGATAGATGTGTGTATACTGATGTGTACTTACAGAGTTGTTCATTAATGCAATGATACACCCTATGATAGATGTGTGTATACTGATGTGTACTTACAGAGTTGTTCATGAAAGCCTTGATACACCGTATGATGGATGTGTTTATACTGATGTGTACTTACAGAGCTGTTCATTAATGCCTTGATACACCCTATGATAGATGTGTGTATACTGCTGTGTACCAACAGAGTTGTTCATTAATGCCTTATTACACCCTATGATAGATGTGTGTATACTGATGTGTACGTACTTACAGAGTTGTTCATTAAAGCCTTGATACACTCTATGATAGATGTGTGTATACTGATATGTACTTACAGAGTTGTTCATTAGAGCCTTGGTACACCCTATGATAGATGTGTGTATACTGATATGTACTTACAGAGTTGTTCATTAGAGCCTTGGTACACCCTATGAGAGATGTGTGTATACTGATATGTACTTACAGAGTTGTTCATTAGAGCCTTGATACACCCTATGATAGATGTGTGTATACTGATGTGTACTTACAGAGTTGTTCATTAATGCCTTGATACACCCTATGATAGATGTGTGTATACTGATGTGTACTTACAGAGCTGTTCATGAAAGCCTTGATACACCCTATGATAGATGTGTGTATACTGATGTGTACTTACAGAGCTGTTCATTATGCCTTGATACACTCTATAATAGATGTGTGTATACTGATGTGTACTTACAGAGCTGTTCATGAAAGCCTTGATACACCCTATGATAGATGTGTGTATACTGATGTGTACTTACAGAGCTGTTCATTATGCCTTGATACACTCTATAATAGATGTGTGTATACTGATGTGTACTTACAGAGCTGTTCATGAAAGCCTTGATACACCCTATGATAGATGTGTGTATACTGATGTGTACTTACAGAGTTGTTCATTAATGCAATGATACACCCTATGATAGATGTGTGTATACTGATGTGTACTTACAGAGTTGTTCATGAAAGCCTTGATACACCGTATGATGGATGTGTTTATACTGATGTGTACTTACAGAGCTGTTCATTAATGCCTTGATACACCCTATGATAGATGTGTGTATACTGCTGTGTACCAACAGAGTTGTTCATTAATGCCTTATTACACCCTATGATAGATGTGTGTATACTGATGTGTACGTACTTACAGAGTTGTTCATTAAAGCCTTGATACACCCTATGATAGATGTGTGTATACTGATGTGTACTTACAGAGTTGTTCATTACAGCCTTGATACACCCTATGATAGATGTGTGTATACTGATGTGTACTTACAGAGTTGTTCATTAGAGCCTTGGTACACCCTATGATAGATGTGTGTATACTGATGTGTACTTACAGAGTTGTTCATTAGAGCCTTGGTACACCCTATGATAGATGTGTGTATACTGATGTGTACTTACAAAGTTGTTCATTAAAGCCTTGATATACCCTATGATAGATGTGTGTATACTGATGTGTACTTACAGAGCTGTTCATTAATGCCTTGATACACCCTATGATAGATGTGTGTATACTGATGTGTACTTACAGAGCTGTTCATTATGCCTTGATACACTCTATAATAGATGTGTGTATACTGATGTGTACTTACAGAGCTGTTCATGAAAGCCTTGATATACCCTATGATAGATGTGTGTATACTGATGTGTACTTACAGAGTTGTTCATTAGAGCCTTGATACACCGTATGATGGATGTGTTTATACTGATGTGTACTTACAGAGCTGTTCATTAATGCCTTGATACACCCTATGATAGATGTGTGTATACTGATGTGTACTTACAGAGCTGTTCATTAATGCCTTGATACACCCTATGATAGATGTGTGTATACTGCTGTGTACCAACAGAGTTGTTCATTAATGCCTTATTACACCCTATAATAGATGTGTGTATACTGATGTGTACTTACAGAGTTGTTCATTACAGCCTTGATACACCCTATGATAGATGTGTGTATACTGATATGTACTTACAGAGTTGTTCATTAGAGCCTTGATACACCCTATATTAGATGTGTGTATACTGCTGTGTACTTGCAGAGTTGTTCATTAGAGCCTTGATACACCCTATAATAGATGTGTGCATACTGCTGTGTACATACAGAGTTGTTCATTAGAGCCTTGGTACACCCTATGATAGATGTGTGCATACTGATGTGTACATACAGAGTTGTTCATTAGAGCCTTGGTACACCCTATGATAGATGTGTGTATACTGATGTGTACTTACAGAGTTGTTCATTAGAGCCTTGGTACACCCTATGATAGATGTGTGTATACTGATATGTACTTACAGAGTTGTTCATTAGAGCCTTGGTACACCCTATGATAGATGTGTGTATACTGATATGTACTTACAGAGTTGTTCATTAGAGCCTTGATACACCCTATGATAGATGTGTGTATACTGATGTGTACTTACAGAGTTGTTCATTAATGCCTTATTACACCCTATGATAGATGTGTGTATACTGATGTGTACATACAGAGTTGTTCATTAGAGCCTTGGTACACCCTATGATAGATGTGTGCATACTGATGTGTACTTACAGAGTTGTTCATTAGAGCCTTGGTACACCCTATGATAGATGTGTGTATACTGCTGTGTACTTACAGAGCTGTTCATTATGCCTTGATACACCCTATGATAGATGTGTGTATACTGATGTGTACTTACAGAGCTGTTCATTAAAGCCTTGATACACCCTATGATAGATGTGTGTATACTGCTGTGTACATACATAGTTGTTCATTAAAGCCTTGGTACTACCTATGATAGATGTGTGTATACTGATGTGTACTTACAGAGCTGTTCATGAAAGCCTTGATACACCCTATAGATGTGTGTATACTTATGTGTACTTACAGAGTTGTTCATTACAGCCTTGATATACCCTATGATAGATGTGTGTATACTGATGTGTACTTACAGAGCTGTTCATTAAAGCCTTGATACACTCTATGATAGATGTGTGTATACTGCTGTGTACTTACAGAGTTGTTCATTAGAGCCTTGATACACCGTATGATAGATGTGTGTATACTGATGTGTACTTACAGAGTTGTTCATTAGAGCCTTGATACACCATATGATAGATGTGTGTATACTGATATGTACTTACAGAGTTGTTCATTAAAGCCTTGATACACCCTATGATAGATGTGTGTATACTGATGTGTACTTACAGAGCTGTTCATGAAAGCCTTGATACACCCTATGATAGATGTGTGTATACTGATGTGTACTTACAGAGTTGTTCATTAGAGCCTTGGTACACCCTATGATAGATGTGTGTATACTGCTGTGTACTTACAGAGTTGTTCATTAATGCCTTGATACACCCTATGATAGATGTGTGCATACTGATGTGTACTTACAGAGTTGTTCATTAAAGCCTTGATACACCCTATGATAGATGTGTGTATACTGATGTGTACTTACAGAGTTGTTCATTAGAGCCTTGATACACCCTATGATAGATGTGTCTATACTGATGTGTAGTTACAGAGTTGTTCATTAAAGCCTTGATACACCCTATGATAGATGTGTGTATACTGATATGTACTTACAGAGTTGTTCATTAGAGCCTTGATACACCCTATGATAGATGTGTGTATACTGATATGTACTTACAGAGTTGTTCATTAGAGCCTTGATACACCCTATGATAGATGTGTGTATACTGATGTGTACTTACAGAGTTGTTCATTAATGCCTTGATACACCCTATGATAGATGTGTGTATACTGATGTGTACTTACAGAGCTGTTCATGAAAGCCTTGATACACCCTATGATAGATGTGTGTATACTGATGTGTACTTACAGAGCTGTTCATTATGCCTTGATACACTCTATAATAGATGTGTGTATACTGATGTGTACTTACAGAGCTGTTCATGAAAGCCTTGATACACCCTATGATAGATGTGTGTATACTGATGTGTACTTACAGAGCTGTTCATTATGCCTTGATACACTCTATAATAGATGTGTGTATACTGATGTGTACTTACAGAGCTGTTCATGAAAGCCTTGATACACCCTATGATAGATGTGTGTATACTGATGTGTACTTACAGAGTTGTTCATTAATGCAATGATACACCCTATGATAGATGTGTGTATACTGATGTGTACTTACAGAGTTGTTCATGAAAGCCTTGATACACCGTATGATGGATGTGTTTATACTGATGTGTACTTACAGAGCTGTTCATTAATGCCTTGATACACCATATGATAGATGTGTGTATACTGCTGTGTACCAACAGAGTTGTTCATTAATGCCTTATTACACCCTATGATAGATGTGTGTATACTGATGTGTACGTACTTACAGAGTTGTTCATTAAAGCCTTGATACACCCTATGATAGATGTGTGTATACTGATGTGTACTTACAGAGTTGTTCATTACAGCCTTGATACACCCTATGATAGATGTGTGTATACTGATGTGTACTTACAGAGTTGTTCATTAGAGCCTTGGTACACCCTATGATAGATGTGTGTATACTGATGTGTACTTACAGAGTTGTTCATTAGAGCCTTGGTACACCCTATGATAGATGTGTGTATACTGATGTGTACTTACAAAGTTGTTCATTAAAGCCTTGATATACCCTATGATAGATGTGTGTATACTGATGTGTACTTACAGAGCTGTTCATTAATGCCTTGATACACCCTATGATAGATGTGTGTATACTGATGTGTACTTACAGAGCTGTTCATTATGCCTTGATACACTCTATAATAGATGTGTGTATACTGATGTGTACTTACAGAGCTGTTCATGAAAGCCTTGATATACCCTATGATAGATGTGTGTATACTGATGTGTACTTACAGAGTTGTTCATTAGAGCCTTGATACACCGTATGATGGATGTGTTTATACTGATGTGTACTTACAGAGCTGTTCATTAATGCCTTGATACACCCTATGATAGATGTGTGTATACTGATGTGTACTTACAGAGCTGTTCATTAATGCCTTGATACACCCTATGATAGATGTGTGTATACTGCTGTGTACCAACAGAGTTGTTCATTAATGCCTTATTACACCCTATAATAGATGTGTGTATACTGATGTGTACTTACAGAGTTGTTCATTACAGCCTTGATACACCCTATGATAGATGTGTGTATACTGATATGTACTTACAGAGTTGTTCATTAGAGCCTTGATACACCCTATATTAGATGTGTGTATACTGCTGTGTACTTGCAGAGTTGTTCATTAGAGCCTTGATACACCCTATAATAGATGTGTGCATACTGCTGTGTACATACAGAGTTGTTCATTAGAGCCTTGGTACACCCTATGATAGATGTGTGCATACTGATGTGTACTTACAGAGTTGTTCATTAGAGCCTTGGTACACCCTATGATAGATGTGTGTATACTGATGTGTACATACAGAGTTGTTCATTAGAGCCTTGGTACACCCTATGATAGATGTGTGTATACTGATATGTACTTACAGAGTTGTTCATTAGAGCCTTGGTACACCCTATGATAGATGTGTGTATACTGATATGTACTTACAGAGTTGTTCATTAGAGCCTTGATACACCCTATGATAGATGTGTGTATACTGATGTGTACTTACAGAGTTGTTCATTAATGCCTTATTACACCCTATGATAGATGTGTGTATACTGATGTGTACATACAGAGTTGTTCATTAGAGCCTTGGTACACCCTATGATAGATGTGTGCATACTGATGTGTACTTACAGAGTTGTTCATTAGAGCCTTGGTACACCCTATGATAGATGTGTGTATACTGCTGTGTACTTACAGAGCTGTTCATTATGCCTTGATACACCCTATGATAGATGTGTGTATACTGATGTGTACTTACAGAGCTGTTCATTAAAGCCTTGATACACCCTATGATAGATGTGTGTATACTGCTGTGTACATACAGAGTTGTTCATTAAAGCCTTGGTACTACCTATGATAGATGTGTGTATACTGATGTGTACTTACAGAGCTGTTCATGAAAGCCTTGATACACCCTATAGATGTGTGTATACTTATGTGTACTTACAGAGTTGTTCATTACAGCCTTGATATACCCTATGATAGATGTGTGTATACTGATGTGTACTTACAGAGCTGTTCATTAAAGCCTTGATACACTCTATGATAGATGTGTGTATACTGCTGTGTACTTACAGAGTTGTTCATTAGAGCCTTGATACACCGTATGATAGATGTGTGTATACTGATGTGTACTTACAGAGTTGTTCATTAGAGCCTTGATACACCGTATGATAGATGTGTGTATACTGATATGTACTTACAGAGTTGTTCATTAAAGCCTTGATACACCCTATGATAGATGTGTGTATACTGATGTGTACTTACAGAGCTGTTCATGAAAGCCTTGATACACCCTATGATAGATGTGTGTATACTGATGTGTACTTACAGAGTTGTTCATTAGAGCCTTGGTACACCCTATGATAGATGTGTGTATACTGCTGTGTACTTACAGAGTTGTTCATTAATGCCTTGATACACCCTATGATAGATGTGTGCATACTGATGTGTACTTACAGAGTTGTTCATTAAAGCCTTGATACACCCTATGATAGATGTGTGTATACTGATGTGTACTTACAGAGTTGTTCATTAGAGCCTTGATACACCCTATGATAGATGTGTCTATACTGATGTGTAGTTACAGAGTTGTTCATTAAAGCCTTGATACACCCTATGATAGATGTGTGTATACTGATATGTACTTACAGAGTTGTTCATTAGAGCCTTGATACACCCTATGATAGATGTGTGTATACTGCTGTGTACTTGCAGAGTTGTTCATTAGAGCCTTGATACACCCTATGATAGATGTGTGCATACTGATGTGTACTTACAGAGTTGTTCATTAGAGCCTTGGTACACCCTATGATAGATGTGTGTATACTGCTGTGTACTTACAGAGTTGTTCATGAAAGCCTTGATACACCCTATGATAGATGTGTGCATACTGATGTGTACTTACAGAGTTGTTCATTAATGCCTTGATACATCCTATAATAGATGTGTGTATACTGCTCTCCATTGTAGTGTAGTCCATTCTCTTTAGAAAATTTAATAAACATTCTAAACCTTCTTGGTCTAAAAATCTGGTAACAAAACTGTAAAATAAAATGACTTGATGACATCTAAAAGTTATGTGTTGTTTTCAGCATGTCAGACAAGATACAACTGGTATAAAGTTCTATTTGAATTCAATTAAAAAATGTCAACATCTGAGAATTCAGATTAAACATATATTTCCAATACCATATAAAAAATTTAAAACTAGATATCAGTGAGATAGTATCCATCTGTGTGGGCCCCTTGTACAACTGTAAAGCATCAGTGAGATAGTATCCATCTGTGTGGACTCCTTGTACATAGGTTATGATTAGACAACTGTAAAGCATGCCCAGGCACAAATTTGACATATAATATTGTTTTCAGACTTAACTCATAGGTTGTATTTTGAAAGCTGTTGTAAGGGTATTAACATACATGGCTATTTCAGACCTACCTCTTTTGTTGTGTTCTGAGGTTAGTTTTAAAGGGGAATTGGCCTATAATGTTCTTTTTAAACTTACCTCATGGGCTGTGTTCTGAGTGGTGTTTTTAAACTTATCTCATGGGCTGTTCTGAGGGCAGTTATAAAGGGGAATTGTCCTATAATGCTCTTTTTAAACTTACCTCATGGGCTGTGTTCTGAGGGCTGTTTTAAGGCCATCAACAATTTCCAGACCTTTGTCCTCTTGAAAGTTTTCAAAACTCACTCTTGCCTATGGCAAAAAGGTAAAATGAATGTTTTTGAAATGCCTATAATGATGCTGATAATTACTTTATCATTATATTTATGTTTGTCTTTAACAGTATACATGTATCAACAAAATAAAAGATTCTATGCTTTAAACTCCAAGAACTCTCATACTATACTATCATAAGACATCACGTTTAACTATTGTTACAATTATAATTGCTAGGTAAGATTAAAAGCCACAAGAAATCTACATACATCAGAAAGACTGTTTATTTTTTCTATATAGGTGTCTGGCATTTCTCTGTCCTGAAATGTAAACAAAAGCACACATTTCATTAACAAACCAGTCTATCAAGCAGCTGGTGCTTGCAACCAAGATATTATTGAGTAAGCTGCATACAAATTGTTTATAGATGTGAAAAACATGATTTTTTACAATTAAACATGTTTGCCATTTATGGAAATTTCTATGCAAATGGCCATCTTAAATACATTGGTTGGGAACATGACTGACACTAAGTAATGCTAATATATCACTGAGATCCAGTATAGGTAAAAACAAAATTTAAATTTATAAGAAGTAATAGATTTACACATCTTGGATAGACCATGACCATGGGATTCACAAAAATATACAATATTTGTACATTGTCAGAAAATATAAAATTTATTTGTAAGAGCCTTAGAAACCGGTAGGCTCAGTGTCAGAACATTGTGAACAAGACTGAACGGTAATTAAAAACTAGAAGCTTATATGAGCCTGTAATTTACAGTTTAAGTCCAGCTGTTATAGCTTTTAAGTTGCTGGTCAAAAACTAACTTCTTTTAAAATTTTGATTAAAGGGCAAACAAATTAAATTATTTGTAGGCTTTGTCCTGTAGGTTAATTTAGTAACTTAGAGTTTTCATCTACGTGTTATAGACACAAGAACTGATTATTTGATCCCAAACTGTTATAAAAGGACAGTAACTCCTATTGAAATTGATAGTTTCACTCCAACTGTTATGGCATTTAAGATACAGTGAAACACTACAAATGTCATAAAAAATAGTTATTAAAGGGCAATAATGTGCAGATCAATTCAAGTAAAAAAAATTTTAAGCTATAATAATTAACCACTTTGTTATATTTTAAGTAACAGTGGCCATCTTTGTCTCTTGATCAACATCCTAGGTACAAATTTGAAACCAAGTATGATTTTTGTAAAGTTTGAATAAAAAATTGGCCAATTGGTTTCAGTGAAGATTTTTGAAAAACAGATGATGGAGGAACAGATGTCAGAATTACGGATGCCAAAAAACAACTAACACTCATATGACCTTCAGTCTAGCCGATCTTAAATCTTCACCAAACCATAGAGTGACATATACAGAATCTTTTTTTTTTAAAGATTACAAGAGAAACAACAGTAAAAAGTCTTGTATTCTTTTGTTTCTGTACACAAAACACTGAAAACCTGAATTATGGCATTATTGCACATCTGTGCTCACCTGAATCTTACTGCAATACAACTGCCATTTCTTATCTGGAGGCAAATTAAATAAAGCATCTCGGTGAGCTTGATCAACATCAAGTTCTGCCTGCAATGAAGAGAAAAAAAGATTAAACAATTTGTTATATATGCTGATATCTTCTAAAGAAACAATAAATAACATATAAAGATTCAATATCCAGCATTATGTATCATTTCATTTTTATTGACTGTTTATCAGCCTGTACTAACTTATACAGATATCTTGGTCACACAAAATGATGGCCAAATATTCTAAATAAATGTCACCATCAACGCAGCAACTTAGTACATTTCTATGATGATAAAAGAATGCACAAAAACATTTCAATTTAATACTTTAAAGAAAATAAAGTCCCAATAATCTGCATTATAAAACAATTATATAATGGTGATTTGGAAAGCCAGAGCAACATGTATACCTTTATCCATAATATACAAGTACAGTACATAAACCTTGATTTGAAAGAAAAAAATCAGTAAAAAAACCTCTTCTTTGGAAGTTAATTTTAAAATATTTACATGGCAACTAAAACAGCTCAAAATTTATAATAATCAAGATGCTGATCTGTAAGAAAAATACATGTAACTAATAATCAGTTGCTCCATGATATAAATAGTATCCAATGACAAATTTTGTATCCCAAAAAAACATAAACAAATCAAATGTAAGCTTTTTGTCTCGATCGTCCAGAGGCTTTAATTACATTTGTGCGTCTGAATTCATTTCTATATTGAACTCCTTATCATTAGGCTCAAAAATTGGTGTATGTTTTTGATTGAATGCTAATTTTATTGTCTAAAATATTAAATATTAATTTATCAATTAATTAAACAATTATTATTGTTATGAACAGTCGACTGCAAGAGAGAAGTATTTTATAAACGTTGACATGTTTTCATGGTTTTCCTGGTCTAAAAATAGGGCCCTTAAAATAGAATGATTGTTTTGCCTCCACCTATTGGTTGAGAAATTACAACAAGGTGATCCCAGATGCAATTATAAATGCATCTGGGTGATGGAGACTGTATAGTTTACAAATGAAAATGGTACAATAATCCCAGAGAGATGACAAATGGTACGATAATCCCAGAGAGATGCCAAAAAAGACAAGAGAATTCCCACAAAAGGTTGGTGAAACCAATTTTAAAATGGCCAATACAGAAGTTCATCAAGAGATGACCTGTATTTCATACATGCCAATGTTACTAATTTTGCCCAGAAGCTCCAGAATTTTTTACCAATGTCAGGGCTAACAGGAAGGTTGTTAGAATCTAAGTGATTTCGTCTTTTTCAGGAAAAAAATTTAGTCTAAATTTATTTTGTAAATTGTGTTAAAACAGCTTTTTTTAACCCTGAATTAACAAAATACAAGCGTATACTTTTGCACTCTAAAGACCCATCAAATAAGCTAGAAATACTCTAAAATTGCCCCTCCCCTCCTTGATTTGCCCTGCACCAATTGGGGACTAAAGCAGTTGCAGAAATTATTAATAATTCTACCAAAAATATGTTGGGAAGTATTGTAATGGTATGGTGTTAGGACTTTACAGCGACAATAAAAAAAAGGGGGAATGGGGGGCCAAGTGAAAGATTTTCCTTATAATTAGATTGTGGATGTGGATGTATAATTCTATCTGCACTGATGAGACTTAATTGTATCTATCAATATCAATATCAACAATGCACTGAAATCTTTAGAAAATGTCTTGAGTTAGCCTCTGCAAAACTAATTCAACCTCCTTTTTTTACAAACAAAGTCCTATAACTCTATAATGAAAAATCTGAATTTTACCAAAATAAACAGGAAGTTGGCATCTATCAAAATAAATTATTCTCAAAACTTTTAAGAAAATTGATAACAGCCTTAATGAGTTATGGTCTGAAAACAAAACAAAATCCCCCCACCCATCTTTCACAAACACAGTATGATAACTCTATGACCATAAATAGGAAAATTATACAGACCATGAGGCTAACATAATTAACAACTATGAGCAGTTTTAAGAAAGGCATTCTTAGGATATCAGGACACATTGTGACATGTGGATGACGGACAGACATACATTTGTATACATTTTTATAATATGTCTGTCATAGACAGGTGTATAAAAAACTAGATATCTTATTATGACTTGCACAGTGGATAAAAATCCAATATAAACTAGAAATGTAATTGTAAGCTTGTATCTATAACATGTTTAAGGATTTACATGGAAAACCATCTTTGCTAGCCAAGGGTTATGATCTGATACTCTTATCTTGAAGAGATGGGGGAGGGGGAGGCCTGATCGTAACACTTGGCTAGCGAAGATGATGGAACACCAATAAAAAATTTATTGTAACTAATCATACTGTATGTATATATCTCAAAAATGGCTGAAAACTAATTTTCACCTTTACACATGACAGTTACTGCAGACCTGTACCATGTTAATAAAGCAAGTTGGATAATACAAAAATGATGTTCTGGAGATATTTTCAGCATTAAATGTATTTTCTTTAAAACATGTAATCATAAACAAACATCTGGGGAGAGAGTCATATTAGCCTCAAGCTTAAAATGAAATATAAATTGTTACTGTAGAACTTAAACAACAATAAATAGAAATATGACATTGCCGCTATGTGATATCTCCAAATGTCTTTGTTTAAAAGTAAAAACAAAAACTTTAATTCAAATGTGTGACATAAAAACAAAAGCCCATTGAATTATTGACAGTGTAACCTTTAAATTTAAATTTCTTAAAGAAATATGAATGTTTGACCAAATCAGTGTTAAATGCCTTGTGGACATACATGGATTATCACGAGTTTAAATCATGTCATATGGTGTATTGTATTTCGGCAGTGTGTCAAGACATTAAAACATCAGAGGTCACAAAGGTCGTTTATATCATATAGTGTCCTAATGTGTTAGTTCATATCTCATAGAATTTCCTATTAGGTGGCAGGAGGTAATCTGTATTTAAAATACATTTTTCTTAATAAAAATATGACAGTAAATAGAAAGCTATAAATATTAAACATATTTACAAGATGTCAAGATGTATTCTATTTCAATGATCAAAGGTAAAAAGTTAGACATTTTTTATGTATATTGTAATGAATAAAATTCTCCTATTTGACAATCCTGAATCATAGCAGTAATTTAACACCTTCCTATTACTGCTTTAACATAAGTGGCATACTTCACGCTTCCATTCATATTTTAAGGAAGATTTTATCATACATGAATAATGCCACTTTATTTTTACTGCAAGGATGAAGTAGTTTACATGTATATTCCTCAATTTTTTTAACAGTCAATTTTTGACTATGTCTTAAGTAGGCTGAACATTCATTGAACTGTACACAACATCTCAACATTTGTTTATTATATATACAAACTTCTGAACAGACAGAAGTTCATTGTACCTAATGTCTGAAAAGGAAAATGGACCCTACCCAACATCTGGACAGAAGTTTATTGAACCTAATATCTGAAGAGGAGTTTACTGTTCATATACCCAACATCTAAAAAGGAGAAATAAATTGTACCCAACATCTGAACAGGAGAAGTACTTAGTATATTGTACCCAACATCTGAACAGGAGAAGTACTTTGTATATTGTACCCAACATCTGAACAGGAGAAGTTTATTGTACCCAACATCTGAACAGGAGAAGTTTATTGTACCCAACATCTGAACAGGAGAAGTACTTAGTATATTGTACCCAACATCTGAACAGGAGAAGTACTTAGTATATTGTACCCAACATCTGAACAGGAGAAGTACTTAGTATATTGTACCCAACATCTGAACAGGAGAAGTACTTAGTATATTGTACCCAACATCTGAACAGGAGAAGTTTATTGTATCCAACATCTGAACAGAAGAAGTTTATTGTACCCAACATCTGAACAGGAGAAGTTTATTGTGTCCCAACTTCTGAACAGGAGAAATTTATTGTGTCCCAACTTCTGGAGAAGTTTATTGTAACCCAACATCTGAACAGGAGAAGTTTATTGTACCCAATATCTGAACAGGAGAGGTTTATTGTACCCAACATCTGAACAGGAGAAGTTTATTGTACCCAACATCTGAACAGGAGAAGTTTATTGTACCCCAACATCTGAACAGGAGAAGTTTATTGTACTCAACATCTGAACAGGAGTAGTTTATTGTACTCAACATCTGAACAGAAGTTTATTGTACCTAACATCTGAACAGGAGAAGTTTATTGTACCCAACATCTGAACAGGAGAAGTTTATTGTACCCAACATCTGAACAGGAGAAGCTTATTGTACACCAACATCTGAACAGAAGTAGTTTATTGTACCCCAACATCTGAACAGGAGAAGTTTATTGTACCTAACATCTGAACAGGAGAAGTTTATTGTACCTAACATCTGAACAGGAGAAGTTTATTGTACCCAACATCTGAACAGGAGAGGTTTATTGTACCCCCAACATCTGAACAGGAGAAGTTTATTGTACCCCAACATCTGAACAGGAGAAGTTTATTGTACCCCAACATCTGAACAGGAGTAGTTACCCAACATCTTAACAGGAGAAGTTTATTGCACCCAACATATGAACAGGAGAGGTTTATTGTACCCCAACATCTGAACAGGAGAAGTTTATTGTACCCCAACATCTGAACAGGAGAAGTTTATTGTACCCCAACATCTGAACAGGAGTAGTTACCCAACATCTTAACAGGAGAAGTTTATTGCACCCAACATCTGAACAGGAGAGGTTTATTGTACCCCAACATCTGAACAGGAGAAGTTTATTGTACCCAACATCTGTACAGGAGACGTGTATTGTACCCAACATCTGAACAGGAGAAGTGTATTGTACCCAACATCTGAATAGGAGAAGTTCCCATAAACATAAAGTAAAGTCATTTCACAGAGTAGTTTTAGTACAAATGAAAGTGTGAGAAAGTTAAGATCCAACTGAAACAAAGAGCCATAAAAAATGCTAAAAAATCCCCAAAATTTACAGATAAAAGTCAGAACTAAAATGTCCATAACCTACCAGATGTTACATAATCATAAACTGTCATGTGTTCTTATCTTAAAACACTTCACATTAAATTATTTTAACTCTATTTTATCTGAAACTTATAAACTTCTGAAATTTTCATATTTTATCTTTATGACTATCATAATACTTTCAATTAAATTTTTTTTCATACTTTTATCATTTTCAATTTATAAGTATATATCAGATATGATTTCTTTATCAAATTTTATTTTACCATATTTTCTCTTTTTTTTTAACTAAAATAATCTTACCACAATCTCTGAAAACTTTGCATCAATTTCACTTTCATCCTCCGGCATAGGAATGTCAATCTGTATTGGTTGTGCTGTATCTTCCAGCCGAGTTATTTCTGGAGGTCGGCCACTGAAACAGCAGCACCAACTGGACTGCTTTGCTGACATTTTCTACAGGTTAAAAATATCTCTGAAACAGTAACAGGTCCAAGTATTAATAATGTATATTTCCTGTATATAATTATTTAAAGTTTATTTTACAGAACAGGTTAGACTGTATACAACACTTAATATACTCAAAAAGATATAAAATAACCATCTCTCCACATCTCAACATCCTACATCCTCTCTATGTTAACCCAATATAAGCAGGATACATCTTATCACCAATCAACAGTCACAAGATAACCCTTAATACCAATTCAAACTGTATATACATTTTTTTACACTGACACTCATTAAGCTTGCTAAATTGATGTTCTGGTCATATCTAACTATTTTTGAAGTGTAGATATAGTAAGGTGAGCAATCATGTTGTATTAATAATTTCAGCTTAAAAGTACAGATGACATTCAATTATAAAAGGGGTTGAGAATCTATCAAAGAATCTGAATATTTGCTATTAGAATGTTAAACTGGTAAAAGATTTTAGAACAAAATCAGTTTTCTTGTTACATTAGTGTTGTTAAAGAGAGATAGTGTCATATAGCATGCAGTAGATTACATTATATTCTCTTCTCACAATGACAGGAATTCTTGCAACTATATGGTAATATAAATAATTTGTATCATGGACATGAGACCATGGTTTTGACCTTCCCCCTCCACAATGTTGGACATGAGACCATGGTTTTGACCTTCCCCCTCCACAATGTTGGTCTATCTAAAGATTTAAGTCTGCTTTGATAAGCATTTAGGACATTACAAGGACCTCATCAAACTGTTATATCATTGTAATACAACCTCAGGACAAATGCTACTGAATGTAAGATTAAACTTGTCACCTCTAGCTTTATACAGGTGGTCAAACAAATTGGTTTAACTCCTACAGGAGGCAGTGTGCACTTCAACTACTTATAGAACTTCAAGTTTATTTCTAATATTAGCTACAAATTATCATGGACATAAATTTTTTATATCTCTGCTATTAAATATCTATAATCAATGCCATTCACCTTAATAGCTAGGTGTGCCAGAAAAATATGAACAGGTGTAAACAGTATATCATAACATAAGATAATAATAAAATGTTGATTTAGTCTAATAAGACACCTAATTAGAATGTTCTGTGTATCAATTGACAGTGTAAATAAAACAGAACATAAAGCATATCTTGTTTACTATAATAAAATTACAGAACAGAAACTAATTTGTAAACAATCTGTCTTTTTTCTTTCAAAATTATAAATACAGTACTGCTGAATAAGATTATGAGTAAAATGTTGGAGAATCCAGTCAAAAACATACAGAATTTTTTTACATCTGGTACTATTTTTATTTCAACTAACATAAAATATATTATTTAGCTTCTGAAAACAGTAAAACTCAGACATATGTACTAGTATACTGGTCTACTTCTAGTAAACTTGCTCACTGGTGTTAGTTATATAGATTACAATGTGTAATAGGAAATTATTTTTTAAGATTTTTTTATTATCAGCTAAGCATTGATGGTCCAAGATTATATGGTATCTTTCATCAGTACTTTATATTTATTAAAGAGATGACTCATGTCAAGTTTACAAGGTTAAGATTTTATACCATACCATTACCCTAAATTACAGGGTGAAAGAATTCAACAAACATACAAACATCTGTAAAAGTAAACAGGACAGAGGAAGTCAATGATGGGACAGTTTGGATTTTTATCTGTTAATTGTTTAAACTGAAAACAGTATTAAGGAAGTATACATTTACATTGTTTAATTCATGGTTGAATACTGGGTGAAACTATATGTAACCAATAGCTTCTTAATAAAGAGGTTCTACAGTGGGGAAACTATATGTAACAAATAGCTTCTTTATAAAGAGGTACTCCAGTGGGGGAAACTTGGGTACATGTAACAAATAGCTTCTTAATAAAGAGGTTCTACAGTGGGGAAACTATATGTAACCAATAGCTTCTTAATAAAGAGGTTCTACAGTGGGGAAACTATATGTAACAAATAGCTTCTTAATAAAGAGGTTCTACAGTGGGGAAACTATATGTAACAAATAGCTTCTTAATAAAGAGGTTCTACAGTGGGGAAACTATATGTTACAAATAGCTTCTTAATAAAGAGGTACTCCAGTGGGGGAAACTTGGGTACATTTAACAAATAGCTTCTTAATAAAGAGGAACTCCAGTGGGGGGAAACTTAGGTACATGCAACAAATAGCTTCTCAATAAAGAGGTCCTCCAGTGGGGAAACTTGGGTACACAATGTACATGCAACAAATAGCTTATCTTAATAAAGAGGTACTCCAGTGACCTGGGTCAACTATATGTAACAAATTGCTTCTTCATAAAAAGGTACTCCAGTAAGGAAACTTAGCTTCTTAATAAAGAAGTTCTCCAGTTCTTAACTAAGCTTTTTAATAAAGAGGTACTCTAGTGGGGAAACTATATGTAACAAATAGCTTCTTAATGAAGAGCTTCTCCAGTGGGAAACTATATGTGCATGAAACAAATAGCTTCGTAATAAAGAGGTACTCTAGTGGGAAAACTTGTTCCAATAAAGAACTTCAGTGGGAAGAAATTAGTAAATATTGCATATTTCTTTTATTATGGGATTTTCCTACAAAGAATCCATTAAATTTCCAGGTACCACACAGGATTCTCATGTAAAGAATGCATCAAATTTAATTAAAGAGTTACCCCAGCTGCAAAAGTTAAAAATGTTCTTGTATTAAACAGGTAATTGTACTTCATGTGTCTTTTTTTTAAATAATTAGAAAACAATTTTTTAGTCTCTGTTTTGATTAACTCAAACCTGTTTCAAAATTGATTGTATATTAAAATAATAAATTACAGTATCTAACTTGACTCCTGTATTTTAACCTTTAACTTATTGGACATTTTACTAAAGCTCTGTTGTCAAAATTTGATCACTTTGTCAAAAATAACAAACAAGTAATGGATTGTTTTACATCATATAACTACATTATATCACAAGCAATGAATTTCTACTCTGAAATTATTTCTTACAATATATACATGTAGTTTATGCCAAGAACAATAAACAACATTTCATTATAATACATGCTGATTTTTTTCTGTTGTAAAACTAAAAAAATAGAAATACCTTTAGAGAACTAATTCAAATCACACCTACAACTACTGCACCTCTGTACAAAATCACACCTACTATACAACTGCACCTCTAAACTATCATTTTAATAAATAAAACTTTAAATGATAATAATTAGTACATTATATAATATTTGTCCATATTCTCACTACACTTAGAATTACATTGCATTGTAACAGCGTCCTGGGGCATAACATTACATAAACAAAATGCCTGGGTTTTTTAAAGAACAATTATTTAGGAATTCTAATCTGTTAAATAGTTTTGCCAGTTGTTTCTGTTGAAAGAATGAAATTTTTACAAATATATTTTTGCATAGAATTAGTGTTATAAAGTTTCAACAATTGTTTCAATCCACTAAAATATCAAATGTGGAAATGTGTATACATTCATATGAGTTATCAATGACAAATTTCTCTATTGGACCACACACTGTCAAAATATACTGTGGTTTTCATTTCCTTAAAAATGTCTGTAAAAAGTTTTATATTTGACTTTTGACAGCAATGGTTTATAATGTGGGGCTAGTGCCATGTCAACAATAAACATGCTGTAAATTTAGATACTAGAATATATTTTATACCACTGATCCAATATGAATGTTTCTTTTAAATGATTTTTATCTCATTTTAAGTCAATTGTGTTTTAATTTGTTTAAGCTATTCAACATTCAGAGAAAATGGTAGAAGAAAGTTTTTTATCCTGACTGGAAGGTTCTCAGCTGAACAAAAGTCAAAATGAAGATAGTTACATGTACATAACATTATTGCAATCTACAAATCTGGTAAAATTCTGTAACACAAATCTCTTTTTAAAAAGTCTAAATGATATGAAATTAAGAACACTCTTGTGTTTATAAAAATCTGACTTTTTAAAAATAGGTGTTAAATTATTTAAAACTGAATTTTTGCTGGATATGTACTAGTAAGCTAATTTTAATCAAGCAACTACACTATCAATGTTACTAAATATCCAGTTTCAAGTGAAAAAAATACATAGGTAGACCAATTACCTAATGCAATATGATATGTCCTCATCATGTTAACTTAAAATGTCCTTTATTTTAAAAGAAAGAAAACAAGTAAAATAATGATGCTTAAATTACTGCAAAGGTTAGTACATTTTACCAAATGGACACTTTGTGTAAAAGGAAAAAATGAAACAAAAATGTGACAGACCTGGGTATGTATAAATTCCCACAAGACGGTATAAACCACATCAGATAGATGTGTGTTGAAAATATATCAGAACAAAATCATGTTTGTAATCTGAATCTAATTTATGATTTAATCAAGTGTAATAGACCATGAAATCTAATTTATCCCGTGCCAGAAGCGCTGTCTCATTACGACCAACATCTGATTAACATTTTTAAATGTTCAAAATCGATCGCACAATAAAAGCATTTTTCCCACATTAAGCTATGAAATGTTTTATGATTAATAGAAAAATTTATAAATTTACCGTCAAAGTGTTCCGATAACCTGAGTAAGATTATAAACAGGATACGTGATACGCATCTTCACTGAAGATAATGTGCATGTGCTCCCGAAGTTGTGGCCATCTGTCAAAAAACGTTCATCAATGACGATATCGAAAAATCCAGAGTTGTTATTTATATGGAACACTTCGGGCATTTCCATACAATATTAATCAATTTTTAAGCCGTAATATACCCAGCATACTCGGTATACCACACAATAAATACCAAGAATTCAGAACATTATGTTGGATAAATTTACAAAAAATTACCGTATATAAGTTAGCAGAAAAGTAGCATAGAATTAATATATTACCACAACCCCCTCCCCACCAAAATCATGGGTCCAAATATTATTCAAGTGTAAAATAAAATACAGTGCATTACTTTCACGAATAATTCATCGCATCTTCGCTAGCCAAGGGTTACGATCCGATACTCTTATCTTATGAAGAGAGGGGGGACCTGATCGTAACACTTGGCTAGCGAAGATGAATTCATCGGAGATAACTTATCCTCTATAGACGGGCCTTTTTACCTTTCCAACTTGAATATACGAAAAGTGAAAGATGTATCATTGTGTAGTTGTAAATTATCCTAAAACATCAATGCCCATAAATGATAAAATAATTTTTCATCTAAAGCTGAGGAGGAAAACCCAGGGAAACCACACTGACTTAACAAATTTAGTTGTCCATCAACATCACCGAAACGAAATGCTACATGGTTTCAGAGACACATAATTACATGTAATTATATGTTTCTGATGCTGTTAAAAAAATTTAAGTCTAAAATAACAAGAAAACCTGTAAGGAACATTTAATGTCCTAAGACTTCTCTTTACTTGTGTATTACTTTAATACTGAATATTTTGTTCATTTTGATTACGTCCAATAAATTAAAATATATGAATAAGTCTGGTTTAGAAATTCAAAATTTTATAAGGTCTTATTTTCTATAACGTTTGAAAATAGCTTAGTTTAAATATTTGAAACATATTTTATTTTTCAAGTAAAAACAATTTGGATTAGACACAAGAACCTTGAAGAACTTAGAATCGTCTTCTCCATAAGTATAAAAATAGGTGGAGTTTCAGGGGCGAAGCTTTTTAAGAAGACACGTGCTTCCACATAAATTTCATACAAAACATCTGAGAATACTAAAACCAAAGCGTAACAAGAAACATCTAGAAAAAAATGTCAGAAATACATTAGTTGTCTTGTATTCCCTCCTATACTAATATTTCTCTTATTAATACTTTTAATAATACTCAAAAAGGTCCAATATCCACTACAGCTAATCGGTCTTTCTAAAATCTATTCTTTCACAACTTAAATGCAGAATTCTCCGGGGCTTCGACCCAATGGTAACCCTACCAGGACAATTCGTGTACCCACTGGTCCTTAGCGACCCCAATACCTCTTGCCCTAGTTACCATAGTGCAATCACTTCTTTTTATCTAAAGGTAAGTTCGTTTCTCTGTCCAAAGATATCTTACAGTAAACTTTGTTACAGGCCCCCTCCCCTTCATAGTGGATAAGTTACAATATTGTGATGAAATATGTATTATAATTTTATAACATACGAGACATAAATTCAGGCGACATCAAGAATATCAGGCATACCCTAAATAGTATATCTTATGAAAACCTCTAATACAGAACTGAAACTTCTACAGCATCATTCGTGTCTTTAATTTAAAATGGAACAAGTCATCTCTGATGTAACCGGATTCAGCGCTTAATATCTAGTGGCGGATCCAGGGGGGGGGGTTAAGGGGCGTACGCCCCTTTAAATAAAAAAGAAAATCCTGTATCCGCCCCTGATATCTACAACTAAATTTATGTCATGTCAACAATTAGATTTAAATTAAATTCAATCAGGATTGATTCGGGGATTGATTTCACCTATGAGTCGTTTTATGTATGCAAAGTTGCGCCTACTTCATATTGAATGACTTATACTTATATACTGAATTTATGATGACGGATTGTTTTCTGTACGACACAACTACGGTATCGGTGTAAGTTAAATAATTTACCCCGTCATTCCTTTTGACGAGTACTATTATTGTTAATGAAGTATACTCTATCCCGTGTTTTATTTCAGTCAATATAAATAGAAATGTCACAACATACAAGTTTTTTGTTGTTTATCTTTTTAAGCGGGATTTTTATTTGAATAATGGAGTCAAACCTGAGTTTTGACAATATGTGATTATAAATGTCACACTGCGAAGTTCGGATACTTCATTATGACGTAACAAATAGCTCAAGGGAGCTAACTAACCAACAGGTGTAATGATTTTTATCAATGTCTAAATAAAGTCCATAACAGTTCATATAATGAAATGCATTCTTTAATCCTCTTTTTTATAAACTGAAAATGAAATATTGTGCTTGCAAAGTGTAACAAGTCCACAACAGTAATCTGTACATGTCTTATAGCAACTAGTCGACTCACACATCTGGTAGCAACTTTCATCTAATGCAATTTGATTATTTCTAGAATTGCAACAAGTCTTAAAAACGAAATGGTCACTCATTTATACAATTATTCGGTTAGATTTTTCCTTGTATATTAGGTATCTAACATTGAAAGCAAGGGCTTAAATAAAGATTTCATAGAAATTTCATGTTAACAGAGGACGTTTATACAGAAACGTGCTAATCATCTGTTAGTTAGCTTACATGTATATATTGGTTAGCACGTCTTAGTCATGTTATTACACTGTTTTACGTGTTTTTTTTGCAAAAATAACATAATTGTTTAAACAGAAGTGGTGTATTAACTTCAGACCGCCAGTTGTACATAAACGATTAATACAATATATTAATTGACTATCAAATTACATTCTCTTCTCTTTAGAAACAATCTTTAAAAAAACATACCTCTACAAATTAGTAAATAATAATTTTCAAGAGTTGAAGTGTGTATTCCATGTACTGAGTGTATTCCATGTAACAATCACAACATAATAACTGAATCACATAAAAGGTGCGTGTAATACCAAAACACCTCGTAACTTACGTCAAGTGGTGCTGTATCCCCCGCAGACAAATTGTCACTCGTCATGGATTGACAAGGCTCATTAATGTAATGATGGATATCGCCAACTGCAGTTAACATGTTATATTTCTTAGATCGTATGTGATCAATCATACGAAGGTCGTTGTGGTACATTAACATATAGACTTATATGAGAGTGCTGTGACAGAGATCAGACAATACATACAAATTGGAGTGTGTTGAAATCAATTCAACAAATATACGAAAGTATTCTGCATTTATGGAAATCCTCACACGAGACAAACATTCATTAAAGTAGTAGAATTCTACTAATCAAAGCTCCAAGCGTTCTGTGCGCTTGACAGTTTGAACTTCAATCGACAAGAATCTTGTCAAAATACTCTTGTTTGATAGTTTTCCTTTTACATGTTCCACAAGTGAAATCAAGAGTTTTCCACCGACCTGAAATACTTTTTTTCTCGTTTCCACATGACTTGTATACCTCTTCATTGGAATCGCGTTATCTAGCCACAAACACACAAGCAGTATTGCTGCTGCCAGGGATGCTTCGGGTATTACACGGATAAAATTGCTTCTTTAAGGACGGAGCTACTGCACAGTTAACTGACTAAAAAATTAATCGCCGGGATAAATACGCTGCACGTTTACATACCTGGGATACAAAAATACATGGACTGCATGGAACAATTCATGTATCGGGATCGGCTTATACGCTTCGTCCGATACAAAATAGTTTTATGCACTAAATTGTATTTCCTGACTCTATAACCAATATTGACGCTAAATTTAATGTACGGTCACTGACTGTTTATATCACAAAAATATACGGTCAGTACCTTTTAAACGCGAATTTAATACTTTAAATGCTTGTGGTCTGATGAATGTTTATGTTGTTAAATTATTGTTATTTTTCCATTTGGATTTTCTCTATTATTCAGACTTTTCTTATGTCGTTTGTGCAGTAGTTTTTTCATTTACCTCAAGAATGCAATTACAACAGTCAGAGTAAGGATTTTGTCCTATTTTCTTGAGTTAGTTTCCAACGAAGAGAAAAAACAAAGTTACAATGTTAGAGTCAATGAAAATGTGCAGTTAGTTCACATGATATCCTTTTTTACAGTGTATTGAGGTTTCAGAAATATTACATAATTAGTTTTCCATTCAAAGACAGCACATGCTTGGTAATGAGATTAACATTATTTTTATCTCACAATGTTGACACAAATCTCAACACGAAGTGAAAGTTTTTTATGCAAACGCGCAGCATAATTTATAACTGGGTTATAAATAATTTTCCTTATTTAATGTTGATAAGTACATATTAACGTGTAGCCATAAACTTTGATTTTCTTAATCCACGATTCCTGTTATATTCATACTGAAAATTGATTACATTCTGTTGCGAATGCGCGACAGAAAAAATAATAAAATAGTTTTTCAATGAAATAATTGCAATTTCTGTTTAAACATCAAACGGGTGCCTTGATAAATTGAAAGTGATTAAAACTGTATACAAAATATCAAAATATGATGATATTATCGAAGCGTAGAAAGAACAGCTGCACGGTGTAAGCTTTTCACTAAAAATGTCTACTGTACTCGATCCTATTGCTTGAGGCAGGATGTTTAACTGCATGTATTATTGTTCTTGGAAAAATATTATTTCTATGTTTCTTTGCTGCATGGTATGTGCCTATATTGTGGTATTTTCTGGTCCTACTATCTGTTGGTGTTATGATGTCATTTAGGAGCCTAAAATGCAATTAACAACTTTATAGAACATTGCAAGTTTGGTTTGAAAACGACAATGTAGGCCACTGCAGTGTTTGGATAATGTTTGTGACACTGCTTGTGTTGTGGTAATTATTTTGCACATAGCAAGCAGCTAGCACGTCTTTGCATCATTTCGTGATTTGCTTCTTATGTACGAGGTCCCATATACGTTACATAAATTCTGCCACTAAAGGCACACCTCCGATAGGAGTAGAATGTTGATAAAAACACTGGTCAATGTTAAAAAGTAAAACCAAGGAATGTTCTATTTACACACGGTAGCTTGATATATATAGTCTTATTTTATGATCACAATTATGTTTAAAAATTAATTGACGTGATCCACACGCAACCAACCCTCCAATAGCACTAGGTTTGTTGCAGTCCAGCCAAAAGCTTATATCTAAGGTTATGCAAGCCATATAACAAAGCTCTGCATGCAGGCTCTATGAAGCTGTCAATGAATTTGCAAGCTTATATACTATCAGAAACATCACATGTCAATAATCGATATGGGTTTATAATGACTTCTTCAATTGTTACACCAGATTTAATATCAAATAGTGTTATGAACTCGGATAGTTGCCCTTGTATTGCTTGTAGTATATATGTCCCAGTTGCGACTTTAACCCTAATTGGAATCCTTGCAATGTCTCTTGTATTAGCTGAATTTGTATTTAATAAAGGATGAACTTTACCAACAACATAACTTCTAGCAATACTTTGGATAGTGGAAAATTGGCAAGACTCATGGTTAATCTTTTTGCGCCAATAGTTTATAAGCTTGTTTTGTATCAAAGACTTCCATTGTGGTTTGGTCATCGGCTTATAAAGATAACTTTTACAATCTAGGATGTCATATTTGATACACAGTTTTTTAACATTAATGAACCAATTATGGGATGTCGAGGTTTTTATAGACAGTTGTCTCTCTGCAATTCTCCATTCAATTGAGTCTTGATTTGACCTTGCAATATTTCCGAATAGAGTGAGAACTTTCCTATGTATTTCTGCTTTGATAGGTAACATACCAGACAGTCAGTATATATATAGCAGGATCAGCAATATTTCTGGTCAACGTTAATAGTTGTTTCAATAGCTTTTTATAACATAAGACAAGGTTTTCTAGATTTTTTCCTTCTGGTATGACAATGTCCAAACCATAGGTTAGAATCGGCAAAACATATGTTTTTACTATTGATATGATAGTTACTGGATCCAAGCCATTTCTACCATGTAGACCTGTACCCATGAGACTATATGTTACTTTCCTAGCTTTTTAAATATTCTCCTCAACAGTTAATTTAGCGGTGTCATATTCACTTTTATTTATTCCAATATGGGTAGCTTTTTTTACAACTGGCATTGGATTATCATTTATAGTCCAAATTTCCTCAGGAATGTCTTTAAGCGGAGCAGTTTTGACTGGTAATATTACACTTTTAGTTGGTTGAAGTGTATAAGCTTCCCTCTTGCTATATTCGAATGTTATATCTATAAGAATTTTTAGCTCAAACGGACAATCAGATATAATGGCTACATCATCTGCACATGTTGGAGCACAGCAATTTACATTTCCTATATGTCCTCCAAGACCAGTACTAGCTAGAAAATATAATAATGGATTGATATATATTTTATATAAATCTGCGCTTATAACACCTCCTTGTCTCACTCCTTGTTCTATAATAAATTTTTCAGAATTTGTTCCTTTCCATTTCACACATGAAGTTGCATTATCATATAGTTGGCTTAGAATTTTAATAGATTGGTCATTAATCCCTATTTGAAATAGTCTTCTCACTAAATTAGCATGTACCACTACATCAAATGCAGATATACTGTCAAGCATTGCGCTATATGTTGGCCGGTTATTGTCTTTGTTCTCTCTTTCAAATTCCTCAATTATTAGTTCACATTGCAGTGGAGAGGTTTGTTTAGTAAATCCTCTTTGTAAATGACTTTGCTTCTCTAATATGATTGAATTTTCTCTTGACTTGATAATTATTTCTATGATTTTAGTTATAGTTGGTGTAACGGTTATACCATGGTAATTTTTGGCATCACATGGATCTCCCTTATTTTTGTAGACATAGTATACAGTACCTACTTTTATAATATCTGGAATAAGTCCGTCTTTAAATAGTTTATTAATCATTTGTTGTATATATTGATGGAGATATTTCCCTACATAAATAATGTTTTCTGCAGAAATACCAAAATAGTCGGCAGCCTTGTTTCTGTTCATATCTCTTACTGCTTCTTGTACTTCTTTTAATGTGACAGGATTGTGTATAAATCTTTCCTTACAAATTTCCATAATGATTTTGTATTCTTTTTCAACTTCCATTAGATATTCCTGGTTGTAATTAGGATTCAAATATTTTTGGATAGTTCCCGAAAGTAATTACGCCAACCCAATGATATGTCTTCTGCGTGAAATATTTCTTCTCCCCCATTTAACTGATTTATATGTTCAGACATTTTCCCTCTCTGATTTCGTATAATTTTATAGAATGTCTTCAGATCTGTGGTTCTTGCATCAATTAGCTTCTGTCTATCATTTATCCTTTGGAGTGCATTTTCTATTCTACATATCTTTCTTAGTTCATAGGTAGTTCTTCTTTTCTCTAACAAAAATTTATTATTAGGATTTTCTGGTCTTCCCTGTAGTTTTCATCTGTGAAAAGCTAGTTTCTTGTTAGCTATTGCTGTTTTAATGTCTTCTGTCATTATATTTATTTTAGCTTTCCTTTTCCTCTTTCTTTTGGGTATAATTTTTGATATAGCTTTTTCAATAATATTTTTTAGAGATTTTTGAATGGGGTTGTGGCTTCATTATCAATTTTTATTTCTCCTTCATCTTTTAACAATTCCCAT
Organism: Limnoperna fortunei; assembly: GCA_944474755.1. Taxonomy (NCBI): domain Eukaryota; kingdom Metazoa; phylum Mollusca; class Bivalvia; order Mytilida; family Modiolidae; genus Limnoperna; species Limnoperna fortunei. The sequence goes on from OX104113.1 coordinate 8,625,447, forward strand.
GTAATATTGTGTTCATACTCTTTTTTATCAACTTTATCCCATAGAATTTTTTTGTCCTGTAGTTTTTAAATGTAAATCTTTTCTATTGTTTTGGTTCGCCCTGGTTTGAACTTGTAGAGTCAGCTTGAGAGGGTAATGATCAGATACATTTGAAGCTATCTCCAATTTTCGATGTTCTACAATGTTACTTTATAAATTTGACTGTAGTGTTACTCATAAATACTTAGCATATGAAACTGATTCTGACGTGTGATTATTAAGTGTTGGTATTCTTTGAGAGATGGTATGATTTGTACATTTGTTTTGATGGAAAACCATGAGTCGATTGACTGGCCATTGAGCTGCTAAGTTTAGATCTTGCTCCAGTTTTCAATACGTTGTATTTCTCCGTCTATAACGCTATATCATCTGCGAAACGTCTATAAGTTCAAATGTGTTGTAAGTATTCAGGAAAATCATCTATGTATATCAAGTTCCTTGGGAAACGCCAGAACTGAGTTTGACGAATAAATGCCATTTTTAACAACTGTCTGTGTTCTATTGACAATGTGTGCGTGGGTTGGGGGGGGGGGGAGGGGGGGTGAGAGAAGTTTTGTTATTTCAGCTTCATTTATTGTAATTGCTAAATGAGGATGTCAGGTTGTCCTTTCATTTGGCAATTTGTATCTTCTGGCTTAGGATATTTGCATTTTCTTCTGTTATTCATAAGCATTAAGTGTTAGTCTCGCTCATTTAATAATCTGTGTTATAGTAAAATTGTAAAAAATTGTAAAGAGGTTATTGTACCACAGTTAACAACACTAATTAATTTATCTGTAGAATGTAGTATTTTTCCAGACTGACTCAAACAAGCCCAGGTTACTCCATTATTTAAGAAAAATAATCCACTTGAAAAGTCAAATTATAGACCAGTAAGTGTATTACCCATATTTTCTAAGATTTTTGAAAAAGTAATGGAAATCCAACTTTCAGATTATTTTGATACTATTTTTAACCCTTATTTGTGTGCATTTAGAAAGGGACATGGATGTCAGACCACCTTGCTGAGGTTGATTGAAGATTGGCGTACTGCTCTGGACAATAATCAATATGTTGCAGCAGTTCTCATGGATCTCTCTAAGGCATTTGACTGCCTCCCCCATGATATTTTGCTTGACAAATTGTCAGCATATGGTGTTTTACCAAATTTGGTCTCCCTCCTAAAATCATATTTAACAAACCGGAAACAGCAAATTAAACTGAACAGCATCCTCAGCAGCTGGGCTGACATCCATAAAGGAGTCCCACAAGGCTCAATACTTGGACCTCTATTGTTCAACGTGTTTATTAATGATATTTTTTCAGTTGTGAAATCTGGTACCTTGTACAATTATGCAGACGACAACACTTTGTCTTTTTGTAACCCGAATTATGATAATTTAATAAGTGCCTTGCAAAGTGATTCAATAGAACTTATTGAATGGTTTAAGATAAACAAAATGCAGGCAAATCCTGATAAATTTCAATTTTAAGCAATTGGTAAAAAAACTTTTTCTAAATATCCCTGTATAGACATTCAAGGCTCAAATATCTCGTGTGAATCCACTGTAAAATTACTAGGTATAGATATTGATTATCAGCTAAACTTTGATGTACATATTAGCAACATCTGCAGGAAGGCATCACAGCAATTAAATATTTTAAAGCGTTTGGGACATTGTTTGGATAGACTTAGTAAACTAACTATATTTCATACTTTTATCCTCAGTAATTTTAACTTTTGCCCTTTGGCTTGGCACTTCTGCACAGAGAAAAATTCTAAAAAAATTGAAAAAGTGCAGGAACGAGCACTCCGTTTTGTATATGATGACTACTCCAGCACATACGAAATGTTATTAGAAAAAGCCTTGATGCCTTCCTTACATATAAGACGCCAACGAACTATGGCTCTAGAAACATATAAAATTGTAAACAAAATTGCACCTGTTTGTCTACAAAATCTCTTAAATGTTAAAGAATCTAAATATTCTTTCAGATATAACAATATTTTGGATGTACCACGAGTAAAAACATCAACTTATGGTAAGAAAAGTTTTAAATTTGCTGCAGCTGTAATGTGGAACAGCCTTCCAGACCATTTCAGGACTGAGGGCAGTTTTTATCAGTTTAAAAGCCTCATTCAGTCCTGGAATGGATCTGAATGTCACTGTTCTGCTTGTAAGTAATTGTTTTTTATCTTCTGCTTTAAACTGCTTAGTTATTTTTAGTTGTCTTCAGTCTTAGCTTTAAACTGCTTAGTTATTTTTAGTTGTCTTCAGTCTTAGCTTTAAACTGCTTAGTTATTTTTAGTTGTCTTCAGTTTTTAAAACTGCTTAGTTATTTTTAGTTGTCTTCAGTTTTTAAAACTGCTTAGTTATTTTTAGTTGCCTTCAGTTTTAGGTGCTGTTATGCTATGCTTCAACTGTATGTTGCTGTTGCTTAGGCTAGTGCTTTTGATCTTACTTTTTTTTAACTGTATGTTGCTTTATGCATGTGCTAGTGCTTTTGATGTTATTTATTTTATTGCACTGTCACGTCATTTTAATTTGTATGCATGCATGTATGTTATGTTTGTCTGTATTCGGTAAAAAGCTCATCAGAGCTTGTGTTGTACTGTTTTGTATGTGCCGAATTAAAATAAAGCTTTTGTATTGTATTGCATAGTAATGATGTTTAAGTTACCGTTACCGCATATTTTTCATATCCGCTTCGTTAAACGACCCATAATATTTTTAGCCAATTAAAATGCAAGAATGCATTTGTATCGACATTAGTATGTTTAAACATGGCTACCCATTTGGAAACCGATACTAAAGACTAATTTTGTTATTTTTAATCATTTAAATAAGAAAAGTTTCAAACCAGTAATTATCAGAATGGTCAAACAAACAATACAGATTTTTGGAAGAGTGAAACCAACTAGATCTAAAGCAGGGGTAACATAAAACGTTACTTACATTTGCAGTTACACCATATTTATCTGTATTCTAACAGTATCTATCCTGGTTATTCACTGTAAAGTTCTTTCTATTTCTAATTGCTACTGCCGCACAATTAGTTTTAGGAGTGTAACAGTCTGCCAATACAGTGCTTTTTATACAGATGTAAATTTAGACAATAAAGAAACATACTATACTATACTAAGTGTTGACGTATTGTGGAGCGGGTTTTTTGCGTGAAAAATGAAAACTGCTTACCGCGTATGGTTCAGCTAATGCTCCTTTTGTAGATCAAGAAATCTACTGTTTGGAATCAATAATTATTTCCTCGAGATATTCAGTGTTTTTTGAAATTTGGCAGTTTTTAAATTTTGAAAGGGCGATTTTCCATAAAAAAATTTGACCTTAATTAGAACGGAAGTGTACTTTAGGAACAATCGATTGTTGTCTACTCGAAATCCTTCGGGTGATGTCGTCTGCAGTTTAAGCGGGAAAAGTCTCGCGGTTTGTCCGAATACCATTGAACGTCACGAAAGCAGACGAATATTTGTAAACATCGCAAGGTCCCTTTAGAAACGAAAATGGCTGACTTATTATGTAAAATTCCCGTAGCAAAAGCCAAGGACGATTTGTAACAACTTAACAACAGAGGCATATTATAAAACATGGACAGGTTATCGTATCTACATTTTTTCTACTGAATTTTCGTAATAAAGAGGTAAAATATAGAATAATGAAAAAATGCAAGCAAACACATTTTTCCAAAGGGGGTTGGCATTTAGTATAAATGTTACACCCCCCATGTGCTCAGCGTTTTGCTTGCATTTTTTTATTATTCCATACAGTACCTTTATAGTGCTAAAATCCAATTTGAAAAAAATCTACATGATAACACGTCCATATTTTATATTATGCCTTGTTGTTGAAATGTTCGAAATCGTCCTTGACATTTGCTACGGGAATTTTACATAGGAAGTCAACCATTTGAGTTTCTAAAGGGACCTAGCGTTGTTTTCAAAAAGATTGTCTGCTGTCGTAACGTTCAATGGTATTCGGACAAACCGCAAGACTTTTCCCGCCTTAACTGCAGACGACATGACCCGAAGGATTTCGAATAGATAACAATTGACTCTTCCAAACATACACTTCCGTGTAATTTAGGTCAAACTTTACTATAGAAAAGTGCTCTATCAAAGTGAAAAAATCTGCCGCATTTCAAACCGCCAACTATCACTTGGATGTAATTGTTGTTGTCAGTTTACACATTCTGTAATCTACAAAAGAAACATAAGCTGGACCAAACGCAGTAAGCAGTTTTTATTTGTCAGCCAAAAACTGCTATATGACCGCTTCAAAATTTACTATATACTAAATGTTGACATATTTTTGTTATTGTTTTTGCGTAACAAATGAAAACTACTTACCGCGTATTTTCCAGCTTACGCTCATTTTGTAGATTTTTAAATGCGGCGTATTTTTCAATGTGACAGAGCATTATGGTCTTTTCTATGATCTGATGATTTATATTTGTATAGATCATTTTAGAACAACTTTTGAGAAGCTATACACGTAGTTTACTATAAAATATAGTTTTAAAGTATTTACTGTGATAGACATAAGTTAAAAAATCTATGTATATCTCTTCTCAGTTTAGCCAGATAAATAATGGAATGAACAGAACATTAAAACATTTTCTCATGTTTATAGTATCTCCGTTTTAATATTAAACTGATTGGAATTACAACTTATTGTTTTTTATAATCATTTAGCTATATGAGATAGATGTGGATGATGAAAACTGTCCAAGACTTACAGTTACTGTACCCAGAGACTTAGCTGATGGATTTGTCAATAACAAAAAAGAGAATTATAAGTTCAGGTAAATTATAATTTTCTACTTGTATCAGTAAAAAAAAGGATTAGAAATGTATTAAAAAGGCTTTCAGTATAAAATTTTACTTGAATGATATTGAAGCCATGTAAACGGACATCTGTTTTATTGTTGCAGTAAAACTCATCAAACATTTTTTGTTTGTGAATGATGTATTGGTCACTATTGGTATTATTATTCCATTTTAATATATTTTGTAATATGAGCTGTGAAAAATACTTGTTTAAGACCATAATAATAAAATTATAGTTTTGAGATGCTACAATAATTTGTTCTTATTTACATTTCAGATTTCAAAAGGTTTTTGATCAATCTACACAACAAGATGAGATTTTTGAACATGTTGCTAAACCTGTGGCTGACAGGTAACTTTTTATTTTATTCTTCACCATGTTTAGTGTAGTAAAATGGGTGAATGATTTGTCTAATAATTAAATTAAATTGCCATTTTTAATGAAAATATCAACATACAGTGATACTTGTAGGATTTTTTTATGGTGAGTCCTGGACTCATCACTTTTGAAAGTGGTGAGTCCCAAAAAATTTTCATGAGTCCCACATATCGCAGATGAGTCCAGCTAAGTGCTTGCATACAACCGTTTTCTTTGATGACCGACCCATTGGATGTCTTTTTATAAAAAGATATAATATGGCTTGCAGAATGTTTATCCAATGCTATTTTATATTAGTAGTAGCTGAGTTTGGAAGTCTTTTGGAGTATGATTGATGTGCACTCATTACTTGAAACATGCTGATGTTTGCCCATTAAAGAGAGACTTTGTCTTACCTTGATACCGATGCTGACATTAATATTTCTTCCAAACAACTCATTACCCATCCACCTCCCCCCTTTTCAGATCCTAGTCTATAGCAGATTATCTTATTGATATACATGTATACAAAAATTGAAAGTTTATAAGATAACTAATTAATGTTCATATTGAAGATATCTTTGTACCAGTCAAGAATTCTTACTTTAAAAAAAATGGTAACTGCAACTGCAATGCAAGGTTCCGAACGTGTATCAAAATTTGAAACCAGTGTATTATCAACACTTAATTTTAACCATAAAGAGTGTCCATCAACACTGCACGTTTATTGTTTAATAAACATCTTAAAGCATATTTGCCGCCCGAGTGATTACTACCTGCTGAGAATCGGACGACAGGTAAATATCTATCGCCATTTGTAAGGATACGTAATCACGCTTCCGAGATGGAATTGACATGACGGAAATTCGTACGCGCCTGACAACTGACACGGACGCGTACTGGGACGCGTTAGATGTTGAAAAGGCGCGTCCAGAACTGAAAAGACGCGTACAATACGCATCTAGACGCGTTGCGAGGATCCCTGAACATATTCTAGAAATGTTTTGCAACAATTAAGTATGGAAATGTATTTAACAGCTTAAGAACATAATGTTATTACTAACAAGATGTTATGAATAGCACCGTTGTTAAAGCAAAAAAAATTATATACATGTTATTAATAGCACCACAAGGATAGAGTGGTACAATTGTTTTCTATTTTTCATTGTTTTGCATGAATACAATGATATAATTTTATTTCAACAGTTTTAGATTAGAAATGTATGAGGACAACTCATTGTTTTTACTTTGGTTAATTTGAAAATAAAACATTGATTGATTGTTATATTACTATCTATTAATACTCCCCTAATCAGTAAGTATGTTATATTACTATCTATTAATACTCCCCTAATCAGTAAGTATGTTATATTACTATCTATTAATACTCCCCTAATCAGTAAGTATGTGTCATTACTATCTATTTATACTCCCCTAATCAGTAAGTATGTTATATTACTATCTATTAAAACTCCCCTAATCAGTAAGTATGTGTCATTTAAATAGCTAAATACAGGCCTCTATATAACCAGCATTACAGTTACGTTAAACAGGGAATTTTTTAGCGCTCGCCACTTTCGTCATTGACGAAATCATTTGAAAATTGACGATAGATTTCTAAATCAATTTCGTCACCTGATTTCCAACAAGTACTAACATTTTTCGTTACAAATTCATTCTACCAAGTGTAAAACGACATATTTATGACCCCAATGCCAATTAACAGGAAATTTAATTGTTTCACCTCGATAGTTTTAAACAGCAGGTGTCAATCGTCGAATCGATGTTTTTACAGGTAATCCGATTAAAATGATTAAGTGGTCAATATACGCAAACAAAAGTGTCGTAGATCGTACTGATGAGCAGACTAACTTCCACCTTTTGATTAAATATGTAATGCAAATAAAAATTGCAAAGATTTTGCGTATTTAACTCATTTTTCGTACGTTTTGCTGGTTTCAAATGGATTACGCGCCATTTGTGTACATCCGAGATACATCTAATTACCGATGGCTACCACTTAGAAAACGAAGAGTACAATGGCCCTTAATGAAAAACTTGTAAACGATTGATATACAAACGCTTTTTAAATAAGTTTTAAAATTAAAATTCTTTGAAAATTTATAAACATTTTGTTATAATCATTTTTTTAAACTAATTTATACACTGCAATTAAAAGAATATAGTTTTTATACTATAATATTTCACCAGTACAATGAATGCATGCTTCTGAGCAGGGTAACTTCCCACTTGGTCTACTCCCATTTGGTCTATTCCCATTTGGTCTACTATTTGCCCATTCCCATTTGGTCTACTCCCATTTTGTCTACTCTTGAAAATTTATAATTCCCACTTCGTCTACTCAATAAAATATAACTAGGTTTAAATTTGGTTGTTACATAAAATTATGGTGTATTAGAGTTTGTGTATTTTTTATATGTTTATTTTGCATTGTTTCACAAATGTTTGTATTGCAATAACAATTCAATAGCTTAATAAATACTCCATAATGAACTGAATGTTTCTTTTTTATATAGAAAATATTAATTAAAATTTTTTTGATCTGATAAAAAAATAAAAGAAAAAAAACTCTTAAAAAATACATATCATTGTATTATCGATGATCCAAGCTTTATTTTTTTTAATACCAATTTTATACTCCCTTCATATTTAAAACATTTTAATTTAAAAATTAAAAAAAATAAATATTATAAATTTTAATGACAAAAAATTGCATAAAACTTAGTTTCTCATATAAAATTCATAGAGTAGACAAAATGGGACACTATAGTTTTTTAGAGTAGACAAAATGGGAATAGACCAAATGGGAGTAGACTAACTGGGAGTAGACCAAGTGGGAATGAACCCTGAGCAGATGCTTATACGGCTCATCCGCTAAAGTGACTAAAGCCCTCAAAATCCTAAAAAATTCCCTGCCTTAAAGTGTTCTGCAATCATATAATGGTATGATTTTAGTGTATGTTCTCTGTATGCTGTAAGGATACACTACAGTGTTACAGTTTTATTCATTCATTTCAGTGTTCTGCAAGGATACAATGGTACAATTTTTGCATATGGCCAAGTAAGTAAAACCAGAGATTAGTCAGAGGTTCAATGTATACAGATATCTGTGTTTAACTGACAATAAATTAAAGCAAATATAACTAATAACCACCAACAATCATGTATCTAGATGACAAGCACAGTGTTATCTTATAATCCTGATAACTCAAAAAAGAACCGTTCTCAAGAGAGTAATTATAATTATACTGAGAATTACAATAGTTTATTTATTGAATTGTTGCTTAACATCCTGCCAGAAGTATTTCAGCTATAGACAGAACAAGAACAAGGGTACCAACCCAACAAATAATTTGGGGAAAGGGGATGAGTCTATTCTTATTCCACTTCTACAAAAAAGGTCTTAAATGTGCACAGATTTTGGCACTTTCTAAAGACTACACCAACTATGTTCTCCAGACATAAAGAATACACCAACTATAATCTCCAGACATAAAGACTACACCAACTATGTTCTCCAGACATAAAGACTACACCAACTATGTTCTCCAGACATAAAGACTACACCAACTACATGTATGTTCTCCAGACATAAAGCCTACACCAACTATGTTCTCCAGACATAAAGCCTACACCAACTATGTTCTCCAGACATAAAGACTACACCAACTATGTTCTCCAGACATAAAGACTACACCAACTATGTTCTCCAGACATAAAGACTACACCAACTACATGTATGTTCTCCAGACATAAAGACTACACCAACTATGTTCTCCAGACATAAAGCCTACACCAACTATGTTCTCCAGACATAAAGACTACACCAACTATGTTCTCCAGACATAAAGCCTACACCAACTATGTTCTCCAGACATAAAGACTACACCAACTATAATCTCCAGACATAAAGACTACACCAACTATGTTCTCCAGACATAAAGACTACACCAACTATGTTTTCCAGACATAAAGACTACACCAACTATGTTCTCCAGACATAAAGCCTACACCAACTATGTTCTCCAGACATAAAAACTACACCAACTATAATCTCCAGACATAAAGACTACACCAACTATGTTCTCCAGACATAAAGACTACACCAACTATGTTCTCCAGACATAAAGCCTACACCAACTATGTTCTCCAGACATAAAGACTACACCAATTATGTTCTCCAGACATAAACCCTACACCAACTATGTACTCCAGACATAAAGACTACACCAACTATGTTCTCCAGACATAAAGACTACACCAACTATGTTCTCCAGACATAAAGACTACACCAACTATGTTCTCCAGACATAAAGACTACACCAACTATGTTCTCCAGACATAAAGCCTACACCAACTATGTTCTCCAGACATAAAGCCTACACCAACTATGTTCTCCAGACATAAAGACTACACCAACTATGTGTGTATTATAACCTGACACCCCACTTACAATACAGCATCCTTTATCTGCCACCTGTTGTGGCAATGGGCAACTTTATAGGTGACAACAATAGAAATGACAATGTAGAATAAATGATCCCTGTAAACAGCACATACCAACAGTAAATTTATATCCTAAGTTTACTTTTTGTATCATTATTAGTTTTCAGTCTAAGTTTTACTTATAAATTAACAGATTGATAAACCTTGTAGTAAAACTCTAAATTATATTGTTTTAAATAAACTTCTTAAACTGTTTCAGACAGGAAGTGGTAAAACCTTTACCATTACTGGAGGAGCAGAAAGATATTTGGACAGAGGAATCATTCCAAGAACACTTTCCTATTTGTTTGAACAGTTTGAAAAGGTAAAAAGTGTATCAATCTATACACTGTAACTAAATATGTTTACATATATATGTCTCATTGACATTAAGCCAGAAATTCAGTCTATTATAAATTCATTTATTGGTGTTGATTGATTTATTTTTGGATAATTGAATGTTTGCTTAACAACCAATGAGCACCAGTTTAGCTATATTTAGGATGAAAATACGTTTACAAAACAAATCAGTTTGGGACCAAGTGAACAAAATTTTTCAAATGTTGTTTCTATGTTGAGTTGAGTAAGGACAGGGAATTTAGATTACAATTAGGAGTCTTCAAAATGCAAGGATTGTTAAATTCTGCAAACATTATGGGCCTTGGCAGGCTTTCTGTATTATAATCTGAAATCTATCCAGCACCTGGGGACATGCTGTGATTTAATAGTTTTGTTAACTGTCTTGTTTCTAATTTTGATATGGTGAAATGAGTTGTCTCCCATTTAAATTGATTTCAAAGCTGTTTTTTATTGGAATATAAATATGTTTATTTTCAGGATGGAAGTCGCACCTACACTCTCCATGTTTCATACCTGGAGATTTACAATGAGAATGGTTATGATTTATTAGATCCAAAACATGATGCTGCAAAATTAGAAGACCTTCCGTAAGTGTTGATTTCCTATTAAGCTTATCAGGATTCTTCCAGTTATGCTTGCATTTTTAGTCGGCCTTGGGCATGGAACACTATTCACATCACAATAACCATATTACAAACAATATGTTTTGACCTGTAATAAAAAATATCATCTCAACTTGTGAATCTATAACTTTATTTTAACCCCCGCTTTATCGTGGTGTATATTGTGGTGGGGTGTCCGTCCCTTACACTTTCTCTTATATGCGATTCCTCATACACTACTGAATGGAATATGATGAAACTTACATAGATTTGTAATCACATAGTGCCATTGTGCATCTGATTTTAAATATTTTTATTGGAATGATATTTGGGTTTTCCCATAGAAAAACATGGAATTTGTCATTGACATAAGGGAAGCGGGGGTATCAATAAGTTAGCATTGCTCAAATTTTTGCTAGTTTTAATGTTATATTGCTGTCATGAAAGTGACTTTATGATTTATAAAATAGTTCAAAATCTACATAAATATCAAACAATATGTTTATGTTCATAGTCACATAAGTGTTTTTCATTGTAAAAAGAAAGTGTTAAAATGCCCAATTCATTTTGTTAGTATACAAAATATGTTTTTAATCCAATCTATAAATTTAACATAAATTAATGTATGAGTTTAATAATGGAGTATTACTAAGATGAATGTCAGGTAAACTGCTTTTTTCATTGAAATAAATCAAAACTAAATTTGCAGTTTGTATTGAATATTATACTGTATTTATTTGTAATCTGTTTCCAGGAAAGTGAGTCTAATGGAGGACACTGATCAGAATATTCACCTTAAGAACCTCTCTGTCCACCCAGGTAACAATGAGGAGGAGGCCTTAAACCTACTGTTTCTGGGGGATACTAATAGGATGATTGCTGAAGTAAGTTTGTTACAGTAAACACTTAAATCTTAATAAGTGATGACTTATTCATGACGGCTGATGGTACAAATTGTCCTAATGGTCTAATTAATTATTACCTTTGTAATTTTCATCTATCCATCTTCTCAAACTGATTCAATTTCATTCAGTTATATGATAAAATGAATTGGTTTATTTTTTTAAACATATGTTTAAATAAATTAAAAATTAAATGAATATTTATACTCCGATTTTATAAAAATTTAGCAAATGAGAGCGAGTACCAGTAAATAAATGTGAGACAACAAAGTACACCACCACTTATTTATACAAGAAAAGGCAATGTCTAAAAAATACTTGTATGTCAACAAATTTAAAACATTTGCACATGATTGTTTATAATAATAATGTACATGCTGCACAGCATTTCAAAATATAACATTTATCCATTTTCATATCAATATAAGTGACATTTCTAAATACATTTCAAAAACATAAAAAAACCCAAAATTTTCCTTGGAATTACATGTATCATCTATACCTGCAGTATCTTTTCGTGGTGTAGTCTTTTTATACATTTCATAAATATATCTTATAAGAATGCTAAAATTTGGTGTAATTTATTACAGACTCCAATGAACCAGGCTTCCACAAGATCACATTGTATTTTTACCATCCATCTAACATCCAGGGAATCAGGATCAGCTACAATCAGAAGATCTAAACTTCATCTCGTAGATCTTGCAGGGTAATATTTTGTTTAAATATCTTAATTTTAAGTTAGTAGTTGAGGGCTATTTAGAAAACATTTTTGTAGCACATTTTATAGCTCCATACCATCTATACAGTTTTCTTGCTTTATTAACTTCACCATCAGTGACAAAAAATAAATGTTAAAAGCCTTAAATATATTTTTGGTAAAAGTCATAATTTAATTGTTGAAACAATATAAATTTTATTTAAACAATCATCAATTTTGTGTGGCTTGATTGAAACACACAGAGTAATCTCCCATGGAAATGTAGATAATAAAGTGATATAGGATAACTTGGGTCTGGTAAGCATGCCCATGTATTTCTGTAGTCTGTTTTGTGCTGTCAATCTGGAGGTATATGTTTTCTCAACAGATATTCTTCAATGGAAAATCTGTAATTTAAATATTTAAAATCTTTTGAAATAATGATTTTTAAGACATCTATTCATTACTTGATATGCAACTTTTATTCAATGCATACTTACTATGTTTAATCACTTGTTAAATACTTACAAAAATTTATTTTATTTTTATTTTTAAAAACTTTGTTTTCTCAGTTATTTTTACTGTCCTTCACTGTTTGGTTCTTGTTAGAAAGTTTTTAACATAACACTTTGGATATTGACAAGACAAATGGTCAGAAGATGTTTGGTTTGTAAGTGAATGATCATTTGTTTCTTTTCAGATCAGAGAGAGTTTCAAAAACAGGTGTCAATGGTATACTGCTAACAGAAGCTAAATACATCAACTTGTCTCTACATTACCTAGAACAGGTACTTCATTATAACATTGACTTGTATTCACACACTTTGTCTCTACATTACCTAGAACAGGTACTTCATTATAACATTGACTTGTATTCACACACTTTGTCTCTACATTACCTAGAACAGGTACTTAATTATAACATTGACTTGTATTCACACACTTTATCTTTACATTATTTAGATAAGGTTTTCCATAAAAACCCAACATTTTTCTGTATTTACACACGTGTTTAGAATATTTTTGTATCGGACAGTAGTTCAGTTTCTTCAACACAAAAAATAGCTATTTAAAAACTTTACTTTAAACTGGATAATAATAAAAACACACCATTATATTCTATTAAGAAAATTTGTCTTCTTCTTTTGCCCAATAAACATTGTTTGACCAACATGAGCTTGTACACATATTTCTGCAGGATTTTTATTCTTATGATAAGAAATTAGCTTCATATAGAAATCAATATAACTAAACTGGGTAAGTACATGGCAGTTTAAAAGCGCTTGAAGTTTTTTAGGTTTAGTCGCAGTCAGATTAATCTGCAAGCTGTTATTAATCTACAGTTTCTTGTCTATTTGAATAACACAGATGAGAAATGATCCTATGTTTAAACCTCCTTTTTTAGGTGATCATTGCACTAGCAGACAAAAACCGTCAGCACATTCCCTACAGGAACTCTATGATGACCTCCGTGTTACGGGACAGTCTTGGTGGTAACTGTATGACAACTATGATAGCTACATGTTCTGTGGAGAAGAAAAACATTGATGTGAGTTTAATATCTATTTGTCTAAAACTAATTTAATTTTTTTGTCCAAGAAGTAAGTCAGCCTCTTAAATTTTAGCTAATTGTGTGGTTTAAATGTTATATTTCATATTCTATTATGACGTCATGTAAACAAAGCCGGGTTAAAATTCCAATAAATTTAGTTGGCATATGCATAAGTTGTCAGTTTCAGTTGGTTGGGTTTTATCAAAAATTTTCACTTTTCTTACCATAATTATCTTTTGTTGTTAATTAACTTGTTATTTTTAGACTGAATTCTGAGATTTGCACGATTCAACTTACGGGCAGTTTAATTATTTGTCTCACCACTCTACACAATTACACACGTTAGCAATGTGGAACAGCAATACAGTTGCGCACATTTTTATGCCGCTTCAGAGTACAGATTACCGCTTTTGTCATAATCAGAATTGAAATAATTCATGCTTACCAAACTTTATTGTCATTTTAACATGGGTGGGCGCTATTGCTCAGGGCAAAATATTCACGAATATTATGTCCACCCATGTTAAAATGACAATAAAGTATGGTATGCATGAATTATTTCTTAATTCAATATTTATCTAGTGTCAGTAACTAATTCACATTGAATATATACAAGGCTTTCATTACTACTTTTCCAGAAATAATTGATGGGGTTTGGTACATATTTTTTAGAATCCTGACAATGCATATGATGTTTATTGATTATTATGTAAAATTTCCTTTAAAAAATATCAACAATTTATCCCATTTTTATTAAACTGCTTTATAACCCCCTAGCTTGTTTATTATACCCTCCACTTGAAAAGTTGGGGGTATATAGTGATGGAGTGTCTGTCTGTTACACTTGGAGGTCTTATCCACAACTCCTTCTACACCCCTTCATAATTGATACTGTCACAGAATCTTTTTTATTTACTGCCATTGTGCCGATATTTTATATTTTGATCAAATAATATTTGGGTCTGTCTTATAGCAAAACATGGACATTGTAATTTTCCACCTACACCACTGAGCAAATTTGAATGAAACTTTTACAGAATCTTTGTTACATACTGCCATTGAGCAACGATATTCTACCTTTTGATTGTAATGATGGGGTTTCCCATAGTAAAACATAGACTTTATTATTCCTTGACATAGATAAGTGCACATATCATTAAGTGAGCATTGCTCAGTTTTATTAGTTTTTTTGTAATAGCCCTTAGTAATTTATATTGTGATGGCTGAAGGTTTTTGATCACAACTTATTTCACTTTAAAGTACAAGCATTTATTTTTTCAAATCTTTTGATTATAAAAGGGGGATTTTCATGGTACTCAATATTTGGTGTTCTGTGAAGTGTCTTGTTTGTTTTTTTGTTGTCATCACTTTAACTTAACCTTGGTTTTATCCGTCTTTGACTTATCATTTCATGAATAATCCTATATATCTTTAATTCTTGTTTCTTAATTAGGAAACAATATCCACTTGTCGTTTTGCACAAAGAGTAGCAATGATTAAGAATGATGTCATGGTTAATGAAGAGCTTGATCCAAAATTGCTGATAGCAAAACTTAAACTTGAAGTTCAACAATTAAAGGAAGAATTGGCTATGTGCACTGGTGAACAAAGAACTGATAGCTTGACTGAAGAAGAAATCAGTAGGTATGTTCCATACAAGTTACAGTGTGCTGTTAGAAGAAATCAGTAGGTATGTTCCATACAAGTTACAGTGTGCTGTTATTTTGTATTTGCTGTTGTTGAAAGGTGTTTGGGTTTTGCTTTGTGTATTGTACGAACCTTCACACTAAGAAAAAACTTGAGCAGAACTTAAAACTCTGGAGTGTTATTACAGGAAACACTTTATTGATAATATATGGTCACATGATCAAGCTTTCAAAATGGCTGCAAATAGAAACTTATCTTTCAGCTTCATTTTACTAAAAAGGTTCCTGTTATTAAATAAAAATGAGAAGAGCATTTAGAAAATTATGCACTCTAGCCAATGTCTACAATGGCTTATGGCATAAGTTTATAAGAATGAGACAGAGGTACACTGTGTATAAGAATGAGACAGAGGTACACTGCGTATAAGAATGAGACAGAGGTACACTGTGTTTTTTTTCCCTCATAACTGGGCAAATATAATAAACATTTTCTCACTGATTCCCAAAAGAGATCATTGCACATGTAGAAAAACACTTTGTATCTGTTACTGTAATACTACATAGGCCTTCAACTTAAACTTACATGTAGCTATACCCTGTGACATTCTAATACTGCCCTGAGCGAGATCCGGGTGGCTAAAAGAATAGACCGCAGTCGCGCTAGCTTGTCGTAAAAGGCGACTAAATAGCGCCCAGTACCCTGACCGGCCTGTCAGGTCGGTTTGCCTAAAGACCGACTGGGATATGTGCCCCAGGTGGTTGAATGGGGTACCCCTGGCAAGCTGGGGTTGTCAGGCCATAATACGAAAAACCTGACCGCAAACCATATTAGTGCACCGTGCCACGTTCCTCGCACATTAAAGAACACTGCTGTAGTTTTAGCTATGAGTAGGGATTTCGATCCCGCTACAGGAGGCTAAATTGCCCGACCCTATCCATCCTCCCATTTGCCAGTGGCAATCTAAAATCCGTTACCCCTATTTTTCCTTGTGTCCCATCTCTTTTCATTCATCATCATTTCATGTTCCTTTTTTTCATCCATTTCATGTTCATCGCCTGAATATAGCTGAAATATTGCTGCTCGGGCATTAAACACCATTAATCAATCAATCATTCTAATACTACATAGACCTACAACTTAGCTATACCCTGGGACAATCTAATACTACATAGACCTACAACATAGCTATACCCTGTGACAATCTAATACAGTCGAACCTCGTTGTCTCGAACTTGGTTTACTCGATACCTCGGTTATGTCGATATAATTTTTAAGTCCCGGCATTTTTCCCATATCAACAATGCATTTCTTCCTCGGATGTGTCGATCTCGGTTGTTTCGATATTTACTTAACTCGATGGATTTTTGCCGTCCGGACAATATTAATTAGTGTAATTTTAACCTCGATGTCTCGAAGTTAATTTTGCTCTCGATATCGATGTCAAAACTAACAATTTAATTTGAATTTTGTATTATTACTTAATACGCGTCTGTTTATTTTAAACACCTGTTGTAGAGCAATCACGATTTTTGATTGACTGTTACAGTTTGAATTGGCAATTTAATAAAACGAATTGGTAATCCAAGCGCATTATTAAGGTTAATTGATGATCCGCTAATTACTGTCTGAATTATTTTGTCATGTTTAATTAAAAATGATAATTGTTGAAAATTTCTTTTGATCTGATCAATGATGTATGTGGTCGTGTTTCGTTTTCTTATTATAAATACATTCTGTTATTTTTGTTGACTTGTGTGTTGTAAATTACGTAAAAAACCGTTTGTATTTTTTCATTGGTTCTTACGAACTGTAAGTTGATAAGTGTTTTCTTGATATGTTTTTCCATAATTTCGTAATAAAATATGATTACACTATTTATTTTTTATTGTCGATTTATGTGAATTGCTAAAATACTTCATATATCGCACACTACAAATACCCTGACAAAACAAGCAATACCGATGTTCGAAACCAATATACATGAAATAAATACCGTTAATTTTTTTAAAAATCACATAATGAAAATGACGTCACACCCTAAACTCGGTTGACTCAAACTTCGGATAACTCGATATATTTTTACGGTCCCGTAAACTTCGACTTATCGAGGTTTGACTGTACTACATAGACCTTCAACATAGCTGTACCCTGTGACAAACATGGTTAGGTTCAAGGTATGATCAAATTTAAGGGATATTACTACATGCTAATTTCTTTCATTATTATCATTTCATTATTTTTATCTTTTGGAAGTGACTTTTTTCCATTTTTTATAAAATTGTACTTATCACTTATTACTGACACAAATTTTCAAGTCAGCTATTTTTTTTAATAAAGAACTTGAATTGTTTGATTTAGATGTAAATATGCTGTAGACAATTACTTAGCTGACACTGACCAAGAATCAACACTAGACATTGGAGCAGACATGAGGAAGATCCAGTATTGTTATTCCTTACTGAAGGTAATATTTAGGTTTTTGATCATAATAATTGTGTTGGGTGGTGACAGATTTAAATTATTTTTCTGTATGTTTTAGTTAAATTTCTCAGAATGTGATACAATGAAAACACACTTTTAATTTAATGTTTAGTTATTCATGTGTAAAAATGTAATTATTTTTTCCTATTATTTAAAATTAGGGCGACATTTAATGCATGATTGATCCTAAAAAATAAAAAATAATTAGTGTGCATGACTATTTATACACTATTATGTGTTAATAATGTTGTTTGTGTTGTCAACGTAGAGCTCCGTGGTAGAGTGGTTTGTGTTGTCAACTTAGGGCTCTGTGGTAGAGTGGTTTGTGTTGTCAACTTAGGGCTCCGTGGTAGAGTGGTTTGTGTTGTCAACTTAGGGCTCTGTGGTAGAGTGGTTTGTGTTGTCAACTTAGGGCTCCATGGTAGAGTGGTTTGTGTTGTCAACTTAGGGCTCTGTGGTAGAGTGGTTTGTGTTGTCAACTTAGGGCTCCATGGTAGAGTGGTTTGTGTTGTCAACTTAGGGCTCCATGGTAGAGTGGTTTGTGTTGTCAACGTAGGGCTCTGTGGTAGAGTGGTTTGTGTTGTCAACTTAGGGCTCCATGGTAGAGTGGTTTGTGTTGTCAACTTAGGGCTCCATGGTAGAGTGGTTTGTGTTGTCAACGTAGGGCTCCGTGGTAGAGTGGTTTGTGTTGTCAACTTAGGGCTCTGTGGTAGAGTGGTTTGTGTTGTCAATGTAGGGCTCTGTGGTAAAGTGGTTTGTGTTGTCAACTTAGGGCTCTGTGGTAGAGTGGTTTGTGTTGTCAACTTAGGGCTCTTTGGTAGAGTGGTTTGTGTTGTCAACTTAGGGCTCTTTGGTAGAGTGGTTTGTGTTGTCAACGTAGGGCTCCGTGGTAGAGTGGTTTGTGTTGTCAACTTAGGGCTCTGTGGTAGAGTGGTTTGTGTTGTCAACTTAGGGCTCTTTGGTAGAGTGGTTTGTGTTGTCAACGTAGGGCTCCGTGGTAGAGTGGTTTGTGTTGTCAACTTAGGGCTCTGTGGTAGAGTGGTTTGTGTTGTCAACGTAGGGCTCTGTGGTAGAGTGGTTTTTGTTGTCAACGTAGGGCTCTGTGGTAGAGTGGTTTGTGTTGTCAATGTAGGGCTCTGTGGTAAAGTGGTTTGTGTTGTCAACTTAGGGCTCCGTGGTAGAGTGGTTTGTGTTGTCAACGTAGGGCTCCATGGTAGAGTGGTTTGTGTTGTCAACGTAGGGCTCTGTGGTAGAGTGGTTTGTGTTGTCAACGTAGGGCTCCGTGGTAGAGTGGTTTGTGTTGTCAACGTAGGGCTCCATGGTAGAGTGGTTTGTGTTGTCAACGTAGGGCTCTGTGGTAGAGTGGTTTGTGTTGTCAACGTAGGGCTCCGTGGTAGAGTGGTTTGTGTTGTCAACTTAGGGCTCTTTGGTAGAGTGGTTTGTATTGTCAACTTAGGGCTCCATGGTAGAGTGGTTTGTGTTGTCAACTTAGGGCTCCGTGGTAGAGTGGTTTGTGTTGTCAACTTAGGGCTCTTTGGTAGAGTGGTTTGTGTTGTCAACTTAGGGCTCTTTGGTAGAGTGGTTTGTATTGTCAACGTAGGGCTCTGTGGTAGAGTGGTTTGTGTTGTCAACGTAGGGCTCCGTGGTAGAGTGGTTTGTGTTGTCAACGTAGGGCTCCGTGGTAGAGTGGTTTGTGTTGTCAACTTAGGGCTCTGTGGTAGAGTGGTTTGTGTTGTCAACGTAGAGCTCCATGGTAGAGTGGTTTGTGTTGTCAACTTAGGGCTCAGTGGTAGAGTGGTTTGTGTTGTCAACGTAGGGCTCTGTGGTAGAGTGGTTTGTGTTGTCAACGTAGGGCTCTTTGGTAGAGTGGTTTGTGTTGTCAACTTAAGGCTCCGTGGTAAAGTGGTTTGTGTTGTCAACTTAGGGCTCTTTGGTAGAGTGGTTTGTGTTGTCAACGTAGGGCTCCGTGGTAAAGTGGTTTGTGTTGTCAACTTAGGGCTCCATGGTAGAGTGGTTTGTGTTGTCAACTTAGGGCTCCATGGTAGAGTGGTTTGTGTTGTCAACTTAGGGCTCAGTGGTAGAGTGGTTTGTGTTGTCAACGTAGGGCTCTGTGGTAGAGTGGTTTGTGTTGTCAACGTAGGGCTCTTTGGTAGAGTGGTTTGTGTTGTCAACATAGGGCTCCGTGGTAGAGTGGTTTGTGTTGTCAACGTAGGGCTCCATGGTAGAGTGGTTTGTGTTGTCAACTTAGGGCTCCATGGTAGAGTGGTTTGTGTTGTCAACGTAGGGCTCCGTGGTAGAGTGGTTTGTGTTGTCAACGTAGGGCTCCTTGGTAGAGTGGTTTGTGTTGTCAACTTAGGGCTCCATGGTAGAGTGGTTTGTGTTGTCAACGTAGAGCTCCGTGGTAGAGTGGTTTGTGTTGTCAACTTAGGGCTCTGTGGTAGAGTGGTTTGTGTTGTCAATGTAGGGCTCCGTGGTAAAGTGGTTTGTGTTGTCAATGTAGGGCTCCGTGGTAAAGTGGTTTGTGTTGTCAACTTAGGGCTCCATGGTAGAGTGGTTTGTGTTGTCAACTTAGGGCTCCATGGTAGAGTGGTTTGTGTTGTCAACTTAGGGCTCCATGGTAGAGTGGTTTGTGTTGTCAACTTAGGGCTCCGTGGTAGAGTGGTTTGTGTTGTCAACTTAGGGCTCCGTGGTAGAGTGGTTTTTGTTGTCAACGTAGGGCTCTGTGGTAGAGTGGTTTGTGTTGTCAACGTAGGGCTCTGTGGTAGAGTGGTTTGTGTTGTCAACTTAGGGCTCCGTGGTAGAGTGGTTTGTGTTGTCAACTTAGGGCTCCATGGTAGAGTGGTTTTTGTTGTCAACTTAGGGCTCCATGGTAGAGTGGTTTGTGTTGTCAACGTAGGGCTCCATGGTAGAGTGGTTTGTGTTGTCAACGTAGGGCTCCATGGTAGAGTGGTTTGTGTTGTCAACTTAGGGCTCCGTGGTAGAGTGGTTTGTGTTGTCAACGTAGGGCTCCATGGTAGAGTGGTTTGTGTTGTCAACTTAGGGCTCCATGGTAGAGTGGTTTTTGTTGTCAACTTAGGGCTCTGTGGTAGAGTGGTTTTTGTTGTCAACTTAGGGCTCTGTGGTAGAGTGGTTTTTGTTGTCAACTTAGGGCTCCATGGTAGAGTGGTTTTTGTTGTCAACTTAGGGCTCTGTGGTAGAGTGGTTTGTGTTGTCAACGTAGGGCTCCTTGGTAGAGTGGTTTGTGTTGTCAACTTAGGGCTCCATGGTAGAGTGGTTTTTGTTGTCAACTTAGGGCTCCATGGTAGAGTGGTTTTTGTTGTCAACTTAGGGCTCCGTGGTAGAGTGGTTTGTGTTGTCAACGTAGGGCTCCATGGTAGAGTGGTTTGTGTTGTCAACTTAGGGCTCTGTGGTAGAGTGGTTTGTGTTGTCAACGTAGGGCTCAGTGGTAGAGTGGTTTGTGTTGTCAACTTAGGGCTCCATGGTAGAGTGGTTTTTGTTGTCAACTTAGGGCTCCGTGGTAGAGTGGTTTGTGTTGTCAACTTAGGGCTCTGTGGTAGAGTGGTTTGTGTTGTCAATGTAGGGCTCAGTGGTAGAGTGGTTTGTGTTGTCAACGTAGGGCTCTGTGGTAGAGTGGTTTGTGTTGTCAATGTAGGGCTCTGTGGTAGAGTGGTTTGTGTTGTCAACGTAGGGCTCCGTGGTAGAGTGGTTTGTGTTGTCAACTTAGGGCTCTGTGGTAGAGTGGTTTGTGTTGTCAACTTAGGGCTCCATGGTAGAGTGGTTTGTGTTGTCAACTTAGGGCTCCGTGGTAGAGTGGTTTGTGTTGTCAACTTAGGGCTCTGTGGTAGAGTGGTTTGTGTTGTCAACTTAGGGCTCCATGGTAGAGTGGTTTGTGTTGTCAACGTAGAGCTCCATGGTAGAGTGGTTTTTGTTGTCAACTTAGGGCTCTTTGGTAGAGTGGTTTGTGTTGTCAACTTAAGGCTCTGTGGTAGAGTGGTTTGTGTTGTCAACGTAGAGCTCCATGGTAGAGTGGTTTTTGTTGTCAACTTAGGGCTCTTTGGTAGAGTGGTTTGTGTTGTCAACTTAAGGCTCTGTGGTAGAGTGGTTTGTGTTGTCAATGTAGGGCTCTTTGGTAGAGTGGTTTGTGTTGTCAACGTAGGGCTCCGTGGTAGAGTGGTTTGTGTTGTCAACGTAGGGCTCCGTGGTAGAGTGGTTTGTGTTGTCAACGTAGGGCTCCGTGGTAGAGTGGTTTGTGTTGTCAACGTAGGGCTCCGTGGTAGAGTGGTTTGTGTTGTCAACGTAGGGCTCCGTGGTAGAGTGGTTTGTGTTGTCAACGTAGGGCTCCATGGTAGAGTGGTTTGTGTTGTCAACTTAGGGCTCCGTGGTAGAGTGGTTTGTGTTGTCAACGTAGGGCTCCGTGGTAGAGTGGTTTGTGTTGTCAACTTAGGGCTCCATGGTAGAGTGGTTTTTGTTGTCAACTTAGGGCTCTGTGGTAGAGTGGTTTTTGTTGTCAACTTAGGGCTCCATGGTAGAGTGGTTTTTGTTGTCAACTTAGGGCTCCGTGGTAGAGTGGTTTGTGTTGTCAACGTAGGGCTCCTTGGTAGAGTGGTTTGTGTTGTCAACTTAGGGCTCCATGGTAGAGTGGTTTTTGTTGTCAACTTAGGGCTCCATGGTAGAGTGGTTTTTGTTGTCAACTTAGGGCTCCGTGGTAGAGTGGTTTGTGTTGTCAATGTAGGGCTCCATGGTAGAGTGGTTTGTGTTGTCAACGTAGGGCTCCGTGGTAGAGTGGTTTGTGTTGTCAACGTAGGGCTCTTTGGTAGAGTGGTTTGTGTTGTCAACTTAGGGCTCCATGGTAGAGTGGTTTGTGTTGTCAACGTAGGGCTCTGTGGTAGAGTGGTTTGTGTTGTCAACGTAGGGCTCCATGGTAGAGTGGTTTGTGTTGTCAACTTAGGGCTCCATGGTAGAGTGGTTTGTGTTGTCAACGTAGGGCTCTGTGGTAGAGTGGTTTGTGTTGTCAACGTAGGGCTCTGTGGTAGAGTGGTTTGTGTTGTCAACGTAGGGCTCCATGGTAGAGTGGTTTGTGTTGTCAACTTAGGGCTCTTTGGTAGAGTGGTTTGTGTTGTCAATGTAGGGCTCTGTGGTAGAGTGGTTTGTGTTGTCAACTTAGGGCTCCGTGGTAGAGTGGTTTGTGTTGTCAACGTAGGGCTCTTTGGTAGAGTGGTTTGTGTTGTCAACTTAGGGCTCTGTGGTAGAGTGGTTTGTGTTGTCAACATAGGGCTCCGTGGTAGAGTGGTTTGTGTTGTCAACTTAGGGCTCTGTGGTAGAGTGGTTTGTGTTGTCAACTTAGGGCTCCGTGGTAGAGTGGTTTGTGTTGTCAACTTAGGGCTCCGTGGTAGAGTGGTTTGTGTTGTCAACTTAGGGCTCTGTGGTAGAGTGGTTTGTGTTGTCAACGTAGGGCTCCGTGGTAGAGTGGTTTGTGTTGTCAACGTAGGGCTCCGTGGTAGAGTGGTTTGTGTTGTCAACTTAGGGCCCCGTGGTAGAGTGGTTTTTGTTGTCAACTTAGGGCTCTTTGGTAGAGTGGTTTGTGTTGTCAATGTAGGGCTCCATGGTAGAGTGGTTTGTGTTGTCAACTTAGGGCTCCGTGGTAGAGTGGTTTTTGTTGTCAACTTAGGGCTCTTTGGTAGAGTGGTTTGTGTTGTCAACGTAGGGCTCTTTGGTAGAGTGGTTTGTGTTGTCAACGTAGGGCTCCATGGTAGAGTGGTTTGTGTTGTCAACGTAGGGCTCTTTGGTAGAGTGGTTTGTGTTGTCAACTTAGGGCTCCGTGGTAGAGTGGTTTGTGTTGTCAACTTAAGGCTTTTTGGTAGAGTGGTTTGTGTTGTCAACTTAGGGCTCCATGGTAGAGTGGTTTGTGTTGTCAACTTAGGGCTCCGTGGTAGAGTGGTTTGTGTTGTCAACGTAGGGCTCTTTGGTAGAGTGGTTTGTGTTGTCAACGTAGGGCTCTTTGGTAGAGTGGTTTGTGTTGTCAACGTAGGGCTCCATGGTAGAGTGGTTTGTGTTGTCAACGTAGGGCTCCGTGGTAGAGTGGTTTGTGTTGTCAACGTAGGGCTCCGTGGTAGAGTGGTTTGTGTTGTCAACATAGAGCTCCATGGTAGAGTGGTTTGTGTTGTCAACTTAGGGCTCCGTGGTAGAGTGGTTTGTGTTGTCAACTTAGGGCTCTTTGGTAGAGTGGTTTGTGTTGTCAACTTAGGGCTCTTTGGTAGAGTGGTTTGTGTTGTCAACTTAGGGCTCCATGGTAGAGTGGTTTGTGTTGTCAACTTAGGGCTCCATGGTAGAGTGGTTTGTGTTGTCAACTTAGGGCTCCATGGTAGAGTGGTTTGTGTTGTCAACGTAGGGCTCTTTGGTAGAGTGGTTTGTGTTGTCAACGTAGGGCTCTTTGGTAGAGTGGTTTGTGTTGTCAACTTAGGGCTCCGTGGTAGAGTGGTTTGTGTTGTCAACTTAAGGCTTTTTGGTAGAGTGGTTTGTGTTGTCAACTTAGGGCTCCGTGGTAAAGTGGTTTGTGTTGTCAACTTAGGGCTCCATGGTAGAGTGGTTTGTGTTGTCAACTTAAGGCTTTTTGGTAGAGTGGTTTGTGTTGTCAACTTAGGGCTCCGTGGTAGAGTGGTTTGTGTTGTCAACATAGGGCTCCGTGGTAGAGTGGTTTGTGTTGTCAATGTAGGGCTCTGTGGTAGAGTGGTTTGTGTTGTCAACTTAGGGCTCCATGGTAGAGTGGTTTGTGTTGTCAACTTAGGGCTCCATGGTAGAGTGGTTTGTGTTGTCAACGTAGGGCTCTTTGGTAGAGTGGTTTGTGTTGTCAACGTAGGGCTCCATGGTAGAGTGGTTTGTGTTGTCAACGTAGGGCTCTTTGGTAGAGTGGTTTGTGTTGTCAACGTAGGGCTCCATGGTAGAGTGGTTTGTGTTGTCAACGTAGGGCTCTTTGGTAGAGTGGTTTGTGTTGTCAACATAGGGCTCCATGGTAGAGTGGTTTGTGTTGTCAACTTAAGGCTTTTTGGTAGAGTGGTTTGTGTTGTCAACTTAGGGCTCCATGGTAGAGTGGTTTGTGTTGTCAACGTAGGGCTCAGTGGTAGAGTGGTTTGTGTTGTCAACGTAGGGCTCCGTGGTAGAGTGGTTTGTGTTGTCAACTTAGGGCTCCATGGTAGAGTGGTTTGTGTTGTCAACTTAGGGCTCCATGGTAGAGTGGTTTGTGTTGTCAACTTAGGGCTCCGTGGTAGAGTGGTTTGTGTTGTCAATGTAGGGCTCCATGGTAGAGTGGTTTGTGTTGTCAATGTAGGGCTCTGTGGTAGAGTGGTTTGTGTTGTCAACGTAGGGCTCTTTGGTAGAGTGGTTTGTGTTGTCAACGTAGGGCTCTGTGGTAGAGTGGTTTGTGTTGTCAACTTAGGGCTCCATGGTAGAGTGGTTTGTGTTGTCAACTTAGGGCTCCGTGGTAGAGTGGTTTGTGTTGTCAACTTAAGGCTTTTTGGTAGAGTGGTTTGTGTTGTCAACTTAGGGCTCCGTGGTAAAGTGGTTTGTGTTGTCAACTTAGGGCTCCATGGTAGAGTGGTTTGTGTTGTCAACTTAGGGCTCCATGGTAGAGTGGTTTGTGTTGTCAACTTAGGGCTCCGTGGTAGAGTGGTTTGTGTTGTCAACTTAGGGCTCCGTGGTAGAGTGGTTTGTGTTGTCAATGTAGGGCTCTTTGGTAGAGTGGTTTGTGTTGTCATTGTAGAGCTCCATGGTAGAGTGGTTTGTGTTGTCAACGTAGGGCTCCGTGGTAGAGTGGTTTGTGTTGTCAATGTAGGGCTCCGTTGTAGAGTGGTTTGTGTTGTCAACTTAGGGCTCTGTGGTAGAGTGGTTTGTGTTGTCAACTTAGGGCTCTGTGGTAGAGTGGTTTGTGTTGTCAACGTAGGGCTCCGTGGTAGAGTGGTTTGTGTTGTCAACGTAGGGCTCCGTGGTAGAGTGGTTGTGTTGTCAACGTAGGGCTCTGTGGTAGAGTGGTTTGTGTTGTCAACGTAGGGCTCCGTGGTAGAGTGGTTTGTGTTGTCAACGTAGGGCTCCGTGGTAGAGTGGTTTGTGTTGTCAACGTAGGGCTCTTTGGTAGAGTGGTTTGTGTTGTCAACGTAGGGCTCTGTGGTAGAGTGGTTTGTGTTGTCAACTTAGGGCTCCGTGGTAGAGTGGTTTGTGTTGTCAATGTAGGGCTCTTTGGTAGAGTGGTTTGTGTTGTCAACGTAGGGCTCCATGGTAGAGTGGTTTGTGTTGTCAACGTAGGGCTCTTTGGTAGAGTGGTTTGTGTTGTCAACATAGGGCTCCGTGGTAGAGTGGTTTGTGTTGTCAACGTAGGGCTCTGTGGTAGAGTGGTTTGTGTTGTCATTGTAGAGCTCCATGGTAGAGTGGTTTGTGTTGTCAACGTAGGGCTCTTTGGTAGAGTGGTTTGTGTTGTCAATGTAGGGCTCTGTGGTAGAGTGGTTTGTGTTGTCAACTTAGGGCTCCATGGTAGAGTGGTTTGTGTTGTCAACTTAGGGCTCCATGGTAGAGTGGTTTGTGTTGTCAACTTAGGGCTCCATGGTAAAGTGGTTTGTGTTGTCAACTTAGGGCTCCGTGGTAGAGTGGTTTGTGTTGTCAACTTAAGGCTCCATGGTAGAGTGATTTATGTTGTCAACGTAGGGCTCTGTGGTAGAGTGGTTTGTGTTGTCAACGTAGGGCTCCGTGGTAGAGTGGTTTGTGTTGTCAACGTAGGGCTCAGTGGTAGAGTGGTTTGTGTTGTCAACGTAGGGCTCCGTGGTAGAGTGGTTTGTGTTGTCAACTTAGGGCTCCATGGTAGAGTGGTTTGTGTTGTCAACGTAGGGCTCTGTGGTAGAGTGGTTTGTGTTGTCAACTTAGGGCTCCGTGGTAGAGTGGTTTGTGTTGTCAACTTAGGGCTCCATGGTAGAGTGGTTTGTGTTGTCAACGTAGGGCTCCATGGTAGAGTGGTTTTTGTTGTCAACTTAGGGCTCCATGGTAGAGTGGTTTGTGTTGTCAACTTAGGGCTCCGTGGTAGAGTGGTTTGTGTTGTCAACTTAGGGCTCCGTGGTAGAGTGGTTTGTGTTGTCAACTTAGGGCTCCGTGGTAGAGTGGTTTATGTTGTCAACTTAGGGCTCCGTGGTAGAGTGGTTTGTGTTGTCAACATAGGGCTCCGTGGTAGAGTGGTTTGTGTTGTCAACTTAAGGCTCTGTGGTAGAGTGGTTTGTGTTGTCAACTTAGGGCTCCGTGGTAGAGTGGTTTGTGTTGTCAACTTAAGGCATGGTGGTAGAGTGGTTTTTGTTGTCAACTTAGGGCTCTGTGGTAGAGTGGTTTGTGTTGTCAACGTAGGGCTCCATGGTAGAGTGGTTTGTGTTGTCAACTTAGGGCTCCGTGGTAGAGTGGTTTGTGTTGTCAACGTAGGGCTCCGTGGTAGAGTGGTTTTTGTTGTCAATGTAGGGCTCCGTGGTAGAGTGGTTTGTGTTGTCAACGTAGGGCTCTGTGGTAGAGTGGTTTGTGTTGTCAACGTAGGGCTCCGTGGTAGAGTGGTTTTTGTTGTCAATGTAGGGCTCTGTGGTAGAGTGGTTTGTGTTGTCAACGTAGGGCTCCGTGGTAGAGTGGTTTGTGTTGTCAACGTAGGGCTCTGTGGTAGAGTGGTTTTTGTTGTCAACTTAGAGCTCCGTGGTAGAGTGGTTTGTGTTGTCAACTTAGGGCTCCGTGGTAGAGTGGTTTGTGTTGTCAACTTAGGGCTCTGTGGTAGAGTGGTTTTTGTTGTCAACTTAGGGCTCCGTGGTAGAGTGGTTTGTGTTGTCAACGTAGGGCTCTGTGGTAGAGTGGTTTTTGTTGTCAACTTAGGGCTCCGTGGTAGAGTGGTTTGTGTTGTCAACTTAGGGCTCCGTGGTAGAGTGGTTTGTGTTGTCAACTTAGGGCTCCGTGGTAGAGTGGTTTGTGTTGTCAACATAGGGCTCCGTGGTAGAGTGGTTTTTGTTGTCAACGTAGGGCTCTTTGGTAGAGTGGTTTGTGTTGTCAACTTAGGGCCCCGTGGTAGAGTGGTTTGTGTTGTCAACTTAAGGCTCTGTGGTAGAGTGGTTTTTGTTGTCAACTTAGGGCTCCGTGGTAGAGTGGTTTGTGTTGTCAACTTAGGGCTCCGTGGTAGAGTGGTTTTTGTTGTCAACTTAGGGCTCCATGGTAGAGTGGTTTGTGTTGTCAACATAGGGCTCCGTGGTAGAGTGGTTTTTGTTGTCAACGTAGGGCTCTTTGGTAGAGTGGTTTGTGTTGTCAACTTAGGGCCCCGTGGTAGAGTGGTTTGTGTTGTCAACTTAGGGCTCTTTGGTAGAGTGGTTTGTGTTGTCAACGTAGGGCTCCGTGGTAGAGTGGTTTGTGTTGTCAACGTAGGGCTCCATGGTAGAGTGGTTTGTGTTGTCAACGTAGGGCTCCGTGGTAGAGTGGTTTGTGTTGTCAACGTAGGGCTCTGTGGTAGAGTGGTTTGTGTTGTCAACTTAGGGCTTTTTGGTAGAGTGGTTTGTGTTGTCAACTTAGGGCTCCGTGGTAGAGTGGTTTGTGTTGTCAACATAGGGCTCCGTGGTAGAGTGGTTTGTGTTGTCAACGTAGGGCTCCGTGGTAGAGTGGTTTGTGTTGTCAACTTAGGGCCCCGTGGTAGAGTGGTTTGTGTTGTCAACTTAAGGCATGGTGGTAGAGTGGTTTTTGTTGTCAACTTAGGGCTCTGTGGTAGAGTGGTTTGTGTTGTCAACGTAGGGCTCCGTGGTAGAGTGGTTTTTGTTGTCAACGTAGGGCTCCATGGTAGAGTGGTTTGTGTTGTCAACGTAGGGCTCTGTGGTAGAGTGGTTTGTGTTGTCAACGTAGGGCTCCGTGGTGTAGTGGTTTTTGTTGTCAACGTAGGGCTCCGTGGTAGAGTGGTTTGTGTTGTCAATGTAGGGCTCCGTGGTAGAGTGGTTTTTGTTGTCAACGTAGGGCTCCATGGTAGAGTGGTTTGTGTTGTCAACTTAGGGCTCCGTGGTAGAGGGGTTTGTGTTGTCAACTTAGGGCTCCGTGGTAGATCATCTACTATTTATCACCAAAAGTTCTGTCAAGACTGTAGGCAGGGTGTGCTTGCTGCAGACTTAATTGACAAAAAATGATAGTTGTCTTGCTGAAAGTTTGGGGTTTTTTCTGTGTACTCCAGCATCCATGCCAAATGTAAACTTGACATTATGGTATGGCTGAAAATTTTGTCAAATCCTATTTAAACAAACATTAAAATTTAATTAAAATATTATTGTATATACATGAAAAACAGAATCGTCTGATTTATAATAAGTTGTCATTTATTTTGTTATTCAGCAAATGGTATTGGAGAAACCTAAGGTCGTAGAAGTCGAGTCCCATCGGTCTCCATCTTATACTGATGTAGATACAGGTCCATACAGAGACTCAGAGAATGGAAGATTAAAGGAACTTGTGTTACAGAGAGACAATGAAATCAGTATCCTATAGTCTTCTAAAACTGAAATGATGACGACAAGCAAATTAACATTTTTTGTACTTTGATTCAGTTCATTTCAGGAATTTGTTATTTTCCATTTGAAATAAGTGTAAAACACTTATTTGTATCTAGGCTATAACTTTTTTCTCATTTTGACAATTTGTATGTCAATGTATCATTGATATTTCAAAAAAGCAATATCATGTCTATGTGCTGGCAAGCATGTTATAAAAGAGATAGGAAAACTGAGCATATAGTAAATTAGGGCCCTGTCGCTAACTGTGATTAGTCCCTAACAAATCATGCTAGGGGTATCTACTTTTTCTCTTTAGGTAGGTTTTTGTATTTGGCATAAGGGTAGAACATTTTAAGGTGATTTGTCATATATCACAGTTGATAACCTTTGACCTCAAGGTCACATTGTTGCTTTCTTAATGACAAATTTGTATCTGGGCTGTAACTTTTTTCTCTTGAGCTAGGCTTTTGATATTTGGCATGTGGGTGTATTATTTCAAGGTAAAGTGTTGCATACCATGCTTGATGACCTTTCACCCTGAGGTTTCATTATTGCTTTCTGACTGAGAAATCAGTGTCCAGACTGTTACTTCTTTCTCTTTTAAGGTAGGCTTTGGCCTGTTGGTAGTAGCTCATTGCCATCTGTTTCTACAATTTTCTAATAACAACCTATTGACAGCTTGGCCCACAGAGATGTATACCTTCTGACAGTTTGGCCCACAGAGATATATACCTTCTGACAGCTTGGCCCACAGAGATGTATACCTTCAGACAGTTTGGCCTACAGAGATATATACCTTCTGACAGCTTGGCCCACAGAGATGTATACCTTCTGACTGCTTAGCCCACAGAGATGTATACCTTCTGACAGCTTGGCCCATAGAGATGTATACCTTCTGACAGCTTGGCCCACAGAGATGTATATCTTCTGACAGCTTGGCCCACAGAGATGTATACCTTCTGACAGCTTGGCTCACAGAGATGTATACCTTCTGACAGCTTGGCCCACAGAGATGTATACCTTCTGACAGCTTTGGCCCACAGAGATGTATACCTTCTGACAGCTTGGCCCACAGAGATGTATACCATCTGATAGCTTGGCCCACAGAGATGTATACCTTCTGAAAGCTTGGCCCACAGAGATGTATACCTTCTGACAGTTTGGCCCACAGAGATGTATACCTTTTGACAGCTTGGTCCACAGAGATGTATACCTTCTGACAGCTTGGTCCACAGAGATGTATACCTTCTGACAGCTTGGCCCACAGAGATGTACCTTCTGACAGCTTGGCCCACAGAGATGTATAACTTCTCACTGTTATCTAGTAATAAGTAAAGTTTCCTGAAAATTTATTATGTCAGCAAAGATTGTAAATGTCAAAATTGTTATAGTGTATACAATGCGTAACAAATTACATTGTTAATTATTGTTCTTCAGAGAGTTATTTATGAAAGTGAGTTTTAAGCTGAAAACATTCTTAACAGCTGTTTAGACATTCTTGTTGGAATGCTGAAAAAGGAAAAGAAAAGATCAGCAGATGCTATTGCAGAGTTAGAAAGTTTTGGTAGGATGAAATCTTTTGATGAAAACAGTCGGCCTTCGAGTGGTCGTAGAAGCCGAGGAAGTAGAATGAATACTGCAGAGAGTCTGAAAGCCAGCAAACAGAATGGTAGTTCTGGAAGTCTGGATAAAACAGAAGAGCAAGCCAAAGCTAAAATATGTAAGTTATAAATAATCATAGGTAGTTTTCAAGTAAATTGTACAAAAACATTATTAAAGTTTATTTATATAAGTAATATATAAAAGAAGGATAAACTGGATAATAATACATTTTTGGTCAGGTGAGTTATTCTTATCAGTTTGTTTTTTTCATACTTCACAGTTGCCAGAAATGTTTCTTCTCCAAAACCACTGCTCTATTTGGAACTAAACTTGACATGGATGTTCATTAAGTGATACTTAACAAACTTCGAGATTTGGTGATGATCAAATATTTAATATGGCTGCTATTACAATTTATGAATTCTGGTTGGCTGAAATATCAAAATCTTTGTTAGCATGGCAAAATGTGCTGTGATATGTGAAATGTAACTCCTATAGTCTGCTTTTATTATTGATGTTTTTAGTACCTTTCCTAAATCCAATATTGCTGCCACAGTGAAACGGCTTAAAATTGAACCTGTGGGGAAATACATAAAAAGCTTCTTTTCTGAATCTGTAATACACAGTTTGGTCAAGTCAAGCATATACTACTTTAGAGTTTTTAGAGCAGATCTGAAATCCAAATAGCTGTCATCTTGGAACAAGGTTAAAAAGAAACATGGAAAATAAACCGGAAACCATGTACTTCGCAAAAACACACTCCCATCAGGAACCATATTAATTACTTTTCATTAAGTTTTTTTTTCCATGGATAGACATAGTCAATATCGTGTTTCATTTTTGTGTGAACTTTAATAATTAATCATATCTCATTGTCAATCAGCATCTGGTTTAGTTACCTGTAATTAAGTTGTAAGTTGACCTTTGGTGTGATGTCATGAATATTTGATAATAGACTACAAATCAATAACGAATATGTTTACATTGTCTGAACTATTTACACTGACACTCTGTGGTTCTGAATTTGTACAATACTAAGTACAACATATTTTACAGTGGGGGACATGTCTACTGGAAGACAAGAAGCCTTTGAGACATTTAAAAGAGATTATCCTCAAAATTCAGTTATTGAGGATAATAAAGATGCATTAAAGGGAAAATATGTAGAAGCTAAAAAACTGGGAGAATTTGTCAACAAATCTAGAACCAAAATAAGTAAGTTACACTTTTCTGTTAAAAAAATGTCAGACTAGTTTTGTTATACTTCTCATCTGAAAATATTTCAAAAACTATGTTACACTTCTTATCTTCAAATATGTAAAAACAAGGTAAGTTGCACTTCTCATATTAATAATATCAAAATAATTAGGAACTAGGACCCAGTGCCATAAAACCATTTGGAGTGAAAATGTTTTGCTCAGCAATAGAAATTTCTCAGCTACCATGACAATGGGGGAAATCCAGAGTATTGATTGGATGAAATTTAAAATAAAAAAATTCTCAGCTAAGTATTTGTGTGCCATGGCCAGTTGTTACATGCCATTACTGCTATCAGGCTGATAGCTCACTTTATCTTTTCTCCTAAATGTACAGTGTTGTGCCATAATTTACCGGCAAAATCCAAGATGGCGGACTTTTACCAAATGTTTTAAGGAGAGAATAAAGTGAATAAAAATACAAAAATAAGCTTTACCTTTATTCAATATTTTGTCATTTCGCCCTTCATTCTAACAACTTTCTTCAGTCTCTTAGGAATGGAAAGATAAAGTCCTTGAATGTACTCCACACTTAGATTTTCCCAGACGTTCCTAATGACCGCTGACAACTCATCTACTGTGTTGATCACTTCAACGCGTTGTTGCAAATGTAATTTCACTTTCAACCACACATTTTCAATAACATTCAAGTCAGGTGACTGTGCTGGC
Organism: Limnoperna fortunei; assembly: GCA_944474755.1. Lineage (NCBI taxonomy): Eukaryota > Metazoa > Mollusca > Bivalvia > Mytilida > Modiolidae > Limnoperna > Limnoperna fortunei. Next base: position 8,658,465 of record OX104113.1, read on the forward strand.
CATTCAAGTCCGTTTATTTGGTTTTCCTCCTTGTAGTCTTTCACGTCATGTGCCCGATGTATGGGTGCGTTGTCATCTTGAAATAAACAGTCCTGCTCAGGAAAATGTCTGGCGATAACCGGCCATAAATTATTCTCGAGAATCTCTATATACTTATGTCTGTTTATCATGCCTTTCACCGTCGTAATTGTTCCCACGCCAAAGTACGTGATACATCCCCAAATCATAACTGAAAGTTTCCTCTGGGCCGGGGGACAAACACAGTCTCTAGACTCGGCCTCGTCCTTTCTACGCCAAATATAAACACGATTGTTACTTCCAATAACAACCTGACTCTCGTCCGAAAAATTACTTTCTTCCAATGTCATTCCACTGACCTACGAAGCTTTTCCTTTGCCCACTTCACATGTTTCTTCCTGTTGACCTCACGAATTCTCACTTTCTTCTTTACAACTCGTCTGTTATAGCCTTCCCTGTACAATGAACGCTGGACTGTCCTTTTGGATACTTGAACTTCACGATGTTCATTAAAAGTTAATGTTACATCCTTCAACTGAGTCTTCCCGTCACCGCGAACTTGCCTTACAAGCTCCCTGCTGTCTCTTGTGTCAAGCAAATGACGACGTCCTGTTTGGGGTTTGTTTTCAACGCTTCCCCTCTGTTTAAAACGAACAATAACATCGGAAACCGTTCCCCTTGGAATGCTTAAGATGTCAGCTATCTCCTGTAGTTTTTTGCCTTGTTTACGCATATCCACAATCACATTTTTCACATCATTTGACAATTGTTGACGTTTTCCAGCCATCTTGAAATAATAACTTTTTTGTACCAAAAAGCAGACGACAGCTTTATTTCCGGTTTAATTTTAGAAATAGAAGGTTTAAAAATAAAAATGACCTTAAAATAGATGCCAAAAATTCCTCCGATAACAAAATTACATTGTAAATCTTTGTGACCTCGTTACGCTTGAGCGCCGCCATGTTGGATTTTGCCGGTAAATTATGGCACAGCACTGTAATTGCATCAAAGATAGTTTAAGTACAAATAGGCAGATCTATACAGTGTTCAAAATATTTTTATAGATCACATAAAGTCACAGATAGAACAGTATAGAATGCAGTTAGCAATGCAAGGTAAGTACAAACATGTTTGTGTTGTAGAGATTCTTCCTGCAGTATCTCCTATATAACTTTTTATTGTTGTTTGTAGAACATGTACACATATTTTCTGTTCAGAGTATTAATTTTGACATTTCTAATACTTTATACAATTAATAAACAATTTGCATTTTCCATTCCAAACACCTCAGTTTACAATAATGTCTTCTTATTGTAATGTATTTGTATGATAGGTTTGGTAGATCAACAGGATGCTGAGCCTGATGATGAAGAACAGGAAATGAGAAATGAAATGGAAGAAGAGAAACAGAGGTTAATATGAAAGATTTATTTTGTATGCTTAGTTAAGATGATGATTTTGTTTAAATGCCACTTTTAGTAAGTTTTAAGTACTTTTATGGGGGAAGAAGCACTAGTGTAGAGTACACCTTTGCTGTCCCTGGTTCATACCATTGACGAACTTTGTAAGGAAAATAAATCACAGTAAAGTATTACATATTCTAATATGACGGGCTATAAAGGCTTTGAGACCACAACTGTGGTAAAAAAATGATTTATCAATGAGCAACACGCGCTGAAAAGGGGGTGTTTTAAATGGCTGTTCCAATTACAAAACTGTAACTCCCACCGGAAAGCTATTGCATATGACGTATAAATCTTATAAATAGCGACACGCGCTATAATTATCCGTTGCGATATATTGTGTGTTACATTAACGGAACAGCCAGTTAATGGCGGAAATAATGTTTTCTATAGGTACGAAAATATTATAAATGTACTCTAATTGTCTTATTAGAATAGAAATAATTCACGGAGGCTGTGATTTATCATTGTTTTACCACGGGATGACCATTTATAAACATTTTTAATCAGAATTTCTGAATAAGTACACATTTTGAGCTAAGATAGGTCAATTACAGTTGAACTATAATTTTGCTTTTGTGTATTTCCCCTGTTTTTCACCAAATTTGAAGGCCTCAAAGTTAGTGCTTTCCATTGCAAAAGCCATACTACTTATTGGCCAGCTATGTCACTGTGTAGTAGCTTACATACACATTGAATACCAAGACAGGAAAATCTGCAAATTGATTAAAAGTTGCCCGTTGATCACCCCGTAGTGTGGTTGAATCACACCCCCCAGATGTAACTTTTAATGCAAGATTTTGGAAAACCTGCAAACTTTGTACAATAATTATAATTATGTAACACTGTTCTCTCCAATAATTCAACATGCTTCAGTTGATTTGTGATTTTTCCTGTTTATCTATCAAAATATGATATTGGTATTTTTTTCTCAGATACAAAGAAAGTTTTACAAGGTTAAGGACACTGAAAACAGAAATAGAACATTTACAGCATCTGTTAGAAAAGTCTAAAGTAAAATTAATGAAAGATTTTGAGATGTGGTGGGCAGAACAAGTCAACTTATCACAAGTAAGGCATAACAAGTCACTTATCACAAATAAATGATAACAAGTCAACTTATCACAAGTAAGGGATAACAAGTCACTTATCACAAATAAAGAATAACAAGTCACTTTTCACAAGTAAAGAATGAAAAGTCCCTTATCACAAGTAAGGGAGGCTAACTTATCACAAGTAAAGGATAACAAGTCCCTTATCACAAGTAAGGGAGGCTAACTTATCACAAGTAAAGGATAACAAGTCCCTTATCACAAGTAAGGGAGGCTAACTTATCACAAATAAAGGATAACAAGTCACTTTTCACAAGTAAGGGATAACAAGTCAACATATCACAAATAAAGGATAACAAGTCACTTATCACAAGTAAAGGATAACAAATCACTTATCACAAATAAGGGGGACAAGTCAAATTATCACAAGAAAGGGATTACAAGTCACTTATCACAAATAAAGGATAATAAGTCAGAATATAAATTGTACTCACATGTTTGTGGAATATAATATTTTGCTCAAAACAATATTTACCAATATTTATTGAATAACCCTATATTATAAGCTGTTCTGAGTCATAACATTCAGGCTGTACAATGAGTTGAAATGTTAATGGTGTACAGTGAGTCATTATGTTCATAGTGTACAGGGGTTTTTTTTACAGGTTGTTATGTTTATTTTTATTAGTTGATTCTGTTTTGTATCACTGATCCTATGTGATGTGTGTTTTTAGTTGATTCTGTTTTGTATCACTGATCATATGTGATGTGTGTTTTTAGTTGATTCTGTTTTGTATCACTGATCATATGTGATGTGTGTTTTTAGTTGATTCTGTTTTGTATCACTGATCATATGTGATGTGTGTTTTTAGTTGATTCTGTTTTCTATCACTGATCATATGTAATATGTGTTTTTATCTGATTCTGTTTTCTATCACTGATCACATGTGATGTGTGTTTTTAGCTGATTCTGTTTTCTATCACTGATCACATGTAATGTGTGTTTTTAGCTGATTCTGTTTTGTATTACTGATCCTATGTGATGTGTGTTTTTATCTGATTCTGTTTTCTATCACTGATCACATGTAATGTGTGTTTTTAGTTGATTCTGTTTTGTATTACTGATCATATATAATGTGTGTTTTAGTTGATTCTGTTTTGTATTACTGATCATATGTAATATGTGTTTTTAGTTGATTCTGTTTTGTATCACTGATCATATTCGATGTGTGTTTTTAGTTGATTCTGTTTTGTATCACTGATCATATGTGATGTGTGTTTTTAGTTGATTCTGTTTTCTATCACTGATCATATGTAATATGTGTTTTTATCTGATTCTGTTTTCTATCACTGATCACATGTGATGTGTGTTTTTAGCTGATTCTGTTTTGTATTACTGATCCTATGTGATGTGTGTTTTTAGTTGATTCTGTTTTGTATTACTGATCATATGTAATGTGTGTTTTAGTTGATTCTGTTTTGTATTACTGATCATATGTAATGTGTGTTTTAGTTGATTCTGTTTTGTATCACTGATCATATTCGATGTGTGTTTTTAGTTGATTCTGTTTTGTATTACTGATCCTATGTGATGTGTGTTTTTAGTTGATTCTGTTTTGTATTACTGATCATATGTAATGTGTGTTTTAGTTGATTCTGTTTTGTATCACTGATCATATGTAATATGTGTTTTTAGTTGATTCTGTTTTGTATCACTGATCATATGTGATGTGTGTTTTTAGTTGATTCTGTTTTGTATTACTGATCATATGTAATGTGTGTTTTAGTTGATTCTGTTTTGTATCACTGATCATATTCGATGTGTGTTTTTAGTTGATTCTGTTTTGTATCACTGATCATATGTGATGTGTGTTTTTAGTTGATTCTGTTTTGTATCACTGATCATATGTGATGTGTGTTTTTAGTTGATTCTGTTTTGTATCACTGATCATATGTGATGTGTGTTTTTAGCTGATTCTGTTTAGTATCTCTGATCATATGTGATGTGTGTTTTTAGTTGATTCTGTTTTGTATCACTGATCATATGTGATGTGTGTTTTTAGTTGATTCTGTTTTGTATCTCTGATCATATGTGATGTGTGTTTTTAGTTGATTCTGTTTTGTATCACTGATCATATGTAATGTGTGTTTTTAGTTGATTCTGTTTTGTATCTATGATCATATGTGATGTGTGTTTTTAGCTGATTCTGTTTTGTATCTCTGATCACATGTAATGTGTGTTTTTAGCTGATTCTGTTTTGTATTACTGATCATATGTAATGTGTGTTTTAGTTGATTCTGTTTTGTATCACTGATCATATGTAATGTGTGTTTTTAGCTGATTCTGTTTTGTATTACTGATCATACATGTGATTCAGTTCTTTCTGTTGTTTATTTCAGAGTCATAATGGCCAAGGTGTTCATCCTATAGAACAGAAGTCAGCTTGGCGTACACCTACACCTAACAAATCACTCTTAAATGGAGCGCAACATACACAGCAGTATAGTATGGATGGTAGAACTCACTTTGATCCCAGTCAGAGAGGTCTGTATGACACAAACATTAAAAGACAGCATGGCATGGATGGTAGATCACAATTTGATCCAGGACAGAGAAGTTTGCAGGAAACAAACAGTAAAAAACTGTATGACATAGGACAGCAATATGATACAGATAATAGGAAACAAAATGATACAGGACAGAGAAGACCACCAGGTCTTCCCAAACCAAGGTAAACTATTGTAAAAATGTGGCAACCTCAGCTCTAGCTTAATCAGGTATCTGAAATATATATTGTAAAAATGTGTCAACCTCAGCTCTAGCTTAATCAAGGTATCTGTGAAATGTATTGTAAAAATGTGTCAACCCCAGCTCTAGCTTAATCAAGGTATCTATGAAATATATTGTAAAAATGTGTCAACCACAGCTCTAGCTTAATCAAGGTATCTATGAAATATATATTGTAAAAATGTTTCAACCGCAGCTCTAGCTTAATCAAGGTATCTATGAAATATATATTGTAAAAATGTGTCAACCACAGCTCTAGCTTAATCAAGGTATCTATGAAATATATATTGTAAAAATGTGTCAACCACAGCTCTAGTTTAATCAAGGTATCTGAAATATATATTGTAAAAATGTGTCAACCACAGCTCTAGCTTAATCAAGGTATCTATGAAATATATATTGTAAAAATGTGTCAACCACAGCTCTAGTTTAATCAAGGTATCTGAAATATATATTGTAAAAATGTGTCAACCACAGCTCTAGCTTAATCAAGGTATCTATGAAATATATATTGTAAAAATGTGTCAACCACAGCTCTAGCTTAATCAAGGTATCTATGAAATATATTGTAAAAATGTGTCAACCGCAGCTCTAGCTTAATCAAGGTATCTATGAAATATATATTGTAAAAATGTGTCAACCACAGCTCTAGCTTAATCAGGTATCTGTGAAATATATATTGTAAAAATGTGTCAACCTCAGCTCTAGCTTAATCAAGGTATCTATGAAATATATATTGTAAAAATGTGTCAACCTCAGCTCTAGCTTAATCAAGGTATCTATGAAATATATATTGTAAAAATGTGTCAACCACAGCTCTAGCTTAATCAGGGTATCTGAAATATATATTGTAAAAATGTGTCAACCGCAGCTCTAGTTTAATCAAGGTATCTGAAATATATATTGTAAAAATGTGTCAACCACAGCTCTAGCTTAATCAGGTATCTGTGAAATATATATTGTAAAAATGTGTCAACCTCAGCTCTAGCTTAATCAAGGTATCTGTGAAATATATATTGTAAAAATGTGTCAACCTCAGCTCTAGCTTAATCAAGGTATCTGTGAAATATATATTGTAAAAATGTGTCAACCACAGCTCTAGTTTAATCAGGTATCTGTGAAATATATTGTAAAAATGTGTCAACCTCAGCTCTAGCTTAATCAAGGTATCTATGAAATATATATTGTAAAAATGTGTCAACCTCAGCTCTAGCTTATCAAGGTATCTATGAAATATATATTGTAAAAATGTGTCAACCGCAGCTCTAGCTTAATCAAGGTATCTATGAAATATATATTGTAAAAATGTGTCAACCTCAGCTCTAGCTTAATCAAGGTATCTATGAAATATATATTGTAAAAATGTGTCAACCACAGCTCTAGCTTAATCAAGGTATCTATGAAATATATATTGTAAAAATGTGTCAACCACAGCTCTAGTTTAATCAAGGTATCTGAAATATATATTGTAAAAATGTGTCAACCACAGCTCTAGCTTAATCAAGGTATCTATGAAATATATATTGTAAAAATGTGTCAACCTCAGCTCTAGCTTAATCAAGGTATCTATGAAATATATTTTAATAATGCACAAGGAAACAACATGTACAGTGTGAAAAATGAACCTTACTTTGGTAAAGGGTAAAAATACTAAGAAAACCTTCACACCATAAAGGGCAGAAATAACAAACAGGTCTTCTCAAATCATGATATCTTCAAAAAATAGCATGATAAATGGCAGTAAAAACCCCTGGGTACGCCTTAAACGAGTTATCTAAACAAAGGAGTATCGTGAAATCCTTGATAAACCAGTAGATATTCTAAAATCATGGCATTGATGCAAAATTGTCATAGATTTTATTGGTTCATGTGTGGAAAATCTACCGAATTGGACATGGTTTTATCAACAAATACAACTAGGATGTAGATGGTGTTTCTTAAAAATAAAAAGTGATTAAAATTTTTAAAAATTCAGGTTTAAAGTATCCTCTATAGTTTAATGTTTCCTGTTTTATTGCAGGTCAGATTCAGGAGGTTTGCCATTAACTGGAGATGCTAAAGCAGACGCAGATATTATGGCCTTTGTAAAAGCTAGACAAAATATTTTACGCCAAGGTTTGTTTGTTTGTTTGATGGTGTTTAATGCCACTTTCAGCAATTTTTCAGCTATATCATGGCGTCCAGTTTTTATTGGGGGAGGAAGCCGGAGAACCCGGAGAAAACCCCCAACCTGCGGTAGGAAAACTGGCAATCCTTGTCAATTAAGATTGGAGTCAAGTACACCCTGCCTGCAGTGAGAATCGAACCCGCAATCTCAGTGTTGACAGACCACGTGATCAATAGTAGATGAACTACCTTGACCACTCGGCCACCCAGGCCCCTCTACGCCAAGGTAATACAGTGTGACAGTGTTTGAGGTAATACAGTGTAACAGTATCTGACATAATACCGTGTGACAGTATCTGAGGTAATAGAGTTACAGTATCTGAGGTAATACAGTGTGACAGTATCTGAGGTAATACAGTGTGACAGTATCTGAGGTAATACCATGTGACAGTATCTAACAATACAGTGTGACAGTATCTGAGGTAATACAGTGTGACAGCATCTGAGGTAATACAGTGTAACAGTATCTGAGGTAATACCATGTGACAGTATCTGAGATAAACAGTGTGACAGTATCTGAGGTTATACAGTGTGACAGTATCTGAAGTAACACAGTGTGACAGTATCTGACATAATACCGTGTGACAGTATCTGAGGTAATAGAGTTACAGTATCTGAGGTAATACAGTGTGACAGTATCTGAGGTAATACAGTGTGACAGTATCTGAGGTAATACAGTGTGAGAGTATCTGAGGTAATACAGTGTAACAGTATCTGAGGTAATACCATGTGCCAGTATCTGACAATACAGAGTGACAGTATCTGAGGTAATAGAGTGACAGTGTCTGAGGTAATTCAGTGAGACAGTATCTGAGCTAATACCATGTGACAGTATCTGACATAATACAGTGCAAAAGTGTGACAGTGTCTGCATTAATACAGTTTGACAGTATCTGATGTAATACAGTGTGACAGTATCTGAGGTAATACCATATGACAGCATCTGACATAATACGGTGAGACAGTATTTGAGTTAGTACAGTGTGATACTATCTGAGGTAATAGTGTGAGAGTATCTGAGGTAATACAGTGTGACAGTATCTGAGATAATACCATGTGACAGTATCTGATATAATGCAGTGTGACATTATCTAAGGTAATACAGTGTGGCAGTGTCTGAGGTAATACCATGTGACAGTATCTGAGATAATACAGTGTGACATTATCTAAGGTAATACAGTGTTGCAGTGTCTGAGGTAATACAGTGTAGCACTATCTGAGGTAATATGGTCAGGGATCGACATTAACGGTAGTCCGATTGTCCGGGACAAGTAAAAATACAATTCGGACAAGTAAAAAGCTTGTTTCAGTTGCCCGATCGGACAAGTGAAAATAAAATCAAATTTATCTAGAACAATCGTAAATTTTTAAAAAGTCCTTTAAGCGGCGATTCTCGCATTAATTGTGTTAAAAATAAAACCCTGCATTGCGACCAAAATTCCCCTTTTCTAAATATAAACACGCGTCACTTAACAATAACCAATGAAATCCCTTACTTATTATAAATCATCCAATGAAATCGTTGATGCTAATTTTATATCGGCCTTTCTGGAAAAATGTTCTAAAATAACTACGATACAACTGTCGGATGTTTTAGACTAAAACAATTTATTTCAATAAAATAATGAAATGAATGAATTAATTGTCGTTTTATTGATACAAATAAATGGAAAGAAGTTCGATTTCTGTCATAAAATTTTCATAACTTGTTAAATTTGGCCAACAATTTATAATTTTAAATACGTACGTCGTGTCATCTTAATTGACATTTCGTGCCACTTGTCAGTGTCAGGTTCAGAAAAAAATTAATATAAAAGTCGAATTTCGATGCAAATTCGGACAAGTACTTTGTACTTTCGGACAAGTAAAACCTGACTGTTACTTGTCCGAATGGACAAGTAGGTTTTACAGTTAATGTCGATCCCTGATGGTGTGACATTATATGAAGTAATATGCCATGTGACAGTATCTGAGGTAATACAGTGTGACAGTATCTGAGGTAATACAGTGTGACAGTATCTGAGGTAATACCATGTGACAGTATCTGACAATACAGTGTGACAGTATCTGAGGTAATAGAGTGACAGTGTCTGAGGTAATTCAGTGAGACAGTATCTGAGCTGATACCATGTGACAGTATCTGACATAATACAGTGCAAAAGTGTGACAGTGTCTGCATTAATACAGTTTGACAGTATCTGATGTAATACAGTGTGACAGTATCTGAGGTAATACCATATGACAGCATCTGACATAATACGGTGAGACAGTATTTGAGTTAGTACAGTGTGATACTATCTGAGGTAATAGTGTGAGAGTATCTGAGGTAATACAGTGTGACAGTATCTGAGATAATACCATGTGACAGTATCTGATATAATACAGTGTGACAGTATCTGAGGTAATACTGTGTGGCAGTGTCTGAGGTAATACAGTGCGACAGTATCTGATGTAATACAGTGTGACATTATCTGAGGTAATACCATGTGACAGTATCTGATATAATACAGTGTGACAGTATCTGATCTAATACAGTGTGACATTATCTGAGTTAAAACCATGTGACAGTATCTGAGGTAATATAGTGTGACAGTTTCTGAGTTAAAACCATGTGACAGTATCTGAGGTAATACAGTGTGACAGTATCTGATGTAATACAGTGTGACAGTTTCTGAGTTAAAACCATGTGACAGTATCTGAGGTAATACAGTGTGACAGTATCTGAGGTAATACCATGTGACAGTATCTGACATAATACAGTGCAAAAGTGTGACAGTGTCTGATGTAATACAGTGTGACAGTATCTGAGGTAATACAGTGTGACAGTATCTGAGGTAATACAGTGTGACAGCATCTGAGGTAATACAGTGTGACAGTATCTGAGGTAATACAGTGTGACAGTATCTGACATAATACAGTGTGACAGTATCTGAGGTAATAGAGTGACAGTGTCTGAGGTAATACAGTGTGACAGTATCTGAGGTAATACAGTGTGACAGTATCTGAGGTAATACAGTGTGACAGTATCTGAGGTAATACAGTGTGACAGTATCTGAGGTAATACAGTGTGACAGTATCTGAGGTAATACAGTGTGACAGCATCTGAGGTAATACAGTGTGACAGTATCTGAGGTAATACAGTGTGACAGTATCTGACATAATACAGTGTGACAGTATCTGAGGTAATAGAGTGACAGTATCTGAGGTAATACAGTGTGACAGCATCTGAGGTAATACCATGTGACAGTATCTGACATAATACAGTGCAAAAGTGTGACAGTGTCTGATGTAATACAGTGTGACAGTATCTGATGTAATACAGTGTGAGAGTATCTGATGTAATACAGTGTGACAGTATCTGATGTAATACAGTGTGACAGTATCTGATATAATACAGTGTGACAGTATCTGAGGTAGTACAGTGGGGCAATGTCTGAGGTAATACAGTGTGACAGTTTCTGAGTTAAAACCATGTGACAGTATCTGACAATACAGTGTGACAGTATCTGAGGTAATACAGTGTGACAGTATCTGAGGTAATACAGTGTGACAGTATCTGAGGTAATACAGTGTGACAGTTTCTGAGTTAAAACCATGTGACAGTATCTGACAATACAGTGTGACAGTATCTGAGGTAATACAGTGTGACAGTATCTGAGGTAATACAGTGTGACAGTGTCTGAGGTAATACAGTGTGACAGTATCTGAGGTAATACAGTGTGACAGTGTCTGAGGTAATACAGTGTGACAGTATCTGAGGTAATACAGTGTGACAGCATCTGAGGTAATACAGTGTGACAGTATCTGACATAATACAGTGTGACAGTATCTGATGTAATACAGTGTGACAGTATCTGATGTAATTGTAATACAGTGTGACAGTATCTGATGTAATACAGTGTGACAGTATCTGAGGTAATACCATATGACAGCATCTGACATAATACGGTGAGACAGTATTTGAGTTAGTACAGTGTGATACTATCTGAGGTAATAGTGTGAGAGTATCTGAGGTAATACAGTGTGACAGTATCTGAGATAATACCATGTGACAGTATCTGATATAATACAGTGTGACAGTATCTGAGGTAATACTGTGTGGCAGTGTCTGAGGTAATACAGTGCAACAGTATCTGATGTAATACAGTGTGACATTATCTGAGGTAATACCATGTGACAGTATCTGATATAATACAGTGTGACAGTATCTGATCTAATACAGTGTGACATTATCTGAGTTAAAACCATGTGACAGTATCTGAGGTAATATAGTGTGACAGTTTCTGAGTTAAAACCATGTGACAGTATCTGAGGTAATACAGTGTGACAGTATCTGATGTAATACAGTGTGACAGTTTCTGAGTTAAAACCATGTGACAGTATCTGAGGTAATACAGTGTGACAGTATCTGAGGTAATACCATGTGACAGTATCTGACATAATACAGTGCAAAAGTGTGACAGTGTCTGATGTAATACAGTGTGACAGTATCTGAGGTAATACAGTGTGACAGTATCTGATGTAATACAGTGTGACAGTATCTGAGGTAATACAGTGTGACAGTATCTGAGGTAATACAGTGTGACAGTATCTGAGGTAATACAGTGTGACAGTATCTGAGGTAATACAGTGTGACAGCATCTGAGGTAATACAGTGTGACAGTATCTGAGGTAATACAGTGTGACAGTATCTGACATAATACAGTGTGACAGTATCTGAGGTAATAGAGTGACAGTATCTGAGGTAATACAGTGTGACAGCATCTGAGGTAATACCATGTGACAGTATCTGACATAATACAGTGCAAAAGTGTGACAGTGTCTGATGTAATACAGTGTGACAGTATCTGATGTAATACAGTGTGAGAGTATCTGATGTAATACAGTGTGACAGTATCTGATGTAATACAGTGTGACAGTATCTGATATAATACAGTGTGACAGTATCTGAGGTAATACAGTGGGGCAATGTCTGAGGTAATACAGTGTGACAGTTTCTGAGTTAAAACCATGTGACAGTATCTGACAATACAGTGTGACAGTATCTGAGGTAATACAGTGTGACAGTATCTGAGGTAATACAGTGTGACAGTTTCTGAGTTAAAACCATGTGACAGTATCTGACAATACAGTGTGACAGTATCTGAGGTAATACAGTGTGACAGTATCTGAGGTAATACAGTGTGACAGTGTCTGAGGTAATACAGTGTGACAGTATCTGAGGTAATACAGTGTGACAGTGTCTGAGGTAATACAGTGTGACAGTATCTGAGGTAATACAGTGTGACAGCATCTGAGGTAATACAGTGTGACAGTATCTGACATAATACAGTGTGACAGTATCTGATGTAATACAGTGTGACAGTATCTGATGTAATACAGTGTGACAGTATCTGAGGTAATACCATATGACAGCATCTGACATAATACGGTGAGACAGTATTTGAGTTAGTACAGTGTGATACTATCTGAGGTAATAGTGTGAGAGTATCTGAGGTAATACAGTGTGACAGTATCTGAGATAATACCATGTGACAGTATCTGATATAATACAGTGTGACAGTATCTGAGGTAATACTGTGTGGCAGTGTCTGAGGTAATACAGTGCGACAGTATCTGATGTAATACAGTGTGACATTATCTGAGGTAATACCATGTGACAGTATCTGATATAATACAGTGTGACAGTATCTGATCTAATACAGTGTGACATTATCTGAGTTAAAACCATGTGACAGTATCTGAGGTAATATAGTGTGACAGTTTCTGAGTTAAAACCATGTGACAGTATCTGAGGTAATACAGTGTGACAGTATCTGATGTAATACAGTGTGACAGTTTCTGAGTTAAAACCATGTGACAGTATCTGAGGTAATACAGTGTGACAGTATCTGAGGTAATACCATGTGACAGTATCTGACATAATACAGTGCAAAAGTGTGACAGTGTCTGATGTAATACAGTGTGACAGTATCTGAGGTAATACAGTGTGACAGTATCTGAGGTAATACAGTGTGACAGCATCTGAGGTAATACAGTGTGACAGTATCTGAGGTAATACAGTGTGACAGTATCTGACATAATACAGTGTGACAGTATCTGAGGTAATAGAGTGACAGTGTCTGAGGTAATACAGTGTGACAGTATCTGAGGTAATACAGTGTGACAGTATCTGAGGTAATACAGTGTGACAGTATCTGAGGTAATACAGTGTGACAGTATCTGAGGTAATACAGTGTGACAGTATCTGAGGTAATACAGTGTGACAGCATCTGAGGTAATACAGTGTGACAGTATCTGAGGTAATACAGTGTGACAGTATCTGACATAATACAGTGTGACAGTATCTGAGGTAATAGAGTGACAGTATCTGAGGTAATACAGTGTGACAGTATCTGAGGTAATACAGTGTGACAGTATCTGACATAATACAGTGTGACAGTATCTGAGGTAATAGAGTGACAGTATCTGAGGTAATACAGTGTGACAGCATCTGAGGTAATACCGTGTGACAGTATCTGACATAATACAGTGCAAAAGTGTGACAGTGTCTGATGTAATACAGTGTGACAGTATCTGATGTAATACAGTGTGAGAGTATCTGATGTAATACAGTGTGACAGTATCTGATGTAATACAGTGTGACAGTATCTGATATAATACAGTGTGACAGTATCTGAGGTAATACAGTGGGGCAATGTCTGAGGTAATACACTGTGACAGTTTCTGAGTTAAAACCATGTGACAGTATCTGACAATACAGTGTGACAGTATCTGAGGTAATACAGTGTGACAGTTTCTGAGATAATACAGTGTGACAGTTTCTGAGTTAAAACCATGTGACAGTATCTGACAATACAGTGTGACAGTATCTGAGGTAATACAGTGTGACAGTATCTGAGGTAATACAGTGTGACAGTATCTGAGGTAATACAGTGTGACAGTTTCTGAGTTAAAACCATGTGACAGTATCTGACAATACAGTGTGACAGTATCTGAGGTAATACAGTGTGACAGTATCTGAGGTAATACAGTGTGACAGTGTCTGAGGTAATACAGTGTGACAGTATCTGAGGTAATACAGTGTGACAGTGTCTGAGGTAATACAGTGTGACAGTATCTGAGGTAATACAGTGTGACAGCATCTGAGGTAATACAGTGTGACAGTATCTGACATAATACAGTGTGACAGTATCTGATGTAATACAGTGTGACAGTATCTGATGTAATTGTAATACAGTGTGACAGTATCTGATGTAATACAGTGTGACAGTTTCTGAGTTAAAACCATGTGACAGTATCTGACAATACAGTGTGACAGTATCTGAGATAATACAGTGTGACAGTTTCTGAGTTAAAACCATGTGACAGTATCTGACAATACAGTGTGACAGTATCTGAGGTAATACAGTGTGACAGTATCTGAGGTAATACAGTGTGACAGTTTCTGAGTTAAAACCATGTGACAGTATCTGACAATACAGTGTGACAGTATCTGAGGTAATACAGTGTGACAGCATCTGAGGTAATACAGTGTGACAGTATCTGACATAATACAGTGTGACAGTATCTGATGTAATACAGTGTGACAGTATCTGATGTAATACAGTGTGACAGTATCTGATGTAATACAGTGTGACAGTATCTGATGTAATTCAGTGTGACAGTATCTGATGTAATACAGTGTGACAGTATCTGATGTAATACAGTGTGACAGTATCTGATATAATACAGTGTGACAGTATCTGATGTAATACAGTGTGACAGTGTCTGAGGTAATACAGTGTGACAGTATCTGATATAATACAGTGTGACAGTATCTGATATAATACAGTGTGACAGTATCTGAGGTAATACAGTGTGACAGTGTCTGAGGTAATACAGTGTGACAGTGTCTGAGGTAATACAGTGTGACAGTATCTGAGGTAATACAGTGGGGCAATGTCTGAGATTATACAGTGTGACAGTTTCTGAGTTAAAACCATGTGACAGTATCTGACAATACAGTGTGACAGTATCTGAGGTAATACAGTGTGACAGTATCTGACAATACAGTGTGACAATATCTGAGGTAATACAGTGTGACAGCATCTGAGGTAATTCAGTGTGACAGTATCTGACATAATACAGTGTGACAGTATCTGAGGTAATAGAGTTACAGTATCTGAGGTAAGACAGTGTGACAGCATCTGAGGTAATGCCATGTGACAGTGTCTGAGGTAATACAGTGTGACAGTATCTGAGGTAATACAGTGTGACAGTTTCTGAGTTAAAACCATGTGACAGTATCTGACAATACAGTGTGACAGTATCTGAGGTAATACCGTGTGACAGTATCTGACAATACAGTGTGACAATATCTGAGGTAATACAGTGTGACAGCATCTGAGGTAATTCAGTGTGACAGTATCTGACATAATACAGTGTGACAGTATCTGAGGTAATAGAGTTACAGTATCTGAGGTAAGACAGTGTGACAGCATCTGAGGTAATGCCATGTGACAGTATCTGAGGTAATACAGTGTGACAGTATCTGAGGTATACAGTGTGACAGCATCTGAGGTAATACCATGTGACAGTATCTGAGGTAATACCATGTGACAGTATCTGAGGTAATACTGTGTGACAGTATCTGAGGTAATACAGTGTGACAGTATTTGAGGTAATACCATGTGTCAGTATC
Organism: Limnoperna fortunei; assembly: GCA_944474755.1. Classification (NCBI taxonomy): domain Eukaryota; kingdom Metazoa; phylum Mollusca; class Bivalvia; order Mytilida; family Modiolidae; genus Limnoperna; species Limnoperna fortunei. The sequence goes on from OX104113.1 coordinate 8,674,635, forward strand.
TGACATAATACAGTGCAAAAGTGTGACAGTGTCTGTGTTAATACAGTTTGACAGTATCTGATGTAATACAGTGTGACAGTATCTGAGGTAATACCATGTGATAGCATCTGACATCATACCGTGTGACAGTATTTGAGTTAGTACAGTGTGATACTATCTGAGGTAATAGTGTGAGAGTATCTGAGGTAATACAGTGTGACAGTATCTGAGGTAATACCATGTGACAGTATCTGAGATAATACATTGTGACAGTATCTGAGATAATACAGTGTGACAGTATCTGAGGTAATACAGTGTGACAGTATCTGAGATAATACAGTGTGACAGTATCTGAGGTAATACAGTGTGACAGTATCTGAGGTAATACAGTGTGACAGTGTCTGAGGTAATACAGTGTGACAGTATCTGAGGTAATACAGTGTGACAGTATCTGAGGTAATACAGTGTGACAGTATCTGAGTAATACAGTGTGACAGTGTCTGAGGTAATACAGTGTGACAGTATCTGAGGTAATACAGTGTGACAGTATCTGAGGTAATACAGTGTGACAGTATCTGAGGTAATACAGTGTGACAGTGTCTGAGGTAATACAGTGTGACAGTATCTGAGGTAATACAGTGTGACAGTATCTGAGGTAATACAGTGTGACAGTATCTGAGTAATACAGTGTGACAGTGTCTGAGGTAATACAGTGTGACAGTATCTGAGGTAATACAGTGTGACAGTATCTGAGGTAATACAGTGTGACAGTGTCTGAGGTAATACAGTGTGACAGTGTCTGAGGTAATACAGTGTGACAGTATCTGAGGTAATACAGTGTGACAGTATCTGAGGTAATACAGTGTGACAGTATCTGAGGTAATAGAGTTACAGTATCTGAGGTAATACAGTGTGACAGTATCTGAGGTAATACAGTGTGACAGTATCTGAGGTAATACAGTGTGACAGTGTCTGAGGTAATACAGTGTGAGAGTATCTGAGGTAATACAGTGTGACAGTATCTGAGGTAATACAGTGTGACAGTATCTGAGATAATACTGTGTGACAGTGTGATGTAATACATTTTTATGATAAGGGCCTTTAAAGGAATTCAGTTTTTCCAGAAAACAAAGACATGTAGGACAAAATGACGAGACATACAGTAGTTGGTTGCTTTGTAAGCTTTAAACATTATTTAACATTGTGGTATTGATATGTCAATAACTATAAATAAATGTTGTTAATTTATTTTTCAGCAAAAGATAAAAGCTGACATTTATTAACTACTACTATTAAGGACCAGCTCACTCACACATGGTGCTCAAATGGAGGCCTCCTGTGTTTCCATGACTTCAGAAGAATCAATCAGAATGACACACTTCTGTAACACATTCTGTTATATGTTGATACACAATAGTCTTTCTAGTGATTTATGCTTATTGTTAAAGCAGGTCTTTAGCTGAATACTTCTAGGCATAATGTGAGCTGAATCTGTCAGTTTAATCAATCTTATTAGAAAGACTGAGTTTCATGGGTGCATAACATTTGATCCTTGATAAGCAGATCTTGCCTAGGAATAGGATACAAACTGTTTGTTTAGATATTCACAATAAATTGTTTTCAAATTCTTAATTTGTATTGTATTGTTGAGGAAAATACCATTATTGTAGCTCTACAGATGTTAATGCTTATTTATATGTATGAAATAAACATCATTGTATTAATGTTAATTCTTTCTACAACTGACAACAGTAAGGCATTGTCATAACAATATAATGTCATTAAGCAGTATTGTTGTTTGTCGAATCCCTAGTGATTTCAAAGCAACATTGTTGGTATCTTTATTAAATCACTAGTAACGTCAAACAATGTTGTTGGTATCTTCCTCTAATCCCTATTGACGTCAAAACAGCCTTGTTGGTATCCTTGTCTAATCCCCAGTGACATCAGAACATAATTGTTGGTACCTTTGTCTTATGCCTATTGACATCAGAACAGCCTTGTTAGTATCTTTTTCTAACCCCCAGTGGAGTTAATACAGCCTTCTTGGTACCTGTCTAATTCCTAGTGGCATAAAAACAGCATAGTTGGTATCTTTGTCTAATACCCAGTCATGTCAGAACAGCCTTGTTGGTACCTTTGTCTAGTTCACAGTGACATCAAAACAGCATGTTGTATCTTTGTATCCCAGTGATGCCAGAACATAATTGTTGGTACCTGTCTTATGCCTATTGACATCAAAACAGCATGTTGTATCTTTGTCTAATCCCCAGTGACGTCAGAACATAATTGTTGGTACCTTTGTCCTATGCCTATTGACGTCAGAACAGCCTTGTTAGTATCTTTGTCTCATCCCAAGTGACGTCAGAACGGCCTTGTTGGTATCTTGTCTTATCTCCAGTGACAGCAGAACAGCATCGTCGGTATCTTTGTCTAATCCCAAGAGACGTCAGAACAGCCTTGTTGGTATCTTTGTCAAATCCCAAGAGACGTCAGAACAGCCTTGTGCATTTATTGAAATCTTAAATTTTTATTGGTCGAATTTGGTCATGTGGTCATAAAACTCGATGAAACATCATAACTACGTCAATAATATGTGCATCGAAAATATATAGAAACAAAAACGTCCATTGTGTCATGAATGTCCCCATATATTGATAAAATGTAAAATATAATGCTTTTTTTAAGTTTTATTGACGTAAAAAGCGTTGACCACATTATTATGCGGCTATGCGGCACTTCCTTGGTCTTCACTCAACGCTTTCAAGCGTAAATGAAACTTCAAAATAATACATTCAATTGATTATTGAGTCTCTACTGCTTCATATCATATATAAACTTTCATTACAAGCAAAAGCAGTCTTCTCCACAAATTTGATAGTAGAGGACCTTGTAAAATGTCCCGTTTCTGGTTATATCAAAACCTTTGTAGAATTATTTATTTCAAAACGCCTGTAATTTTACTCTTAATGACTTTAATTTAGATTTAAAAGATTTTTGCCGACATTATCTTATGTTATCCAGAGGACATGTAAGAGAGTTTTATCATATTTACGTTGTAAATCCGAGGCATAAACTTGTTTATATCAACTGACTATTATCGTTATACGGGTTTGTAACTATAATCTATAGTTACAAACCCGTATAGCCCTACCTCGGCCAGTGTTGTCTTCGTCGGCCCCCCACAAACCTGAAAGGTTCTCGTCATCGCCGTATTAGCCGACCCTCGCAGACCTGAAAAATAGTGATAATGGTCGTCTTCGTCGGCCCGGCAGGCCCAGACTGTCTTGGAAAGTCGTCATCACTGTCTTCTTTCTTGGCACCAGCATATCCCTAGTCACTACATGTATACTTCACCTTTATTTTCTTTTAAAGAGATCATTTCTATACACAAATTAAATGTGAGAGTTGTAATATAGAGGAATCTGGAAGTTTTAAAACATAATAATTTATGAATTTCATGAAACGAAGACTCGATTATCAACTTCTGTCTCAATGAAAACAAAACTTACATTATTGTGAGAGCTAGGACAAATTTGAATTGTAAGTAATTTTTACTATCGGAGACATATGATACAATGTACATGTCTTTGTTATCATAAGGACCCCTCACCATATACTCTTTAATCGTTGAATTTTCTTGACATTTGTAAGTAACTTTCAACGGATTATGTGGTTTCCAGTTTATATTTCAAATGTTCCTTTCTGTTTCTAGACATAATTGATATTTGATTAGCCGTCTTTTCTGTATATCCACTTTATCATATCTTATCATAAGTGACAGTAATCCGGTGTTCAAACATTTAGTTTTTTGTGTTGTATATTTGCCAGTTTATTGTTTAATCCTTTACAACATGTAGTACTAACCAATCTTTATAATTTGTTGACCGAAGTTAATGCTTGTGTTTCAGTCAGCCATTAAAAAAACTAACAACACCAGACAAAGGGAAAATGAATCATTTCTAATTGTTTTCATCATCGTTCTAAAATACGGTGAATTACGTCCGTCAAAGATGTTGGTCGATGTTAGGACGGTGCATTACGTCCCGCCAGTGATGTTGGTCGCTGTACGGGCTGGGAATTACGTCAGCCAATTATGTTAATCGCTGTACGGACGGCGAATTACGTCAGCCAATTATGTTACTCGCTGTACGGACGGTGAATTACGTCCGACAATTATGTTGGTCGCTGTCTGGAAGCTGAATTACGTCCGCCAATTATGTTGTTCGTTGTCCGAATGGTAAAAGAGGTTGGTCGCTATCCAGTATCTTCTCCAGTTTTTGCAACTTCATTCATTCGTTTTCGAAACAAAGTCTACTTTTGGTTTTTAAAATATACTCAGTGTTATATGAAATAATATAAAGCTGTACTATGGTTATCATAAGATTTGCTTTTCTCACGCTTTGTTAATGTGACATTCAGAAGTAGACTACCCATACAACTGTGAACCCACACACAAAAACGTCTCGCCTAAATAGATCTAAATAGTGGTCTTTTTCTGAGGTTACGAACATGTAATAATTCATGATAACATGGGACTAACACAGAAAGCTTTCCACAATATGACCTATAATCGACATAAACTTGCATGCTCTTTGTCAACATGTAACAATAGAGTAATCAATGTGAAATGAATGGACTAAAGCAGTGCAGGTTTCTGTTGCGGAGACTGGTTGAAAATGCGGTGATAACCGCCCGTGACTGACGACTTGTCACTTTCTTGGAATCGGCGAAAATAACTTTAAGGCTGGTATAGCGATAATAGGCACAACATACATTCTCAGTATGGAATTACTTTAGTTTGACAGTTTTCTCGTATGATGTCAGTTTGGAATGTCGACTCATTATAAGCAAAAAATATAACATTACATAACAATAAAATTGGGGAGAACATACAGTTGTCGCTTTAGGATTAATAATGTCAGAAAAACGATTAAAATATTACATAAACATCTACTGATTAATTTACCTGTAGGGGTAATAGAACGATAGATGTGAATCAAAATAATCCCTGTTAACACATATTTAAAATAAAATCTAGATTCAATATGCTAAACAAGGTTTTAAGTAGAACTTTACACTAAGCAAAATAATAGATAGCCTTCGAAATTTTCCAAACAAATATCAAAGCAGATATTAGAGGAAAATATATTTGAAATGAGAAATTATGTCTGAAATCTCAAAACAAAATTTAGAATTTTGAACGAATTTAACCTCGGTAAATAAACAATACTGCATCACAACATAAATTTAAAACAATGTTATGAAGAAGTGACCTATCAATTAAGTGGTCAGCTCTCGTATATTATGTAGAAGTGACATATCAATTAAGTGGTCAGCTCTCGTATATTATGTAGAAGTGACCTATCAGTTAAGTCGTCAGCTCTCGTATATCATGTAAAGGTGACCTATCAATTGAGTGGTCAGCTCTCGTATATTATGTAGAAGTGACCTATCAGTTAAGTGGTCAGCTCTCGTATATTATGTAGAAGTGACCGTTCAATTAAGTGGTCAGCTCTCGTATATTATGTAGAAGTGACCGTTCAATTAAGTGGTCAGCTCTCGTATATTATGTAGAAGTGACCTATCAGTTAAGTGGTCAGCTCTCGTATATTATGTAGAAGTGACCGTTCAATTAAGTGGTCAGCTCTCGTATATTATGTAGAAGTGACCTATCAATTAAGTGGTCAGCTCTCGTATATTATGTAGAAGTGAACTATCAGTTAAGTGGTCAGCTCTCGTATATAATGTAGAAGTGACCTATCAATTAGGTGGTCAGCTTTAGTATATTATGTAGAAGTGACCTATCGGTTAAGTGGTCAACTCACGTATATTATGTAGTTAAGTGGTCAGCTGAAGAAGTGACCTATCAGTTAAGTGGTCATCTAAAGAAGTGACCTATCAGTTAAGTGGTACGCTGAAGAAGTGACCTATCAGTTAAGTGGTACGCTGAAGAATGACCTATCAGTTAAGTGGTCATCTAAAGAAGTGGCCTATCAGTTAAGTTGATATCTGAAGAAGTGACCTATCAGTTAAGTGGTCAGCTCTCGTATATTATGTAGAAGTGACCTATCAGTTAAGTGGTCAGCTCTCGTATATTATGTAGAAGTGACCTATCAATTAAGTGGTCAGCTCTCGTATATTATGTAGAAGTGACCTATCAATTAAGTGGTCAGCTCTCGTATATTATGAAGAAGTGACCTATCAATTAAATGTTCAGCTCTCGTATATTATGAAGAAGTGACCTATCAATTAAGTGGTCAGCTCTCGTATATTATGTAGAAGTGACCTATCGGTTAAGTGGTCAACTCACGTATATTATGAAGAAGTGACCTATCAGTTAAGTGGTACGCTGAAGAAGTGACCTATCAGTTAAGTGGTCATCTAAAGAAGTGGCCTATCAGTTAAGTGGTACGCTGAAGAAGTGACCTATCAGTTAAGTGGTACGCTGAAGAAGTGACCTATCAGTTAAGTGGTACGCAGAAGAAGTGACCTATCAGTTAAGTGGTACGCTGAAGAAGTGACCTATCAGTTAAGTGGTACGCTGAAGAAGTGACCTATCAGTTAAGTGGTACGCTGAAGAAGTGACCTATCAGTTAAGTGGTCATCTAAAGAAGTGGCCTATCAGTTAAGTGGTACGCTGAAGAAGTGACCTATCAGTTAAGTGGTCATCTAAAGAAGTGGCCTATCAGTTAAGTGGTACGCTGAAGAAGTGACCTATCAGTTAAGTGGTACGCTGAAGAAGTGACCTATCAGTTAAGTGGTCATCTAAAGAAGTGGCCTATCAGTTAAGTGGTACGCTGAAGAAGTGACCTTTCAGTTAAGTGGTCATCTAAAGAAGTGGCCTATCAGTTAAGTGGCCAGCTCACGTATATTATGAAGAAGTGACCTATCAGTTAATTGGTCAGCTGAAGAAATGACCTATCAGTTAGTTGTAAGTTGAAGAAGTGACCTATTAAGTTGTAAGCTGAATAAGTGACCTATCAGTTAAGTGGTCAGCTCCCTTACTAGATCGCTCAAGTAGTTCGATTTATTGTGGTCAATCCTCACTTCAAGGTTACGAAGAGACATAATGAGACAAACTTGACTCAAGTCACAGGGCCACGATACTGGTAAAAGTTGGTGACAAACAGCAGACTGGCATGTACATCTTACCATGAAACTGCTGACATGTCTACTTACCGGAAAGCTGACATTATCTATTTACAGGAAATCAGAGTGTCATGAAGCGAATTCAACAGAAATACTAACTGACGCATCATGCATAGGAACATAGTTACTTGGGCTTTATTAATGAGGTAAAGGCTAGGTGACATATGTCAGACTTGCGGACCTTCCAAATACTCTTAACTTAACTATGTTTATAGAGACCGAAAACATCACCAAAACTTGACCCCAGTCACTAGTGAAAGGTCTTGACACATGTCAGACTGCCGCGTGCACGTTACAATAATTTAATATCCCACTACAGAGGAACTGGCTTAATAATGAAAACTTTGTCGTTATTGTGTTTTGTAACTGTTTAAAGTTTATGAAAATGAAAATGAGGTCATTTGCATCAAAAGTTTTGATCTCAGGGCGAAACGATAAAATAAAAGATGTCTCAGTCGATTCGGCATATAGTATTAGTTGAGTATAGCCTTCATGTGATAGGCGAACAATGCAAAGATGAATTATTGCCAATTCATAATCTAAATTCATTAACACATCACACAACTTTCTTTATCATTGATAATTTATTTGTGTATGTTTTGAAAAGATCAGTTTCTGTAAATCTTTAAAGTTTCAAGTAGCTGTGACATTTATTTCGCTTCATACCTTTAATGTGATACTGTTGATTTTATTGAGTTACCTGTTGAGCGTTTCTTGATAGACAGAGTTACCTGCCCAGTGCATCCTAAATAGACTGAGTTACTTGTCCAGCGTTTCCCGATTAGACTGAGCTACATGCCGAGCGTTTCTTGATTCGACGGCTGAGCTACCTGCCAAGCGTTTCCCGATTAGACTGAGCTACATGCCGAGCGTTTCTTGATTCGACTGAGCTACATGCCGAGCGTTTCTTGATTCGAATGAGCTACCTGTCCAGCGTTTCCCGATTAGACTGAGCTACATGCCGAGCGTTTCTTGATTCGACTGAGCTACCTGCCGAGCGTTTCCCGATTAGACTGAGCTACATGCCGAGCGTTTCTTGATTCGACTGAGCTACCTGTCCAGCGTTTCCAGATTAGACTGAGCTAGATGCCGAACGTTTCTTGATTCGACTGAGCTACCTGCCGAGCGTTTCTTGATTCGACTGAGCTACCTGCTCAGTGTTACCTTATTAGACTGAGCTACCTGACAAGCGGTTTCTGATTTGACTGAGCTATACATGCAGAGGGATTCTCGATTCGACTGAGTAACCTGTCCAGTGTTTCCTGATTATACCGAGTTACCTGCAGAGAAAAAACAAGAAAACAATGTTCAACTTTTCAGTGTTTTTTTTTTAAGTTGCCAATCAGATTAGGAAAGGTTTCAACCTGGTTTACAGCACATCCCATGACCAACACTAATTTATAAATTGTTTAATAATTTTTAAATACTTATAAATGGTGCCACACAACGGAGCCGAGTTTCAAGCAGCACAAAAAAAAGATTATTTGCGGAAAGAAAAACCAACTGACAGTCCTGTCCAGCAATACAACAAATTAATAAATGGTGCTATCATAACTTTTTTTATGGTATTTCATTTAAAACAAAAATAGTTAATATTTGATAGTATATTTTGGAAATACTTGTAAAATAAATAAAAGGACAGAAATAGTTAGCTAAAAAAATACAGTATCGAGCTTTAAGTTTTATCTGTGGGTATTATAAGGAACTTTTCCTTGAAGCGGAAGTAGGCTATTATCTTGCAACAGTGGTAAATGTAAAATGCAGATAAAACGCCATAACAGTACCAATACCAATACCAATATTTTTATTCCAATTAAGGTCCCACAAGGGGCAATTACAAATAATTTACATGTATGATTAATGAACAGTACATTACAATTTTAACAGAGTTACACAAGTTGTAATAGTGTTAAACATTTTTATAAAATTGGTGTTGTGTGCACAGTGTGACAAGGTTGAAACATAATATTATTCATAATGTTCGTATTTAAGTCACCGGACGGTGCTTAAGAATTCTATTGAACAGAAAAAGTGTTTTTCACCAAGATTTGATGTTTATCTTATATCGTAGTAGTAGTGTTATTATCTATCTAGGTAATTTATTCTTTTCTTTCTTCATACTCACTATGGTAGTTAAACATGCTTCAGCTTTCAGCAGCAGCTTTCTTGTAGTTCATCTGAGTCAGCTTTCAGCAGCAGCTTTCTTGTAGTTCATCTGAGTCAGCTTTCAGCAGCAGCTTTCTTGTAGTTCATCTGAGTTTTATTGTTTGCCATATTCATGGGTAAGTTTATATTTCTGTTCTGTCGTGCTGTGAGTCTTTTTCCAAGAGAAGACCTTTTAAAATGTACTATTTATATGCGTATATGTTTTTAATTGTTTTGTGTCCAAACGCTAGGTATGTCTGTCAAAAGTTCATTATATTGAGCTTTTTTAACATCATGTCGACTTAAAAAAAATTGATCATGTTATCTTATCCTATGTTTCAAATAAATGATTTATATTACATTTATTATTAACTGTTAGAAGTATATCTAAATGACCCACATTTTGGACTTGATATCAATACGTTTCATCATACATTTTTTAAAATTGAATAATGGTACAAGGTAATAGATTTATTCTGGACTTGGTCCAACTTACCTGTCTCGGAAATCCCCATCGACCCGTACCTGGTTCTTTTAATAGTATTGCCAATACTGATGCAATATGGCGCATACAAGTGAAATTATTATTCTGTGGCCTATTAAATTTCCAATGATCTCTTGTGCATCCATGTAAATAAACACATATCTAATTTATAAATACAAATGGCAACAATACAAAACATGGATTCACAGAAACACGGAATAGAACTAAAGACAGACATGTCTAACTCGTTACCACCAGAGGTTTGTTTTTTATTTTCGTTATCGACAAGGATGTAAATGATAGCTTTGACAGATTATTAACTTTCATTTTTTCCAGCTTTTTACGAACTTTAATTTGTGATAAAACTTGTTGCATAAATGTAATATTAAACTTGTATACATCAGATCAATTATATCCATAACATATGTTAAAAAACTTTGACACATGGACAGTACATGCAAATAAGGTTGCCATATACATGTCCATGGTTAACATAATAGTAAAAAATTGTAGATGGCATCGTTTTGGTAATTTCTGTGTAAAATGCAAATTTGATAGAAATATGCATATATTTACATATACTATTATATTTTAATTTATGCAACCAGCATTTGTGTTAATTTTATCTTACAAGTTGCTTCCAGTATACTATTGACCTTTTCGAAATCCCATAGTCACATGGTTCTGTGGGGGTACGATCGACAGTTATCTTGTTTTTCCCTGGAGCATCATCAAAATATCAAAGAAAAATACAAACAAATTACGCTTTCCATTGAAGTATTTTTACCGTAATGAAAATTGTTTCAAAAGAATTCCAATTATCCGTATTCAAAAAAAAACAAAAAAACATTCATGTGCATAAACATTGTTAAGAACATAATATTTTCAGAATTTTTTAAAAATAAAACAAAAACAACTTTTTTTAGACGAACACACACGTATATTTGTAAAACAATTTATGAAATAATAAAATTTTGTGTTCTTTTTAGCTCACCTGACCCGTCGTTATTTTTTCTTAAAAAATCTTCTCCTCCAAAACCACTGAAGGGATTGCTTTGCACTTTGCACACATCATCAGTAAAATGTCCTCTACCAAGTTTGCACAAATCATGGCCTCAGACAAACCAACATGGCCACCATGGCTAAAAATAGAACAGGGGGGTCAAAATACAGTTTTTTGCTTATAGTTCAAAAAGTATAACAGATACAGGAAAACAGAAGAGACCTTCCTTCTTCAGCATTTAAAGCTCTACAAAACACCCCATTGGGTCAAAGTTGTATGATGACTCCTTGTAGGAGTTATTGCCCTTTAATTGTCAAAATTGATGATTTTTGCCTCAAAATCTTGAAAATTATTAGAACTTGAGAAAAAAGTTAGCATTGCTTAATTGTTCTGCTCTATAAGGGCTACACAGGGGCTGCTCTGGCTTCTAAAAAGCTGGCGCCAAAAAAATCGCCAACTGCAATTTTCCGTCGCCAGTTTTGTAAAAGTGTCGCCATATTAGAAATCGCTAGATTACTATATGACATGGCGAAATTGTTTAACACTATGTAGTATGTCTATGTGTGACATATTCTGTAACGTCGGACGAAATCCAAGTTTGCCGGACTCTTAATTCAATTTTTCAAAAGTTTGGTCTCGAGCAGCCCGTACACTAATTGTATTTTAATCATGAAAAGATGTGTGAGTGATTTCTTGTTGGCAGAAAACCAAAATTTTACAGTAATTTATTAGAAACATCTATTCCCGTTAATGAACTTAAAACCGGAAATACTGAAAATAGAACTACGCATGTGTTAGAGTTTTCTAATTACGAAATTAAGACGGACATCCGGTCCGGAAATCACTCGACAACGACGACAGTTTTCATACCTGTATTTTATTAATTACATTATAAAAAAAATATTACTACAAAAATATGTTTGTTTTGTTATTTTTATAAATTAATTATCAGCATCAATTGTTTTATTACACGTCTACTCAATGTGATGCAGGTAAAGCTGCTTTTCATCAGACAACTTTGTTGATTCATTTATTGCCAATTTCCGATAAATAACTCCAAATAACACACATGTCACTGGATACTACACAATACACGTGTATTTACGACCATAGAAGCCGACAAAGGATCTTTAATGATGCAATCGCCGATTACCGATAATTTTAAAACGTGCATGCATCGGTAACATTATAAAACCTTGGCGCCAAAAAAATCGCCAGACGCAATATTTTGTCGCCAAATGAAAAAAAAATCGCAATTGGCGACATTGGCGAAGCCCAGCGCGACCCCTGGCTACAAAAATGACTTAAGGGTCAAGATTGTCTGATTAACCGTTTTAGAGTTATTCCCCTTGAACTGTTTTTTAATCAGTTTTAATTGATTTTTAAAAATCTTCTCCTCTGAAACAACTGAAAGTACTGCTTCAGCTTTGAAACTTTGTACACATCATCCGTCAAATGTCCTCAACCAAGTTTGCACCAACCATGGCTGCAGATTAACCAACATGGCCATCATGGCTAAAAATAGGATGGAAAAGGGGGGAGGGGGGTAAAATACAGTTTGGCTTATATTTAAAAAAGTGTAACAGATACAGGAAAACCGAAGAGACATGCCTTCATCTGCATCAAAAGCTCTACGAAACACTCCATTGGGTTGAAGTTGTATGATGACTCCTTATAGGAGTTATTGCCCTTTAATTGTCCAAATTGATTATTTTTGACATTTTTGCCTCAAAATCTAGAAAATTATTAGAACTAGAGAAATATTTAGCATTGCTTAATTGTTCTGCTCTATGAGGGCTACAAAAATGACTTTAGGGTAAAGATTGTCTGATGAACCGTTTAGGAATTATTCTCCTTGAACATTTTTAATCAATTTTACTTGATTTAAAAAAATCTTCTCTTCTTTAACCAATGAAAGGACAGCTTTGAAACATTGCACACATCATCTTTAGGACGTCCTCTACCAAAATTGTGCAAATCATGACACCTGACTACCTACATAGCTACGTTTGGCTTAAAATAGAAAAAATGAAAAGGGGGGATGGGAGTCGAGAGAGTTTTCGACTGATAGTTAAAAAGTATAACAGGTACAGCAAATTTGAAGTGAACCTCCCTTCTCCCTCTAAGCATCAAAAGCTCCTTCTTATATGAGTTAATTCCCTTAAAAGGTCAAAATTAATGATTTTTGCAGAAGTGTTGGGCAACTCCTTATAGCAAAGAAAAGCTGGATAAAAAAGGGTTGTTTGGTTTCAGGTTCAGGTGAGCGATACAGGCTCCTGGGAGCCTCTAGTTTAAAACTACATGTATATAAACTGCTACTCAATTAAAACTGAATTATTTTTTATTGTATTATTATAACATTTTTCAAAATTTCATTTAGCTTTTGTAATTTATGTTAGTTTTAAGGACTTCATATACGATCCTAGGTACATGTATGTTTTGTTTCATTCTATAAGTTGCCAAATATAACTTGCATTTTTTAAATAGTTTTAAATCAAACTTTTTAAATCTTAAAATAAATAAAAATCAATATCTTTTGTGGCTTTCTCTTATAATAAAGATATTTATTTTCTTTCTGTTTGCTCTTGCATTTTTACCACTGATTTTTACTGATGTAGACGTCTTTTTTTTTATAACATATACTAGTACATTTTGTACCTGTTTTTAAAATCTAATTTTCGTATAAAAATCATTATTTAAATTTATATTTTCGCTGCTTATTATGTCGGTCCTTTATTGGTCTTTCATTTTTACCTTTCATCAATGTACATTTAATAAACAAATACATCACAGCAATATCTCTTACCCCCTCACGCCTCGTTCTCAGCGAATCTCGTTTGCGAGAGTTTGGGATTTGGAAATTGTCGATATATTTAAGTTCAGATCTGGTCTGTACAATAACACACCATGCATGTATGAATGTACTGTTAACTTTGGGTCTTTGTTTCAATATATTTAAGAATAAGATTGTATTAACACAATGAATGAGTGATATTTTTAATTAATTTTCCAGAGGACAAAAAAAAATTTAATAACTGGGACATATTTAAAAAAACAAATAATATCCATACTATTCATAAGAAAAACAAAGCATTTAGAATGAATTTAATAATACTAGTATACTGCCTTACGTCCAGCAGGGTTACCTGTCAAGGTAGACCATATTTTATTTACATATTTTAAATTTTAAAACTATTTGGTTTTTTTTTTAATACACAGAATCCTGTTGTTTATTCCTTTTTACCTGTGTAATTAGTGTTTAGAAACAGTTTTACAATTGACAGTTAAGCTGTAGTCAATTATGACCAAATATAAGATTAGTTTTAAAGGCAAATCAATAAAAAATAACAGTATCTACTGTATGTCACCTGATGACTTTAAAACTACCCATGCAGATAATGATGTACTAGTATGCAAATAAAAAAACGTTTAGATACAGTTTATATAAATCTAAAGAAAATAACAAATCAATGCATTTCCTAAAAAACTGTGCACGTATTGTAGAAAATACAGTTGAACTTCGAAGGCTCGAACTCGAAGGGGCCGACAAAAATAGTTCGAGAAATCGGGAGTTCGAGAAACCGGGGCTTGTGATGTCCGGAAAAGATTCATGTTCGAACCGGAATCGATATCGGTTTATATATTTCAATTAATTTCCTGTGTAACATTGGATTAATAAAATTGTGTTTCTTCATTGCATTTCGTATATAAATTTTTTTTTTTAAGTACGTATTTTGATTTTAATTAAAATAAAAATGTTAACTGTTATATTTCATGTTTAAATTTATACACGAGGATTGATAAGTATTATTGCATTACGTAAATTATGTCAATGGCCTCGATTCGGATTTGATAGCAATTTATTGGCGCACATTTAAAATTAATTAAAAAACCTACTTCAACAAATTTGCCTACAAAGGAGTACATAAATACAAATTGATAAAATTAGGTTAATTATTAGGGATTATATCATTAAAGATAAAGCTTGGCATTTTGCAGGTATGGCTTCGATCTTCACACCTTTTATGGCCAATTAGTCATGCAAGCTGTCAATAATTTTAGTTCGAGTTATTCATGTTTTTTTCAATGGATTTTTAGTATTGGGACTGATGATTAAGTTCGAGTTTTCGAGAAATCAGTTCGAGAAATCGAAGAAATTTTAACATTGATTATATACTAGTAGGGGGAAAGTTCCGTACTTGGATAGTTGTTCGAGAAATCCGGGTGTTCGAGCTACTGAAGTTCGACTGTATACATTTTGTATTTACTAGTATTATGACATCGTCACAAGACAGGGTTTCTGTGTCCTCTAAACCCTGACAAACGTAGCTAGGAAATTCCTGGGCGAGAAAATTTTCATATTAGTATGACATCACACCTTCAAAATATCAACCAATGAAATTGTTTAAAAGAAGCAAGTGTTTGGAAGTAGAATATACAGGATGGTGGTAGATGGTTCAATCTATAAACAAAACTAATAAATAATAACACAATCATAACAAGCTATTAACACTTTGTACAAAATACACTGATTTTCACGTGGTCTTTAATCCATTTGTTTATTTACGATCAACATCGGAATATTCCATTAGCAAGTCATATATGAAAGCAAGTTTTTGATTGGCTACATGCAGGTATGGTGAAGCCAATCAAAATTGTGACTTCTCTACCTGGAATTTCCTAGCTTAGTTTGTCTGGGTTTCGTGGACACATGTGGATGCAGAAACCCTGACTAGTGAGGATGTTATTATGATAAAAACTATATGATATCAAAAATAAAAACTCCATATTTTGCCAAAATTTAAACTTCCTCAGCTGTCTTTATTCAAGGCATATTCACAAATGACAAAAACATGTATTGATGTTACCTCAATATTTAAAAGATACATTAAGTTTAGCAATAATAGCTATAGACAAAATTAATGAAAACAAATACTTGTAACAGAAAGAATGAATACACGGTCATTAACTACTGGCTTGGACCATACAAGGTCATAAACTACTGGCTTGGACCATACAAGGTCATAAACTACTGGCTTGGACCATATACAATGTCATAAGCTACTGGCTTGGACCATACAAGGTCATAAACTACTGTCATGGACCATACAAGGTCATAAACTACTGGCTAGGTCCATACAAGGTCATAAACTACTGGCTAGGACCATACAAGGTCATAAACTACTCACTAGGACCAAACAAGGTCCTTAACTTCTGGCTTGGACCATACAAGGTCATAAAACTACTGGCTAGGACCATACAAGGTCATAAACTACTGTTTTGGACCATACCATACAAGGTCATAAGCTACTGGTTCGAACAAGGTCATAAACTACTTACTAGGACCATACAAGGTCAGAAACTACTGACTAGGACCATACAAGGTCATAAGCTAATGGCTTGGACTATACAAGGTCATAAACTACTGGCTTGGACCATACAAGGTCAGTAACTACTGGCTTGGACCATACAAGGTCATAAACTACTGGCTAGGACCATACAAATTCATATGCTACTGGCTAGGACCATGCAAGGTCATAAACTACTGGCTAGGACCATACAAGGTCATAAACTACTGGCTTGGACCATACAAGATGTTACCTCAATGTTTAAAAGATATAATAAGTTCAGCAATAAGAGCTATAGACTAAACAACAAATCACCAAATTAATGAAAACAAATACATGTAACAGAATGAATGAATACACAGGTCATAAACTACTGGCTTGGACCATACAAGGTCATAAACTACTGGCTTGGACCATACAAGGTCATAAACTACTGGCTTGGACCATACAAGATCATAAGCTACTGGCTTGGACCATACAAGGTCATAAACTACTGTCTTGGACTATACAAGGTCAGAAACTACTGGCTTGGACCATACAAGGTCATAAACTACTGGCTTGGACCATACAAGGTCATAAACTACTGGCTTGGACGATACAAGGTCAAGTAGTGTCTTGGACCATACAAGGTCATAAACTACTGACTAGGACCATACAAGGTCATAAGCTACTGGCTTGGACCATACAAGGTCAAAAACTACTGGCTTGGACCAAACAAGGTCAATAACTACAGGCCTGAACCATACAAGGTCATAAACTACTGGCTAGGACCATACAAGGTCATAAACTACTGGCTTGGACCAAACAAGGTCAATAACTACTGGCTTGAACCATACAAGGTCATAAACTACTGGCTAGGACCGTACAAGGTCATTTACTACTGGCTAGGACCATACAAGGTCATAAACTACTGGCTTGGACCATACAAGGACATAAACTACTGGCTAGGACCAAACAAGGTCATAAACTACTGGCTAGGACCATACAAGGTCATAAACGACTGGCTAGGACCAAACAAGGTCATTTACTACTGGCTTGGACCATACAAGGTCATAAACTACTGGCTAGGACCATACAAGGTCATAAACTACTGGCTAGGACCAAACAAGGTCATTAACTACAAATGTACTGGCTTTGACCATACAAGGTCATAAACTACTGGCTAGGACCATACAAGGTCATAAACTGCTGGCTAGGGCCATACAAGGTCATAAACTACTGGTTTGGACCATACTAGTGCAAGGTCATAAACTACTTGTACAGGTTATTAAGACATATGCCTGATACAGAATAATAAGACATTTGACACAAATCCATCACCTGTAAATAGAACACATGCATCTCTCTGTGTTCATTAATGTCATGTTTTTATACCCCGGCTCGACAGAGTCGGGGGTATATAGTGGTCCTCATGTCCGCCCGTCCCTCCGTCCGTTCGTCCGTCCACATTTGGTTTCCGGATGATAATTCAAAAAAGTTTACATCTGATTTGAATGAAACTTTGGGATATTGTTATATATCAGGTTGGTAAGAAGCCTATTGATTTTGGGGGAAATCTGTCAAATTTCAAGGTCACAGTCCACGAAAAACGTTAGAAATTTTAACAAAAAAGTTGTTTCCGGACAATAACTCAAAAAGTTTACATCCGATTTGAATGAAACTTTGGGATATTGTCATATATCAGGTTGGTAAGAAGCCTATTGATTTTGGGGGAAATCCGTCAAATTTCAAGGTCACAGTCCACGAAAAACGTTAGAAATTTTAACATAAAAGTTGTTTCCGGACAATAACTCAAAAAGTTTGCATCCGATATGAATGAAACTTTGGGATATTGTTATATATCAGGTTGGTAAGAAGCCTATTGATTTTGGGGGAAATCCGTCAAATTTCAAGGTCACAGTCCACAAAAACGTTAGAAATTTTAACAAAAAAGTTGTTTCCGGACAATAACTCAAAAAGTTTGCATCCGATTTGAATGAAACTTTGGGATATTGTTATATATCAGGTTGGTAAAAAGCCTTTTGATTTTGGGGAAAATCCATCAAATTTCAAGGTCGCAGTCCACGAAAAACTTTAGAAATTTTCACAAAAGCGGGGGTATCAGCGATCGCTAGATCGACTTTTTTAATTCTTAATTGTCCATGGTTTATATGGCTGCTTTCTATGCTGATTTGTTTTACATAAATTTTCTGATTTCACATGAATTAATAAAAGTTATAATATTTACAGATTGAAGAAGGCAACATTGAATATAAGGTAATGTTTAGTCGTGTAAGGGTAAACAGAACTATTTAAAAAACGAGAAAGAAATAAACACTGATAGATATTGACGTAAAAACTTATATTGACATCCGCATAAAAGGGATGATATAATGTCACATGACATTGGCATTACAATAAAAAATAAATAATAATGTCATGACATTGGCGTCACAAAAGGGGTAAAAATGTCAAATGATTCTGGTCCAATATATGGATATATTGCTGCAAATTACAATTGTATATACACTGATACATGTTGTGAGTTTCATTCAAGTTAATTATTGTATAAACTATAAACTAAACACATGTATCAAAACAAATTCTGTGAATTTTTTACTTAAAAGATGCATGTAATCACATTTTTCAGTGTTTAAAGAAGTTAAAAAAAATTTCTTTCATTAACTGGTATGAATTCCTACTACTGTAGTACACAATAGTAATTGGTTTCATGGTGACATATAATAATTAGAATTCATTTCTTACTGAGTTTTTGAAAGGTATCTCATTAAATACATGTATCAAACACAACCAGCACATTTTAAACACTTTTACTAAACTAAAATTTTTCATTTGTACATGTAATTTATATGTAAAACGCACAGAAATCATGTGTTGTATAGTATATTGGTACTTTACAGTTAAAACTTGTAAATCCATCAGAATCTCGCATGGAACATTTAATAACTCAGATGAAATGGAGATTGGAGGAAGGGGAGGGAGAGGCAATCTATGAGATAGGGGTGGAAGACAATGGGATGTTAGTTGGACTCTCCAAACCAGACTTAGATGCATCAATGGAGTCTTTACAGACAATGGCACTAAGGTAAGTTATCACAAGGGTAAGGCAGAGCAGTCCTGATAGCTGATCATCTGGATGTCAACATTAGTTATCACAAGGGTAAGGCAGAGCAGTCCTGATAGCTGATCATCTGGATGTCAACATTAGTTATCACAAGGGTAAGACAGAGCAGTCCTGATAGCTGATCATCTGGATGTCAACATTAGTTATCACAAGGGTAAGGCAGAGCAGTCCTGATAGCTGATCATCTGGATGTCAACATTAAGACTGTGAGTAAGAAGTGCTCTACTCTAATCTTAATTGATAAAGGTTGTCAGTTTTTCCTCCTGAGGTTGGAGTTTTCACCTGCTAATACATGTACCACAATGAAAAGTGAACACTGTAATATTACTAAAACAATAATGAAAACAGTGTTAAAATCTTAAACTAACATAAAGGACCCTGTAATGGCACAGAGGGTAGTTTTTTAATTTTCTTATTAACTATACATCCACTAGTACAGAATTGTACAAAATTGTATGGACATTAGTTAAGTTATTTAACTTGTGTGTATTATGACAGTAGTTTTTATTCAATGTTTTACCGTTTCCAAGGTTACATTGTCCACTGATTCCATTGTCTGCTGCATATACAGAGATAATTTAAAAGGACATTATTTAAGAGGTTTTTGGACCTAGCTTCATAAAAATGTTATCCTTAAGTATTTTCTGGAAAAAAATTTTGCAGGTTGGGGGCTGCAATTTCTGTGTTACGTGAACGAACTATTGAAACTGAAGATGAAGAAAATCCTAGACATGCATTAGAAATTCTAGTACGAAAAGTACCAGAGGATCAACAGGTGAGTCCTAGCAATTTTTACAACTGAATCAGATCTGTCTAATGTTTGGATTATGTTTTACAGCTGTATCACCGTAACCAGAATGGAGGAGAAACTGGAATATAAACCAGGGATCCAGAAGTTTTCCCTGCCCATTTCAGTCATTTTTCCCCTTAAGAAATTACCGAATTCCATGGTGGTGAATATTGGTCTGGGGTCGTTTCGTACCGAAACTTGTTTGCACGTCTATAGAATTTGGGATGGCTCCTAAAAGAAAATATATGTAGAGATACATTCTACTGCTTAAAAGGTCTATATTTTAAGATGACATGTAGTCTATGCAACAAAATAATGACAAACAATATTGTTTTGAATAACTGGCGAGTTTTTGATTAACCAGAAATAGGAAGTTGTCATCTACTACTAATTGCCACAAGTTCTGACCCGTATTTTTTTTGTTTTTATTATTAAATAAAATAATCATTTTTGTTCTTATTATTTTCAATGAATTTTTATTCAAATTAGTGTTCTCTTGATTTATGTAACGTTTAGTCACATTGGGGCTTGCATAGTGTACAATTTTGACCGCATGTTTTTCATTAAAGTTGCACGTGTACTGTAAAGTTGTCATATTTTCTTAGCAATTTGATATAGAAACAATCTATTATATTCAATCTCTGTTGCTTCAAAATGTTGTTGCAATAGTATGTGAAACAGATCTGTCACCTGTTGACCTTATTACGTAATCATTGGTCAGCGTTGATTTTTAATACAAATACTTCTACATCGCAGAAATTGAAGGAATTAAATCCAAAATTGTTGGCAACAAATGAGTATTGCACGTAAAATATTACTTTTTAGATGTCCGATTTGAGCAAATCTTAGTCAGTCATTATAGTGTAAATTTCTGTCATGTCCGGCAATTATGACCATTTCCGGACCCTTCGTGTAAACCCAGAGCCTTCATCAGGAAAACTGTCAGGACTAATGTACTTATGCTGTCATTGTTGTTTGTTTGTTTTATGTTCAACACAACATTCATCAATTTTTCTGCTTTATCTTGGCATCCAGTTTTTTGGGGGAGGAAGCTGGAGTACCCGGAGAGCTGTCATTGTTATATTTGATCAGCAAACCTTTCACATTTTATGCTCAAAATCAGTATATTTTAGGAAGTCCTGTTAGTTAATTTATTTGAGTTTTCAAATCAGAAAACTAACCAAAACAATTAAATGTAATGAAAGATGAATGTCATGCAATATACAATGTACTGATATACAACATATGCTTACAATGTTATATTAGTACATGTACACTTATCATATCACTTGTAGGTATAATGGAAATTATTTCATTACAGTTTATAGATCTGAGGCTTGCAGTGTTGGGGAATGTAGATGGAGGTAAAAGTACATTACTAGGAGTATTGACTCAAGGAGAATTAGACAATGGGCGGGGGAGAGCTAGACTGAACCTATTCCGTCATTTACATGAAATACAGTCAGGAAGGACATCTAGTATAAGTCATGAAATATTAGGATTTAATAGCAAAGGGGAGGTAAGTCTGAGTAAAGCTGATATACATAGACCATGTTACTAATCAAAAATTAATTATGCCAATTATTGGACTTTGTGAATTGATTTTTTGACAGTTTCCTTTATGTTTGGTATTGTGTTAGTATCTTATTTCAGTTTAAAAAAAATATGTATAGTTGTTTGTACAAGTGATCATTTTTTATTCAGATTGTGAATTACAGTGACTCCAGGACAGTAGAGGAGATATTAGAGAATTCTACCAAACTGATAACACTGATAGATCTAGCCGGTCACCATAAGTATCTCAAAACAACCATATTTGGTCTGACAGGCTATGCTCCAGACTTCGCTATGTTAGTTGTCAGTGCTAACACAGGATTGGGTAGGTGGATTAATAGTCCTAAATATTCTTTGACATTTTAAAAAAAATTGTCTCCCTTTCAACTTGAATTCTAATTTGGCCTGAATCATACTCATAGATTTTTCTGTTAAAAAGTTTGTGGTTGTCCTTTTTTTGGACACCAACCAAAATTACTATGGTTATTACAGAAGTATTATAGAAATCATCACCCCACCGACCAACCAATAGGTTTTCAAAACACGACATGTAAATCACCAAACATTGTTGGTTTATATTTTGAAGATATATTTTGAAGAACTTCAAACAGTTAATCAATATAATCTGCTCTCTACCATTTAATATCTATTATGTTATAAATCAACCAACATGTACATGCTTTTAATGCTGCTTTTTATTATTTACCTATTTTTTCCTTCTTTTTTTTTTTTTTAAATAATTTTAATAGAGAAAATCTGTATACTGCTGAAATGAAAAATTGACTAGTCAATTAACTGTTGATGACTCCTGGTAGGAATTGTTGCATGTTAATAACTTCTTGATGTTTTAGAGTTTTGGGCTAAAATCTTTAAATGTAATAACATAAAGACATGTAAGGGAGAAATAAATATTTTAGTTTTGTCCTTGCAAGCTATAGAAATGTTTTATTTGACATCCCATTTTATAAATATTGCTTAAAGTAGATTGTTTTCTACATGGGCATTTACAGGTGCCTGGGAGACTCTGGTTTTAAAATTTTTTGTCCCAGACTGATGGCATAATTTGATGTATTGTGGAGACTATTTAATTATATACATGTATATATTAGGACTTGTGAAATCACTCAAGTGCTTTAGGTAACAGTATTTTGAAATAATATTTCATGTTGGTTATTGAAAATGATGATGTCACACATTTAGAAGGACCTTAACAATATTTAAAAACCTCAGAAATCCTTTAAAAGTCCTTGAAATTGAAATGAAAATCTGTGTGGGAACCCAGTTCTAATGATTTTATCTGTTGGTAGCTACAACCAATAATTTTTATCTGTTTTTAGCTGGCACCACCAAAGAACATTTGGGATTTACACTAGCTTTAAAAGTTCCAGTATTTGTAGTGGTGACAAAAATAGATAAATGTAGACGATTTGCTGTAGAAAAGACTGTCAGTCAGTTAGAGAAAATCCTGAAGTCTCCAGGATGTAAAAAGGTTCCTCTCAGGATCAAATCAGATGACGACGCTATCACTGCTGCTACAAATTTTGAATCTGATACGTAAGTGACTTAAACAATTAGGTAACATTTTAGAGGAATTCTTATTTCAGCGTTTTGATATTGTATATACAAACTTTTTTCAGGGTACTTAAAGATGCAAGCTAGTCATAAAATAAGAAAAAAAAGACAGAATTATTATTGCTTCAAGTGATGGTAACAAAATCTTGTGTTCATGTTCTCTCTTTAATCCAGCATTCAGAGTAAGCTAATTGTTCTCTTATAAACCTATCTTTCACAATAATTGAATTGTTCTTTAAATAATCCAGCTTTCACAGTAAGCTAATTGTTCCCTCATTAATCTATCTTTCACAGTAAGCTAATTGTTCTCTTATTAATCTATCTTTCACAGTAAGCTAATTGTTCTCTCATTAATCTATCTTTCACAGTAAGCTAATTGTTCTCTCATTAATCTATGTTTCACAGTAAGCTAATTGTTCTACCATTAATCTATCTTTTACTGTAAGCTAATAGTTCTCCAGTTGATCCAGCTTTCAAAGTAAGCTAATTGTTCTCTCATTTATCTATCTTTCACTAAGCTAATGGTTCTTTTATTGTAAGCTAATTGTTCTCCCATTAATCTTGCTTTCTCTGTAAGCTAATTGTTCTCTCATTAATCCATCTTTCACTGTAAGCTAATTGTTCTCTCATTAATCTATCATTAACTGTACAAGCTAATTGTTCTCTCATTAATCTCATTAACTGTAAGCTAATTGTTCTCTCATTAATCTGTCATTAATTGTACAAGCTAATTGTTCTCTCATTATCTAGCTTCCACAATAAGTCAATTGTTCTCCAGTTAATCCAAATTTCATTGTAAACTTATTGTTGAGAGAAATCAAATTATTTTATTCATTCTTTTATAGACTGTCTTTGTTGTCTGTGAGTACTTGATTTGCCATGTAGAATCAGAATTATTTGTGCCTTAACCACAATCAATTATGTCACTATTGGTTTATTAAACAAGTTTATTGCATGACTATTAACTTAAATTAGTTTTGTTTTTTTTTTAGAATCACTCCAATCTTCACAATTTCCAGTGTAACTGGTAAAAATCTTGATCTACTGACAAAATTTCTCAATGTTCTCCCACCAATGAAAAATGTCAAAGAAAGAGAAAAACTGAAACAGCATCATACCGAATACCAGGTAGGTCTGAACTAACAGCATCATACTGAATACCAGGTAGGTCTGAACTAACAGCATCATACTGAATACCAGGTAGGTCTGAACTAACAGCATCATACTGAATACCAGGTAGGTCTGAACTAACAGCATCATACTGAATACCAGGTAGGTCTGAACTAACAGCATCATACTGAATACCAGGTAGGTCTGAACTAACAGCATCATACTGAACACCAGGTAGGTCTGAATACCAGGTAGGTCTGAACTAACAGAGGACAGCATTGTACTGAATACCAGGTAGGTCTGAACTAACAGCATCATACTGAATACCAGGTAGGTCTGAACTAACAGCATCATACTGAATACCAGGTAGGTCTGAACTAACAGCATCATACTGAATACCAGGTAGGTCTGAACTAACAGCATCATACTGAATACCAGGTAGGTCTGAACTAACAGCATCATACTGAACACCAGGTAGGTCTGAATACCAGGTAGGTCTGAACTAACAGCATCATACTGAATACCAGGTAGGTCTGAACTAACAGCATCATACTGAATACCAGGTAGGTCTGAACTAACAGCATCATACTGAATACCAGGTAGGTCTGAACTAACAGAGGACAGCATCGTACTGAATACCAGGTAGGTCTGAACTAACAGCATCATACTGAATACCAGGTAGGTCTGAACTAACAGCATCATACTGAATACCAGGTAGGTCTGAACTAATAGAGGACAGCATCATACTGAATACCAGGTAGGTCTGAACTAACAGCATCATACTGAATACCAGGTAGGTCTGAACTAACAGCATCATACTGAATACCAGGTAGGTCTGAACTAACAGCATCATACTGAACACCAGGTAGGTCTGAATACCAGGTAGGTCTGAACTAACAGCATCATACTGAATACCAGGTAGGTCTGAACTAATAGAGGACAGCATCATACTGAACACCAGGTGGGACTGAATACCAGGTAGGTCTGAACTAACAGCATCATACTGAATACCAGGTAGGTCTGAACTAATAGAGGACAGCATCATACTGAATACCAGGTAGGTCTGAACTAATAGAGGACAGCATCATACTGAATACCAGGTAGGTCTGAACTAACAGCATCATACTGAATACCAGGTAGGTCTGAACTAACAGCATCATACTGAATACCAGGTAGGTCTGAACTAACAGCATCATACTGAATACCAGGTAGGTCTGAACTAACAGCATCATACTGAATACCAGGTAGGTCTGAATACCAGGTAGGTCTGAACTAACAGCATCATACAGAATACCAGGTAGGTCTGAACTAACAGCATCATACTGAATACCAGGTAGGTCTGAATACCAGGTAGGTCTGAACTAACAGCATCAAACAGAATACAAGGTAGGTCTGAATACCAGGTAGGTCTGAACTAACAAAGGACAGCATCACACTGAATACCAGGTAGGTCTGAACTAACAGAGGACAACATCATACTGAATACCAGGTAGGTCTGAACTAACAGAGGACAGCATCATACTGAATACCAGGTAGGTCTGAACTAACAGAGGACAGCATCATACTGAATACCAGGTAGGTCTGAACTAACAGAGGACAGCATCATACTGAATACCAGGTAGGTTTGAACAGAGGGCAACTTATAATTCTAAAACTAATTGTTTGGAGACTAAAATTTTAAATTGACATTTGTAACAGAACAGAATACTAAATATCGCTAGAAGTATGGACAAGGGTACCAGGAGTGACGTATTTTTTACAAATAAAGCTTGCTTTATTCGGAGGACAGTATTTGTATAGTTGAAGCGGTAGTTGCAGAATAAAAATGTTTCTTTGCAGAGAATAACAAAGCATTTAATATATTTAAGAAAAAAATTTTTTTTTTACCCAAACAATTAGTGTTTTCCAAAACAGTTTGTTACACTGGACTAGCAGTAGAATTATGTAATTTTTTTGAGGATAGCGTTTATAAAAAGTTGTGCAAGATATTTAAAAATGTAATCGTCTTCAAGGACCCCTAGTTATAGCTTACTTAAGGTCATTGACATGTCAGTTTAACAGAACAACAAAATGACCACATTTTGTTCTAGCAACAAATTAATATAAAAACACAAGATTTTATTGGGAAACATTTGAGATGTACAGAAAGTATAAAACTGCGAGATATAAAATATACAGGTAACAAAATAAATACTCCAAATAAATCTGTCTCATATTTGATAAAGTCGTCAACATGTAGCCATGTCTGGAATGAAGATTTGTTTGATTTTTGTTTGAATGGTGTTTAGCAATTTTTCAGCTATTTCATGGCTTCCAGTTTTTATTGGGGGAGGAAGCCGGAGTACCCAGAGAAAACCCCGACCTTCGGTAGGAAAACTGGCAATCTTTGTCAATTAAGATTGAAGTAGAGTACACCCTGCCTGTAGTGAGACTCAAACCCACAACCTCAGTGTTGACAAACCACGTTATCGATAGTAGAGGAACTACCTTAACCACTCAGCCACCAAGGCCCCTGCTAAAATGACGACATCTGTCTTTAACTTATCCCTGGGAAAACTGGATGAAAATTCTTTGCGCCATTTATTGAATTGAATCTAACTTCAACACTATAACTTTATGAAATTTGTACTTGAGATTTGTACATTTAGTACAAATTAATTAGTTTTTTGCTGAAATCATCAGTTGGAAGTACATGTTGTCATCAGCTGATCTCATATGTTAGTTCTAGATCTTTCCTCTATTTCTGTTTACATACAGATTATATGTCAAAGAAATAGTCATAGCGACTGTGGTTATGTCATATTATTTCATTCTGAATGACAGCTAGCAATAAAATGATGACATTAAAGGTGAACCCATAGTAAAACAGTGATAAACCACATCCTCCATGAATTATTTTGATTTTAATAGACAGTTACTGTACAATCAATCGAATTAAAATTAAATCTTTCACCAGCTTCCTCCTTTTGTTATTGTAGCTGTAAAGATCTAACAACATCCCATTACAGGTAGCACCATTAACGCCATTAACTGGATGTTTTGGCACAAAGTTGATTTGAATTCGTTGAAATATATTGAAAATCTTGCCATGACGTTGCATGTAATGTATTGATCATGTATGTCCTTGGTCGTGTCATCCTCACAAGTCAGGGGTTTTGTGTCCACATGTATCCACGAACCCCTGACAAACTTAGCTAGGAAATTCCCGGGCTCATATTCACTATGGGCTCATATTCACTATTTTGATTGGCTACATCATACCTTGATGTAGCCAATCAAAAGCTCGCTTTCATTCGCATCTTGGTTAGGAGATATCCCGATGTCGATTGTAAATAAACCTAACCCGATGTGTTGCATAGACCATGTAAAAGTCAGTGCATTTTGTACAGTAGTGTTAATAGTTATTACTGCGTTATTTATTAGTTGCGTTACGTTTTCTTCCCACTCAAGAATGAGTAAGAATGGCTTCTGCCAAACACTTGCTTCTTTAAAGCAATTTCATTGGTTGATATTTTGAAGGATTGACGTCATAATAATATCTTCTAGCCGGGGAATTTCCTAGCCAAGTTTGTCAGGGGTTCGTGGACACATGTGGACACAGAAACCGTGACTTGTGAGAATGTGATCGTGTGTGTTGCTCATACATAAATCATTTTTTTACCATGGTCACGGTCTAGAAGAGTTTAAAGCACTTTATATTAGAATACATGTTTTAAAATGCGGTTAAATGTTTTGTGTTTTTACAGATAACTAAAGTATATTGACATCTTTTGTTCTAACAAATTATTCTTTTTTTTTTAAGATTGATGCCTTGTTCTCTGTACCTGGTGTTGGTACTGTAGTCGGTGGAACAATCCACAGGTAGGTAACCAGTTTTGTTACTGTTGTCGGTTGAACAATACACGGGTATGTAGCCAGTGTTGGTACTGTAGTCGGTGGAACAATACACAGGTAGGTAGCCAGTGTTGGTACTGTAGTTAGTGGAACAATACACAGGTAGGTACACAGTGTTGGTACTGTAGTCTTTGGAACAATACACAGGTAGGTAGCCAGTGTTGGTACTGTAGTTAGTGGAACAATACACAGGTAGGTACACAGTGTTGGTACTGTAGTCGGTGGAACAATACACAGGTAGGTAGCCAGTGTTGGTACTGTAGTTAGTGGAACAATACACAGGTAGGTAGTGTTGTTTCTGTAGTCCATGACCCCAACCACCCATATAAATGTATCCCTATTATATATATTTGGAACAGACCTAATGTTGAAGTAATTAATTAGAGTGTAGTCGATGGAACAATACACAGGTAGGTAGCCAGTGTTGGTACTGTAGTTAGTGGAACAATACACAGGTAGGTACACAGTGTTGGTACTGTAGTCGGTGGAACAATACACAGGTAGGTACACAGTGTTGGTACTGTAGTCGGTGGAACAATACACAGGTAGGTAGTGTTGTTTCTGTAGTCCATGACCCCAACCACCCATATAAATGTATCCCTATTATATATATTTGGAACAGACCTAATGTTGAAGTAATTAATTAGAGTGTAGTCGATGGAACAATACACAGGTAGGTAGCCAGTGTTGGTACTGTAGTCGGTGGAACAATACACAGGTAGGTAGCCAGTGTTGGTACTGTAGTTAGTGGAACAATACACAGGTAGGTACACAGTGTTGGTACTGTAGTCGGTGGAACAATACACAGGTAGGTAGCCAGTGTTGGTACTGTAGTTAGTGGAACAATACACAGGTAGGTAGTGTTGTTTCTGTAGTCCATGACCCCAACCACCCATATAAATGTATCCCTATTATATATATTTGGAACAGACCTAATGTTGAAGTAATTAATTAGAGTGTTAACATAAATAAACCAATTTTTCATTATCTATTATTATATTGTATTTGAGTTCTTACATTATTGTAGTGGGTCTATAAAGGAAGGGGAGGAGTTGCAGCTTGGACCTTTAGAAGATGGTACATTTACCAAAGTACATGTGAAGTCTGTACACAGGAATCGTCTCCCTTGTCGGTTAATTCAGGCAGGACAGACAGCTTCCGTTGCATTACACGATGTCAAAAGAGAAAATATTAGAAAGGTAAATGACTTTAATGTAATGAAACAGTTTACTATTAAAAATTATGTCTACTTTCATTAAAAATAATGTTGAATATTGCTCTACTTAACACCACTGTAATGGGTTATATGATTGGTGTAAATCTGTCACTGATTGTATTGTTATGCTAAACTTACCTGTAAAGCAAGTAAATAATATTGGAGTGTTAATTTAACCATTTAAATTTCAACTTATGGTCAAGCTTATGCTTTCTGTAGATCCGAAAAATTATATTTTGAAATCAACAATTATTTCCTTGCAATATTCAGCATTTGGAAATGCGGCAGTTTTTTAATTTTGTTTTGGAAATTTAACCTAAATTACAATGGAAGTGTACCTTTGGAAGAGTCGATTGTTGTCTATGTGAAATCTTTCTGGTAATGTCTACTGCAGTGAAGGCCGGATAAGTCTCATGGTATGTCCAAATACCATTGAACCTTACAAAAAAATACAAACTTTTGTTAACAATATTAGATTCTTTTAGGAACAAAAATGGTTGACCTACTATGGAAAATCGCCCTATCAGAATGAATAAACCCCACCAAAAGTACACAGATTAGGAGAAAATTTTGAAATATGCTGTAAACACCTTACATATATGTTGCAGGGTATGGTATTATTGGGCCCAGAAATACAGCCTTCAGCCTGTTACAAGTTTGAAGCAGACGTCTTTGTTTTGTTCCACTCAAGTCAAATAACCAAAGGATTCGAGACAACATTGTATGTTGGTAGTGTCTGTCAGACTTGCAGAATAGAGACCATATATCACAAGGTATTATATTGACCACTATTCCGTTATACATCTGGTGGCATTTATCCAGTTGCCACGTTTCCCTTCAGACATTTGGTATGATCACTATCACATTAAGAATTTGTAGTTTTATGCTGTTGACGCCCATCATGCATATGTAGAAAGGCATCTACAATTTTTTATTGAAACAATTTTCGCATATGTTATTTAGGAAATTCTAAATCAAATGCTAGAGATTATTTTCACATGTTCACAATAACTCACTTATAAATCCTAATATTTATAAACTATGGTGTATTCGCAGCTTCTGGCTGTATGTGTCTGTGATGTTCTAAAATAATTTCATTTTTTTTTTATTCTGTTTGTTAATGCTATTCCTATTGATAATGATACAGCTTTTCTCAATTTAATATGGCACTAAATGGAAGTTATATATTTTCCAGGATTCTATACGTACAAGCGAGAAAGCTCAGGTGGTTTTCAGATTTATAAAGCAACCAGAACATATTAAAGTTGGATCAAGGTTATTATTTAGGACAGGCACAACCAAAGGAATGGGAGAAGTTATAAAAGTGTACTCTATATCTGACCCAGATACCGGACAGAGTAGTTCTAATGATGAAGCTGAAGGTCCAATGTCCATTGATGAACAAGACAGATAATATTGGTTTACTTTAGAAAACTGTAATTCAAGGTCATTTACTTAGACCTTTTTTTATGCTGTGACTTAATTAGTTGTGTTATAGAAGAACTGCTGTGATATCCACGCTTCCGTTCCTTGTTCTACATTATTTTGTTGTCTCAAATTTGAGTAACTTGTTAGTCTGGATAGTTCTAGTCCCATAAGAGTAATCATAAATTTAATGTACACAAAGGACAATGGGAGTTAAGGGCCTTTTTTGGTCCTGTGATTTGGCAGAAAACTGGGATTGTAATTTTCAGACTTTGCACAATGAATCAGTAGAAATGTCTTTCTAATATTCTGTAATCATTTAAAAAATCGCTATCAGTTTAACTTCAATAATGATATCACAATAGGCTGAAAGCATCAGTTTTGGCAGGAAAACTCATTGATTGTGTTTAACTCAACTTCATTAATAGGTAACCCCCCCCCCCTCCTAGCTACAGTAATGTAGCTTCTTTTTTTGGACGGAGCTAAATATTTTCCGCTATTAAACTGCTGTTTTTGTTTAATAAATATTTTTTTCCTTTCTCTGTCATTCAGCTGACATTTCTACAATGTCTGATGTCAATAATGTCTAATTTATTCATTTTTAACACTTTTTCTTCTTCATGGCTTTGTTGACAAAACAGAAATTGTGGAGTGTTGAATTGTAGAATCGTATTGGTAATTTCATTCGAGGTAATGCAATTAATCCGGAAAAATGATCCCAAATAAACTTTTTTTACCAATTCGATTCAGAATTATTGCACTTCCCGAATTTGAATTTGTTCAACTATGCCATGATTACGAATTATTAAGTGTAAAACTAACGAATAAGGTGTTGTAGAAATATCAGTTAAACTGCAAAGACATAATAAAGTATGTAGCAATTCAGGGAAGTTTAAAAGCTGATTATTTGCATAAAACACCTGGATGTGAATCACTCCTGGCTGCTCCAATACGTGTAATGGGGCCTCTTTGTAGCTCCGTCCATTAAAAAAAAAATAACAATAAGGAGCTACATAATTGTAGCTATCCCGCATAAAAAAAAATATTTAACACACATTATTTTTATCATGAGGAAAAAATATTGTTCAATTATGGTTTTGATCTAAGCATGTGGGGGTACTTAAGATTTAAAAACTTGGTTATTTTGGTAAAATTTAATGATTTTTGTGAAAACCCATATTTTGATCCCGTTTTATAATGTCATACAGTCTTTTACATTTATAAAGTAGGTAAATATGATAAAGAATATCTCTCAACAGACCTCCTCCTGTCTTGGTTATGTTGGTCACATTCTGTTTGACCTTGTCAATACCATATATGGGCATAGATTTAAAAAAAATATGAGATGTTAATGTACTTGTCTTACCAAACTCTAAAATAATCAGGATCCTGTGTAAACTGAAAATGAATTTCAGTGAAGAAATTATGATTTGAGAGAAGCCAAATACCTATAATTTCTGTAACTTATAGATGCTGTTTAGAAAGGTTTGCTTATGTAAACTTATTGAAATTCAAACTGATACTTATATAGGTAACATTTTATAATAATGCAGTACCAGACCAGTGAATTAAGCTGATTTCCAGTCGGCTTTTCTTAAATCTAAATAACAAAAGAAGAGCACATGATGTTTCCTGTTGCATTTCAATGTGATTTTAAGACTAAAAGAAACATTTTTATTTGAAAGATTTCTGATGTCATTATATGCTGCTTTTTATTGCAAATGAAGTAATGACTTACATTTAAAGCCAACTAAATTGAAATTTTAACATGGCGTTGTTTACATAACCAAAGTATGACGTCTTATTAGAATTTGTTTTGAATAATTATGGATAGTAAAAATAACTGTTTATTTGCCAGATTTATTAAAAGAAAAACTTGATGATTGCAGTACTTTCTACTGTATACATATCACTACAATACTCCTCATAACAAACATAGCATACCCAAAGATGTCAGGAAAAATATATTATTGTTTTAAGGTTCAAGATGTTAATTTTTTTTATATTTTATGTTAGTGGATTTAATGTACATTGTGATTGCACATTTCTTGGTTTATCCTAACACGCTGTATAATTGTATGTTGTCTAGTCTAGATAGTTTTTAATTGTGTTCGATTTACTTTGTTTTAAAAGTTTAGTGTATACTTTTTTGTTTAACCTACACTGTAGTAGTAACATTTATGTTCCAGTTATTTCTAGAAACCAATGTTAATTGGAGATAATAGACCTTGCTACAGCTCTACAACAGGGTCAGAGGTCAATCTATGATTTAAATGTTATGTAATCTGGATAAACAGTTAATTCTACATTGTTATTTGTAAATTATTTGCGTTCATATGGTATGAGACTGTTGGAGTCATCTGTCTGTAGACTGCTAAGTATTCAGGAGCTACTTTTTAATACAGTTGATTAGTTGTTTTTGTAAATTACCAATTTGGTCACTTGGATAAAATAAAGATTAGGATTGATTATGGGTATATGGGCCCCATATACCTTTTGGGATAAGAACATTACTTTTTTAGTATGAGTTTAGATATTTTATTCTTCATCCAATTCACTGGCAGGTTTTTTCATTATGTTCTTGAAAACACATGCTTTCAATATTATAACACCATCATTTTTATATTTTTTCCTGTTTTAGTTAAAAAATGAGCAAAAAGAGCAAAATTTGACTTTTTTCAACTTTAAATTTTTTATCTATTTTTTATGGGGATAATGTAAGTTGATTGAGTTTTCTTTTAATGTTATATTTTAAAAAAAATTATTTTGATAGTATTTTGATGGGAAGTTTAACAGTTAATTCCTCATTGACAAAGGGCTTGTTATAGTGTCAGTGGATATATCATATTTTTAGTTTTTTAAGATCAAAGCAGTTGGATGGGCCAATTTTGGGGGCCAATTTTGGGGGTTTTCTTAAACAATTTTTCTTAAACAATTTTTCCAATATTTTTTATTTACTATGAAAGTTTTTTCATTTATTTCTCATTTAATGAGCTTCCTGGGGTGAGTCAATATATTTTTTGTTTACTAAGATTATGTATGGTATAGTTTGGTTGGCAGTCCAGTAGAATAGGGTACCAGGTGCCTGTTTTGTGTGTAATCAACTTCTGCAGTGACAACCCAGATACCTTCAACTTATTGAAAACTAAAGTTACTGAAGTTGTGCCCCTGCTATTATGGAATTGTTTGAGGATTTTTTTCAGTTTTTTAAGACTAAGGAACTGAGTAGTTTAAACAAAATGAGGTACAATTTACGTTTGATCTTAAACATTTTTTAACAAGCTTTCTTCTTTTAATAAATTTTAAACCATTCCATTTATAAATGCACTTGCTTTTCAGCTAAGCCATTTCAGACTTGTACAGTTTCAAAAAATATGTGGTGGAAAGTGATAATTATTTCTTTTTGCACCAACAAAGTTAGATCTCAATTTTGATTAGGGTTAAATACTATAATTCTTTATTGTAGTCTGTCAACATATTTTTCTCTGTTATTGGGTCACTAGGTGGTGTTCCATGTTTTAAACTGTATTTCTCTTTTTTTAGATACTTTTTGTTATTATAAAAGTCTACTTATTTTGTTTCCTAGTTGCATGTTAAAATTAAAAATAAATGGCATTTACATTATAATTATAGTATAATAGTGTCTGCTAATTGTGTTTTCCTTATTGTGTAAATTATATGTCTACAATCCTTGACTAAATTTTTACTATTCAATAGCCAGTAACTTGTCACATCAATCAACTGTTAGTGATTGCTCTGTTACAGTCTTTTTTAAAGTAATTCTGTAAGTAGTATTAAAAAACAATTTGTATCTAAATAATTTGTCATTTATAATTTTATTTCTGAATCTTTTTGTTATTGATTGAATACTTATTTTAAACAAATTTAGTAGTTAGTCTGGCTTCCTCAGATATACAAATCCATGATATAGCTGAACTATTGCAAAAAGTAGTGTTAAACTGCAGATAAACAAGAACCATTTAACTCCTATTGTTTTGTGGTTTAACATGTTCAAATATTACAGTTTTAATATGTAGCATTCTTAAGTTGAAGGAGTAATTTGTCAAAAACTGCTTTCACCCTGAGGTAGATATTATGGTGTCAAAAACCATCTTTTTATATTGTTAGTAGACTATTGAAATTATTACTGACATTTGTCAAGTAAAAAAGGTGTGTGAATAAAAGCAAAAAGGTCTCTAAATTGTTTGAAATAACAAAAGCCAATCTTAATTGTTTGAGAAAAACAGTACACAGTACAAATTGATTTTGATTACAGAACACAGTCTGATTTGTGAATCAAGAAAAAACAGCGTAAATTGCCAAAAATAAGGTTTTATGCAGGTTTCATTTTTGATTCCTATTTTATTGGTGTGTAATTTTTAGACAAGAACATTTTTGTACATAACAATTCAAATTTAGGATTGTTTTGTACACTTTTCACTCAATGTTTCATGAGTTGGTTTCATTGTTAACAAAATAACAATGAAACAGTTTAGGTTGCTGATGTTCATATAACCATGATGTTTATACGTGTTTTGGAGACTTGTTGTTTTTGCCTACATTTGTGTTGGTCTGGCTTGTTGAATAGCGGATATCTATTGTTTGCTATCCATCTTTTAAACAATTCAGCCCAAGCAAGTTTTATTGTCATTATTTTTACTTATTTAATCTTAATTTATTTTATTTTATTTGGACTGATGTTTGTTAAAATAAATTGTTAAGAGTCTTGTTATCTATCACTTACATTCTCTGTCAGTCGTTTTTGGTTGTTTATCATTTGCAGTTGTTTTCGCTATGATCAATATAGAAAAATCTCGTACCTTCCAACATGTTCTAAGATGGAGACACAGAAACATCTGTTGTAATTTTAATCTCCGTTCACTTGTGTGTATATTGACCCTATCCTAAATTATTTTAAAAAACAGAATCAAATATCGACAAAGACTAAATTTAAAGTCTTTGTTTTTATTTCTTCTGTTCTTAAATAAATTTTGCTTACATGTGCTGTGATAATGGAGTACAGATGGTACCTGTCAATTTATTTGTAAATATTTGTTAACTTCTCTAAGAAACTTTCCTTTACTAGTAAATAGTAAATATTTCAAGTATTTTTAGACCAACAAATTTGCTTTAAAGTTTAGATAATTTTAAACCAGCCATGATAAATTTATCTGTGTTTATAGCTTTTCATTTATTCAAATTTTTCCTAACATTTTTGCTCAATCTTCTTGACTTATAGAAGAAATCTATTTGTAAAATCCTACTCTGTTGAAGAGATATGCCTAAATAACGATTCATATTGATAGATTAATTGAATTTCTTCGTAGGTCTAAATGTGTTCATCTCTTAATTAACACTATTGCCAGTTTTACTTTTGAATGTCAGCTGAATTTACTGGTACACTATCTGTGTATGAATATTTCGTTATTAAAACACTATCCACTACAAAATACGTTTAAACAATTGTCTTAACACATGAGTTGCTTTACATCTACAAAGAAACGGCGTAAATGTTTATACTTCAGATGTACATCGATTTGTAAGGTCGTATAAACGCTATACATGATGGTAGATACTAATATGGAATGCCACAGCTGTCTACCTATGACTTCAGGATACTTGAAACTACGAATATGGAACCACTTAACTGTATATGGAACCCCGGCCGTAACTGTCTTCTTAGGACTACGTATATAGAACCATATGGAACGCATTAACTATCTTCTTATGACTAGGTATATAGAACGTCGTAAATATCTTGTTATGACTACCATAAGAAAGCTTTATTTTCATTCGGAACAATATATAACAATAGAACACAATCTCTATAGAGCTTTTTACCGAATAAGAACACACAACAAACTATTCTAAGACACATAAGGCATAAATAACAATAATTTGCACAAGACATACATATGACATGACAATGCGACAATAAGACATAAGACAATAAATATATATGAAAACACAAAAACATACGTTTACATTTTAGGCACATAAAAAGCTGTGGCAACATAAAACTAGCAGAGGTTAAAAGTATTTATGACATATAAACTAAAAGCACACATAAGAGAGCACTATGTAGGTATTAGCACACTGGCCGGCCTATAATTTGACTTTTCCAAAGGATTTTTTGTTCTTATATAAATACCAGGAAACACAGAATGATTCATAGATAAGTTTACGCATATGGAACGTCTTAATTGTCTTCTTATGATTTCTTTTTGTTATATGATGTACATTTATAAATATATCATATAAACATTAAACGAATTGCGGTTATCATTATTTGATAGGCAACCCCCTTTTTATGATTATGCAAATAACTATTTTATGTTCACCTACTTTTATCTTGTCTGCAAAATATTTTGTGTTATGTCCAAACATAATTATTATGTGCTTTTAAGATTATGTTTGGCGCTTTATTTCGTTATTAAATTTCGTTATCGGTTATTGGTCACTATCACTGTTACTAATAAATGTCCAATCCCTTGCTGGGACAGAAGTTGTCATTTGTTAAAATGAAGACTGCGACTTGTCCAGAATGAAGTTCATATTTAACAACCACTACACATGGAAATGCTAGGAAGATAATAAATTTCCAAACTATATATATGCCTGATTAAATCTACTATATATACAACAACAATATTACATGAATTTCACAGTAACGACTGGCGTGCTATTATGTTATACGTAGAGTGTTAATATTATGGTAGAAACTCTTTTACCAATCGGCAAAATTGCTCAACACTACTATACCCAGGAAAACCTTGCTATTTCTTATTGAGTCTAAATTTCTAAAAAAATAACAATTTTCTGAAATAGCTCATATTCTGATAGCCCAAAAACAGAACAATACGACGATGCAACGCCATAAACAAATTTCCTTTTATTAGTTTCATGAGGACGCTATTGAATAATATGAGTTGGAATAATTAACAATTTACTGGGAAAAAAATAACAAGTAAACCATGTCATTCTTTTTAGAGAACGATTATTCAACGTCAGAAAGAGACAATTTGATTTAAACAATCCTTTAAAGACTGGATTGATTTAAAAGATGTTTTCCCATTGACTAAAAGATCAGAATGGAAACTACACATATTCAAAAATGATAAGCAGTTCTAAGTAGACACGAAAATACAAATGATTATAAACAAGCAGAGAGTTCATCGGTTGCTTGGTTAAGACAGTTATCTAGTATATTGATATTGGACATGATATGATTAAAACCTCAATTGACAAGAATTGCCAGTTTACCCGCCCACCAAAACTGTTCTTCAATTTGTTTATGGGAGTATATAATTTTAAAACCAATGTCCTATATTTTACCCCGCAGCATGTTAAGGGTTAATTGTCAGGACTTAATGATAACACTTTTATTACTAATCAAGGCTGTGTTAGGTAAAAGGAAGATCGATCGAGGATTTTGTTGACATCGGAAATATGTTGAAAAGGGCTATTATCTTTACTTTGGCAATATTTTTTGTGCAGTTTATCCTGAAGAAATTGTAAGATTTACTTAATTTTCGACATTAAGCTAAATAGTTATTACATCCCGCAACTATTTATAAATAACAATGGTTATAATGTTCGTATCCGGTCAAAATCCTGTTAGAACTTGTTATCGTGCATATATAAATCAAAATACATCCCTCTCTTTTCTGTATTCGGTTGTAATAGTAATACATATCGTAACTAACAACCCTGACAGATCAGACGCTTTCTTCATAAAAACTAAATTTTTGGGGTTTTTTATTAGGCCATATTTTCGCCTCAGATGATGTGGGGTCATATTTATGTGATCAGATCATGACTTTATATGAAAAAAACATTTAAGTGGACTGGCTATTAAGGGGAGATAACAAAATAAAGAATTAAAAAAATCAAGAAATATTGAAGAACTTATTGCCATCCCTGCGATAATATCATTGCCTTATTGTTTTAAGAATTAACATACTGTAATTTTCATTATTTCAAATAATCCAAACGTAATAAACAATCACCAGGGACTTGAAATTAATGTAAGTTCCGATAGCAAGATTAATTTTCTCAATTGCTTACTGATCAGCAAGATTATGCCTACAAACTACATGGTGGGTCCTAATTTGTCAAAACACTTCTTGTAGGAGTTATTGCCCTTAAATGGCAATTTTATTTGAAATTTTCAGATTTTGTCATGTAACTTAAAAACTATAACAGCTAGATCGAGTGATCTATTATAAAACTGTTAACTGCAAATATGGTCAGCAATACAAGTCCTTCATTCACTTTATATGTTTGAAATTGACAGATGACTCAATATAGGAGTTATTGCCCTTTAACAGTGCCCTTTAATGACGATTTTAGACAAAATTACATATTTTTGCCATGGAAACTAAAATTGTAATACCTGGAGTACAACTATAACTTATCAAAAGGAAGAGGCCTAAAAATCATTTTCCGTGTGAAAATTGTCTAATGAAATTTTTAGTTTTTGTCTGTATCTTAAATGCCACAATAGCTGGAGTGTAACTGTAAATTACAAAAAGGATCAGCAAGGCAAAGCTTGCAAATCATTACTTAGTCTGAAATTGTCAATTGGATCCTTATACAAATTGATTGCTCTTATACCGAAGGACAGAATAGTCAGTTTTTTTATAAATTAAAGTATATAAACGCTAGTAAAACTAAATTACTAAATTTACATGGACAAGGCCTACAAAATTATAAAATTTTTCAGAATTGTTTTTGCATAGTAACTTAAAAGATATAGACTGAAACTGTAAATTGCAAAAATTCAAAGACAGATTGAAGTCATTTGTGTTCCAAGTGAGCGATTACAGGCTTGGGAGCCTTTAGTTACGTTTTATTTTATGTGACATTTTATGCCATTTTGCATCCTCACATGTCATGGTTTTTGTGTCCACATGTGTCCACGCATCCTCACAAGTCAGGGTTTCTGTGTTCAAATGCATCTATGAAACCCTGACAAACTTAGCTAGGAATTTCCCGGGCTAGAGGATTTTCGTCTGACGTCAATATCAATGAAATTGCTTGAAAAAAGCAAGTGTTTGGCTGTAGTCATTCTTGAGTGGGAAGAAAACGTAACGCAACTAATAAATAATGCGGTAATGACAAACTATTAACAATACTGTACAAAATACAAATGAAAAAACACGTGTCTACAAAATCATGAATCATTAAGTAAACAATGATACAAAGCTTAAAAACTCTGCAAGATTTGAAAGTGATCCATCTGTTCCTCTGGAAGTGCATAGACATGAAAATTTGAGATACATATGCAAGAAAGACAACTCTCCCTTCAGATACAAAGGCAGATAAGACAACCTTTTCGCTTGAGATGCACAGTTCAATGAGTAACTTTACCCCTGAGATATATAAGCAGATGAGACAACCCTACCATATGCGATGCATATACAGATGAGAAAACCATTACTTTGCGTTTCATAAGCAGATGAAGCAACTATTTCCTTGAGATATGTGGGCAGGTGAGACAACTCTTCCCTTGAGATTATTAATCGACAGATGAGACACCCCCATCTTGACAGATAAGCAGGCAACCCTCCCCTTGAGATATGTAGGCAAATAAGATACATAGGCAGCCTGAGGTACATTGTCAGATACAGTAACCCACCTCCCCATAAGGTGCATATACAGATGAGAAAACCCACACCTTGAGATACATAGGCCGATGATATTTCCCTTTCCGTGAGATGCTTAGACAAATGAAATCTTACCTTGGGATGTGTAGGTATATTACTTTAAACCTCGCTACCTCGCTTTAAGATAGGCAGATGAAACAACCCTACTCTAGCGATGCATATACACAGGCAGATGAGAATCCTCCATGAGATTCATTGGCAGATAAGATATCGTTTTTCTGATATTAATAGACCAAGTGACAACCCTGTCTTTAAAATAGGCAGATAAGAAAACCCTCCAATTGAATTTAATAATTCATAGACAAGTGAGAAAACTATTTTTCTTGTGATATTTAGTCAGATGAGATCACACTCTTCATGAGATGATGGGGCAGATGAGATATTCTGCACCTTGAAATACATTGGCAGATCAAATAACCTTTCTCCTATAGATACCTAGGCAGAGAAAACTACACTTTTATTGAGCTACATATGCAGATGAAACAACCGTTCCCTTGATCTACATAGGCAGATAAGGCAAACCTTCCTTTTAGAGACATAGGTAGATGAGACAACCTTCCCCTTGAAATGCATTGGCATTGTCCCTTGAGATAAATAGGTAGATGATACAACCATAACCTTCCGTCCCTTGAGATAGTAACCATCCCCTTGCAATGTGTTGGCAGATGAGACAACCCTACCTTTGCGATGCGTTGGCAGATGGGACAACCTTCCCCCCCACCCCTTTACAACAAAATACCGAACACCATAAAAAGAGTAAAAAAAACACAATTCACAAATAGTGGATGAAAACATGTTTATTGGCATGTCAAACCCCCTGCCTTGATGTAGTATGCCTTAATAAATGTTGTTAGAAACCTTGTCTGCAGAGAGAACAACATATTTGTCATAGAAGGAAGTGAGGCACCTCATATCATCCTAATAGAATTTAGGTCGATTATTACTGCACGACCTTATTGTTCTTACCTAGTTATACAGGGTAGTGACAGAGGTAAGGAAAAGTAACAAAATCTTAAATTTTCCTGGGCTATATTCTCTTCAGAAGTGAAGTAACCAAACTGAAATTTTTTATATAAAAATTCTATCAGCGAGAATGTAATAATGCAAGCTTTATTTTCGCCATTCCTGCATGAAAATTACTTTGACTGCAAATGTGTTGAAGGATCTCCTATTTTATTCTACGATTAACTACAAAAAAAATTTCAAGGGATGACACGATGTTTTTGTTTTCCACCATGTACAATTCGTGTAGTGGATAATTTTAGATGTCCACAAGAGAAGAAAAAAAATTTTTTTTCTAGCCAATCAAAATTAAGTATAACAGTAAAAGCGATTTAGTTCATATGAAGTAAAAAGATTTATTGTAACATGGAAAATGTGTCAGAATATGATGTTTTGTACTTCTGTTTCTGCATACAATACAATGTGATCGTTGCTTTATTACATGTAAATAACAGACATTAAGCCTTAATTTTATCTATCAATTTAAAATATAAACTATTTCTCTTAATTGGTCCAAAATACATTCACAATACAAGTCATATTTATAAAATGAAGGCAACAACAAAATGCCGAACACCGAGGAGACTGTAAAAAAGACAACCCATAAATCAAAGTCAAAGACACTTGCAAACTCGAAAACTAACAATCAAAACATGTACAACAATGACCCTTACTTGGTACAGGAATTTCTAATGAAATGGTGATTAAACCAGGTTTTATGACATGCTGAACCTCCCGCTTCCATTACTATAGTGTGTGAATTTAAGATTGGGTATCGTACAACACTAGTCAAGTAATATTTTGATATATATTGATATTGAGACAGTGCACCTAGTTCTGGGTCTTG
Source organism: Limnoperna fortunei (assembly GCA_944474755.1). NCBI lineage: Eukaryota > Metazoa > Mollusca > Bivalvia > Mytilida > Modiolidae > Limnoperna > Limnoperna fortunei. The sequence goes on from OX104113.1 coordinate 8,716,948, forward strand.
TCCCCTTTCTGTCTCAATACTCTCTCTCTGAAATGGTCTTCGACTGCTTCCATGATAGTTTTGAAATTTAAATTCTAGTCTACTGGTTAAGGAATTTTGTTCTAAGACTATGAGATATAATTTTTCTAAAATTATGTTCAAATCACTAGCAATGACATTACCAGATGGATTGATATGCAAATAGAATGAGAACAATTACATTTTTTTACAATGATTGGGGTATGCTTCAATTTTTATGTCCTGCAATGTTTGTATTAATTGACGATTTTACGGGCAATCGTGTTGGTATATATATAAAGACTCTATTGGAGTAGATAAATTTTTTAAATATAATGGGATCTGAATTTTCACTTCATTTTATATTGAGAATATTGCTAATGTTTACTGCATCAATTTCTTTAACTTTTGGAGAATGTGTTTTTCAGCAGACAATCGGAATTCTAATGGGTACAAACTGCGCCCCACTCCTTGCCGATTTGTTCCTGTCTTTGCAAGAAACTGAATTTCGTCAACGTCTTATTAAAGACTTAAAGATAGCTGACGCTAGGTCCCTAAATTTCACATGTAGATACATTGATGATGTCCTTTAAATTAACAACCCTCGATGACTTCTTCTAATATATTCTTCAGAAATGGAAATAAAAGATACCACAGAAACAGCAGCGTTTACCTCATTTTTGGACTTGCACTTTGAATATGACACCAACCGTCATCTCAGCACAAGAATGTACGACAAACGAGACTCGATTTTAATTTCACAATTTTAAACTGTCCTCATCTATCCATTAATATTCCAGCTTCTCCCGCATACGGTGTCCCAGTTGATCATGTATGCAAGAGCTTGCAGTGAGTATACTGATTTTTTGAAAAGATCACCGATTTATTTAGTATAAACTTATAAACTAAGGTTACAAGAAAACCGGCTCGTTCGCGCCTTTATTCAGTTAGTTTTCCCAATTTCGAATTTTTGAATTCAATACATAGTGTGCTGCGATGATTATTGGATACATCTATTACGGACTAGCGGTTTATTACCCAACCATTTTTATCAACAAACCAACTAACATGTTGCATATATGGAAGTGGGAGGTTTGGCTGCCATAAACCCATGTTTAACCCACCATTCCTTTTGAAATGCCTATACTAAGTCAGGACCATTGCTGAAGTTTTTATATTTTTTGGTTGCTGGTTTTAAAGTTTGCCGGTTTCTTGGACATGTATTTGTGAATTTTTTTTACTGTTTTGTGTTCGTTATTTTGTTATTACCTTTATTTATTTCCGAATTTCACGTAAATGAATTTTAATTCTCATTAGTCTGGGCTGTGTCTCGCGAGACATATATAAGGGAATCTGGTGGCGGCTTTAACACATTGACATTTTGCTTTGTATCTCTGTAAGCATAAGCCCTATTTCCATCAAATTTAGTCGAATATTAGCTTATGACGAGTACTTGAAATACATTTATTAGAATTGTTATGAAGAGGGTATGTCCTCCAGGTTAATTATATATATTCATGAGAAGTGAGAAGGTTCAAGATCAATATTTTATTACTTGTTTACGTTATTTATTTATATTGACACTTAATGATTAAGGCCATTCGTTGGTCAGTCTGTGTCTAAAATTTTGACAAAAAAAGTACTTTTTGGTAGCTTTCTTTAGACCATTTATATAAAAACTTTATAATTGTGCCACCTGCGACAGTTTTAAATAAATTAAAATACATATTTACAGTATAGAAACGTTCCCGAATGGCCTCATCTTCAAGGAAAGTTCATAGCAGCTTTTCTCATGCCGGGTGTCAGTTTGTTCCTGTGTATACACGACTCTCAAGATGACAAAGTTTACCAGTAACTTGAACATCAAAATAATGTGTATATCTGAAATAAGTAAATGAAATATTATTGTCCAGAAGTTGTACCAGTAGTAAGGTATATTGTCCATTGGTGACCCCGAAATGTTGACTATTGAATCCTAGAAAGTGTGCTTTAGTTAAGTTACATTGATTTATTCGTTTTGTTTCAGGCATAGTCTAGAATTGACGAAGCATGTGTATAATCATACACCAGGACTATGCAAAATTGTCCCCGGAGCAGGTAAGATTTGATTTTTTGTAACCAAGATTTTGTAATTGTTGCAATTATGCAAAAATACACAATAAACGTCTTTAGGAATCAAAGACCTTGGTGTAGTAAACTAAGTTTTAAATGATTTGAATATTGTATTGTTGGTAAATTAAAAAAGTGATGTTTGATGATTTGCTTGCCAGATTAAAAACGCTCATTTTGTTATTTGTGGTACATATTTTGTACCGGTAAAACTAAACAACAAACAGTAAAAATATAACTACCAACAGCAAAACTAAACTACCAACAGTAAAACTAAACTACCAACAGTAAAATTAAACTAGAAACAGTAAAACTAAACTACACACAGTAAAAATAAATTTGTTATAATTTGGGAAGAAAATTACCCTATATGTACATAATAAGTTTCACGAGATCTCTGCCTGAATGTTTAGTCGACAAAAAGATAAATCATTCATTGTTGTATACGTTTTATCTCATTTATATCCAATTTCACAGAAGAAGGTATTTAACTCTCATGGAACTGTAAACATAGCGCTAGTAGTCCTTGTTGCTTAGTGGTCCACTGTAATGACATATCTAAACGGATCGTAACTTTGTTGGACTGAAATATATGAGGTCCTGTACTACGATCAGACTTGGTTGGTATTGTGTAGAAACCTTAAAATGTGCTGAATCTGAAATCTTCTTAATGACAAATGAAATGTGATTTTGTAGGCATCATCAATATACAAATTTTTCTGATTTCGCTTTAATCAGATTCCCAAGATGGCAATTACAGCCGATACGTTATTGCAGTAGTCTCTTAGCACGGTCTATAATACAGCCTTACCAGTGGATGTCTTGGGCAAGTTCTACTATTTTTTTGCAGGCATTGGTTATGAAGATATGGAAACTTTACCAAACGGACTCACCCTCATAACATCCGTAAGTTTCTGCATTGATTTTATAACAGTTGAGGTGTTTACAACAGATTTAACAACAAATATATTTTTCACTGTTGATAACATTTAAAATATGAAATGGATGTTCAAAAATTCAAAATTTTTGAATGCGCCCCCTAATGAGCTTGATTAGACGAAATGCGCGTTGGGCGTAGTCAATTTTTACATTGGTATCTTTGATGACATTTAGTGTGTAGATATATTAGTATGTTAAATAGCCTTTAGTACTTGGTGATGTCCGACATATCACTAGCTATGTTTTGCTTTCATCAAATGATATTTCTTACTGTTTAGGGTCTTTTTATGCCTTCATTTTCTTCAAAAATGAAAGAGTATGCAAAACAACACAATGTAAAAGGAAGGATTTACCTGTTTGATTTTAACCAGCCAGACAAAGGAATTGAAGAATTACAAATTGTAGGTGACCAATTCAATCAGTCCAACTTTGTTCCACATGGTATTGGATTATGGCACGACAATACTGGTATTGTTCTATAGTAATCATTCAAGAATATATTTTTACATATTTGGCATTTTTAGGTAAAATAAATACGTAAAAATCACATCAGTATCCTGTAAAATGAAAAGGTACATATAAAAATGTTATTCTGTTACGTTCCGTTTACCGATATGTATACAGGAAACTATAGTTAGACTACATATTTGCGTGGATTAATCAGGAACATTCGGACCTTGAACAGATTAAAGGGTTGAAGTCTATGGAGTATAACAGTAATTAACGAAACAAACGAATCAAGCTTAAACAATATATTTAATTGTTGTATCTGATATTAAATGGAGCTATTTGATAATATTGCACATAATCATCTGATATTTTCGGCCTAATTTGCAAGAATCCATAATAAATAGACGTTGCTCTATAAGTAGGATACAAATTGTTAATCCCAAAAATGTATGGGCAAAAATAAATCCAAAAAGTGTTATTTCACTCCCATACATCTTATTTATAGGACTAGCACGTGCTATTTCAGTAAATCAAACCGATATGATATCTACGCTTTTTCCGTCTGCTACGAATTCAAGAAATAATGTGTACCAGTGTTTTGATATGGTATGATGACATTGAATTTAACCACAAAAACATTTTTTTAGTAGATAAAGTGATTGTGTTGGTAGTAAACCATGGTACTACAGGGGACACAATTGAAAAGTTCCAATTTATAAATAAAAACAATCAACTATTACATGTTCAAACATTTAGAGATCCTGCTATTCACTTGTAAGTATTAAGGCTAACAGTAAGACAATTGGAAGGTCAGTAATGTTTTAAGATTACTAAGATAATAGGGGTAAGATATGGTTTGCGATAAGAAATACAAAAGGTAATGCGTTTTGATAAGAATTTTGAGTAAACAACGTGCGATATTTTTTTACATATACTCGACGTAAATTAGAATCCTTTCGTTACATAGGCATTAAATTATCTTATGTTCTTTTTCACTGATTCAACCGAACATAAAACATTTCTTTTCTATACAGGGCTCAATAACACAAAACCCAGTAATTTTAAGAATGCAGATATGCAACATCCAGTCAGTTAATAATACAACATGTGAAAATTAGAAATTTTTCTAAGTAAAATTTACTTTTATTAAATAAATACTTACCACTATAAATTCTGAGATACTCCCTTAGCGACCTTGACACAGCAGGAAGATAAACAATAGTTCTTGAAATGTTCCCCTCAAACCGGATATCCCATCTCTAATACCCTATTTACCTCATTCCATTTCCCTAAGACTAGGGGATGAAGGGGAGGCAGGGTGGGACCTATAATTTATAATGGTAAGTATTTATTTAATAAAAGTAAATTTTACTTAGAAAAATTTCTAATTTTATATCAATAAATAGCTTACCACTATAAATTCTGAGAAATACAGAATCTATCAGACAGCTGAATCCCCTGATTTCTTGGAAACCAAAGGAAAATTAATTTGCTGAGCTGCCACTATAGGTCCAAGAGAAAAAAGGTTGTCTGCTTGGGCAGACATAGACCTTAGGTAAAAAGAGGTAAAAGAATTTTGACACCTGCAAAAACCTGCGGATAAAACTTCAGAAATAGAAGCAGAATTAAAAAGAGCCCAGGAGGCAGCAAGAGCTCTAACTTCATGAGCTTGAACAGAGTGTCGGGTTAGAAGTTCTTCTCCCGAAGACTCGTAAGCTAAAATAATAGCCCGACAAATCCAAGAAGAAATTGTCTTTGCAGAGATGTCAGAAATACCCTTTTTTAAGGGAAGAAAAAGTCTACTATTCTTGACAGAACGAGTACTCCTAGTTCTGTCCAAATAAATACTAAGGATTCTGACTGGACAAAGAAGCTTAGAAGAAGCATCGTCCGGCAGAGCTGGAATACAGATGGGTTCTGCCCCTCTATCTGGAATCTGATTCTTACCCAAGAAAGAAGGATCTGTTAGAAGAGTAACAGAAGACTTGTTTCTGGAGAAACGAAGACAAGAATCCGAGACAGATAAGGCATGAATCTCGCTTCTTCTTCTACCAGAAGCTAAAGCGATCAAAAAACAACATTTGTAAGCAACAAAACGTATGTCAACTTTCTCTGCTGGCTCAAAAGGGGCAGAATTTAGGGCAGCTGGAACCAAACCTAAATCCCACTGTGGAACTAACTTATTTTGTTTAGGTCTTTCTAAACTAAAGTTTCTAGCTAATAAAGAAATATATTCGTTATTACCAAAATCTGAGCCACCAAGAAGAGAAATAGTCTTACCTATAGCAGATCTGTAACCTTTGATAGTCGAAGGTACCAATTTTTTAACCTCAAAGAGGAAAACTAGGAAGTCTGCTAATTGCTGAACAGTGTCATGGACAGAATCAATTTTCTGTTCACTACACCAATTACAGAAGATGGACCACTTGGCATCATAAACGATGCATGTGGAATCTCTAACAGATCTAGAGATGTGTGAGGCTGCTCTTTCAGAAAAGCCTTTCTGTCTGAGACCCTCCCTGATAGTAACCAGGCGTGAAGGTGCAGAGACTCTGGGTTGGGATGTACCACTTTTCCTCTGAATTGAGATAGTAGATCTCTTCTCAGAGGAAGACGAAGAGGTCTGGCACAAGACAGATGCAGCAGATCTGTGTACCACCCTTGTTTTGGCCAAGCTGGCGCAATAAGAATGATCTTGCAGTCCTCGACTCTGATCTTTGCTAGAACCTGTTGGAGAAATCTGAATGGAGGGAATGCATATGCGAACATTCCTTTCCAAGACAGGGACATTGCGTCCACTGCAAATGCCAGGGGGTCTGGTACTGGAGAAACGAAAGTTTCCAGCTTGTGATTCAGACTGGTAGCAAAGAGGTCCAGAAGAGGACGGTCCCAATGGAGAACAATGGAATCGAAGACTACTTTGAGTAATTCCCATTCCATGTTCACCGGAGAAAGAGACCGAGACAGGGAATCCGCTAGGACATTGAATGTCCCTGGAATATGTCTGACTATTAGAACTATGTTCCACTGAAGACAAAGAAGCAAAATTTCCTTGCAGAGAAGAAAAAGAGCATGGCAGTGAGTTCCTCCCTGATTTCTCAGGTAGGCCACTACAGTAGTATTGTCCGTTGCTAGTACTAATGTCTTTGAGACTAGAAAAGTCTTGAAAGACTGGAGTGCTAACAGGACTGCTCTCATCTCTAGGAGATTGATGTTTTCTTGCTGATGAGCAAGTGACCACACTCCTGAAACTGACTTCCCTTCTAGAAAGGCTCCCCAACCTAGGAGAGAAGCGTCTGTGTACAGGGTTAAGGAGGGTATTGGTTGAGCCAATGCCACACCCTTCAAAACATTTTCCCTGCGAGTCCACCAATCTATGTGAGAAAGAACCACTTGAAGAATAGGAACTGCTGTTTCCCAATCTTCCGAGGTTGCTTCCCAATGTTCTTGGAGATAGAACTGGAGGGGCCGAATGTGAAGACGCCCCAATGGGACCACATCGGCCAGAGAATTCAGATAACCCAGAAGTTGGGAGAACTGTCGTGCAGTAACTGACGAACAGTTGTGGAACATCAGAATTCTCTGACACAGGGACAAAAAATTTTCCTCTGGAGGAAAAATCAGCCCGAGGTCCGTCCTGTAATGTTCCCCCCAAGAACAGAAAACTCTGAGCAGGAAGAATCTCTGACTTCTTCCAAGATATGAGAAAACCCAGATCCAGTAGAAGTGAGATGAAGAGGTGAGTGTGACGAGACAGACATTCTGGGTTGAATTCTTTCAGCAGAGAATCGTCCAGATACGAGTGAATCTGAATAGACAGGGTATGTAGATGAGCTACAACTGTCTGAAACACTCTGGTGAAGACCTGAGGAGCTATAGCCAGGCCAAAAGGGAGGGCCAGAAATTGGAAAACCTTTCCATTCCAAACGAAACGTAGGTATTTCCAGTAGACAAAAGCTATGGAAATGTGGAAATACGCATCTGAGAGATCGAGACTGGTAGTCCACATACCTGGAAGAATACATGACCTGATTGATCTGTTCGTCTCCATTTTGAAATGGGGAACAGAAAGGTAAGTATTCAGAATAGACAGGTCTATAACAGGCCTCATCCCCCCCTGTTTTCTTGGGAACCAAGAAAAGACGAGAATAAAAACCTGGAGTCAACTTATGAGAAGGAAGTTCTTCTATTACTCCTTTCAGTAATAGAGTCTGAACTTCTTCCAACAGGAGAAGGAATTTCTCCTTGTCTGAATTCTGAGACATGGGAATCGGACTTGCTGACAAAGGAGGACGTTCCAGAAACTCTAGATATAACCCCCCCCCCCCCCCCCGAATTACTGACAGTACCCAAACATCTGGGGTGATCTTTTCCCACTGATGTAGAAACTGGGACAATCTTCCTCCCACTGGTATTGAAGGAAGGGGAACATGAAAATGTTCCTCTCCTTCGGGAGAAGTCAGTAAAAAACGAGGGGGCAACAACCTATTTACGAAGGCCAGTCTTCTTGTTTCCTTTAAAACCTTTAGAAGGTTTTTAGGATCAGAAGATTTAGTGACATTGGTCACCTTTCTTCTTTTAACAAAAGCTGACTGATTAGATGAGGAGACAGTAGCAGACCTCTTACCATTAGTCAATTGAACATTGACCTTGAGTGGTTGTGGAGTCTTGGCAATCTCCTCCTGCACCCTCTGAATAGGCAAGCCAAAAATCTTGTCCGAGAGAGGTGACCTGAGTAAGGAATCATTAAGACTTTCACTTACCGAAGATTTCTCCAGAATTTCCCGCCTTTTAGAAAGGGTGAAATTTGCAAGAGTGCCCATCAGAAGGAACTGAGAAGAACCCAGGGCCTGGTCAACCTGTAAAAGGAGTGTTTTGACTTCAGACAAATCATCTCCAGATTTATCTTGAAGCAAAGCTCCTATTCAGCAGAACCCAGAACATGAGAGATGCTACGTAGTAGATTTTCTGACTTTGCCCAAAGAGACTGGGAGAGTCTTAGACCATCTACAGATTTAGCCCCTAGTAGCTGTGCCAAAGATTTGTCACAGACTGGGGCTGTTTTCCCGATAGAGGAGTCGTGAACTTCAAAGTCCTTACTCCTGAATCTACCTGGAAAAGAAGTAGCACCAAAACCTGCAGCAGAAGACCCCTGAGCAGACTTATCAAACAGTTTGTTATCGAGACAGTCGTTAACAAACTGAATAGCTGCAGTAGTGTGATTAGATTCTGGAAAAGACTTGTAAGTGGCAAGTTCTTCCTGGACTAATCCACATGAGGTCTCAAAAGTAGAAACAGTTTTCTTAGGTCTAGGAGGAGATGGACAATGAACATGGGCAACATCTCTTAAGAGAGAGTAAACCCTAGCTCGGAGTTTAGAAGACACAACAGAGTCCTCGACCTCGGATTCCCTAGGGGAACAAACCTGTGAAGACAGGGAAGACCTAAGAGAAGAAACTGCTCTAACTGGGATGCGGGCAACAGAAGTCTCATCATTTTCCACATCTTCCCCAAGGAAGTCAGCTTCCTGGCTACCTGGGGCCATGGAGATAATGTCAGACTCTTCCACCTGAGGAGAAGATATAGAGGCACCATTGCCCTCTAAAGCTGAGACTCTACTAGAAATTGCACCTAATTCCTCCAACATAGATTTTTTAAAATCAGCTAGGGCCTCCTTAAACCCAGAAACCAAAGATGTAGTTTCAGAATTCTGAGACATAGCTGAAGAAATTGGGGCTCTAAAGGAATCCTGCCCACCAAAAGCTGGCTGAGGCCAGCATGGGTAGGGGTACATACCCTGTCCCTGAAAGGATTGGGGAGGGAGACCCCAAGGAGGCAGAGGAAAAGCCTGATACTGAGAGTAAGGTGTACTAGGTACACTAAAACAAGTACAGACTGGAGGTGCAGAGCTTAATCGCATGGCTGAACCTGAAGCAGAGTAAGCGGAGCCAGTACTGTCTACCGACCTGGAATAAGTGTGAGTAACCGTAGACAATGTGGGTATACCGACAAACCTTGGTCTACTAGGAACTGGGTCCTGACTTAGACCCCCACTCCTCAAACTTGTAACTGATGTTACAAGGCTAGTAGAGGAGACGGGTGTCGGAATACCCACAAGGTGATTGGGGCAAGACCCATCCCAAAAGCAGTCGGTACCTGTAATGACACTCTCGTCAAAAGTACTCCGACCTTCAGTTTCATTAATATTTATGCTGGTAAAATCCATAATTATAATGCAAATCTTACCTGACAATAATATACAGAACAATACAAACAATTCAAATAATCAAGAAAAATTGCTAAAATGCAACAAATAAATCTTCCTTCCAATATAGCTAGCTATGCAGCAAAAAATCGTGCCAATCGTTGTCGCAGCAGGAAATGGAATGAGGTAAATAGGGTATTAGAGATGGGATATCCGGTTTGAGGGGAACATTTCAAGAACTATTGTTTATCTTCCTGCTGTGTCAAGGTCGCTAAGGGAGTATCTCAGAATTTATAGTGGTAAGCTATTTATTGATATAAAATATAACAATTTAACATGGCAGGTGTTGACCCCCTTATTCCACACAGTTCGATATGACAACAGCATGCACAATCTACAAAATAAAAAAAGTATCATTAATACACAATATAAAATACAATTCTGTTTGTTGAACAGTGTAAATGTAGATAAAACTAGTTTACTTAAACGAACGTATTTGATAGCGTTGAAATGACAAATTAAACAAAAAATAAAGTCGAGCACACCCAAAGTTATGTGACGATAAAGCGTTTTGACTGGGTGAATGCAAACCGTCGAATGATTTAAATTCCCGCTCTATATGACAGGTGGATACATCCGTGCAAATTACTACATTTTGCCTTCTAACGAAAAGAAATTTATTTATATACTATATGCTGTCAGTGCTGGTTATACGAGGAAAGAATGAAGCTAAAAGATAAATACTTTATTGACGACCTGTAATATAACTGCTAAAATAGTATAAATTAACTTTATTTTCGGTGAGGACTGCCTGATTTCAATTCAACCAAGCCGGCTTTAAATTAACACTTTCAAACAGTGCTTTGTAGAATTTAGATTATGGCAAACTATTTTGTAAGATGCTTGTCACTTTGAGATAAGGAGAATAATAAGATCAGTAACATTGTAATTGAAGGATTTATTGGGATATATTAATTAGTCTTGTAAACCGCTGCGTAAAATTTGCACCATCTTCTGTTTATTACTGATATCGTATGTAATTCGTAGATTGAATCATGATGTATTTGATTACTCTGTACATAATATAGAATGTGTTATAATATGTATTCTTGGATTTCAGTGTGAATGATGTAGCAATGGACAGTGAAACCAGTTTCTACTTTACCAATTATGCATATTACATGGCAACACTCCCACATTTTTTTGAAATGTTGTGGCCATTACGGTACGGTAACCTGATGTATTATGATGGCAAAACTTTCCATAAGCAAGATGATGGATTCATTACAACTAATGGCGTTATAGTATCTCGTGATCAAAAGTAAGGATATTTACAATGTGTTAATTTGTAGTTGTATTTACAATCATTGTGCCATACAACTTTTGATAAATCATCTCACTCGTTTATTCCTGAAGAAAAATCCAAAATAGCACATGCACCTCTTGATGAATTATCTCATTTTTTATCACTGCAGACAAAACCAAACAGAGTGCACAACACTCTTGATGTATCATCTCATATCTCTATCACTGAAGACAAAACCCAAAGGCCTGATAAAAACCAAAAATGTCACTTTCAGTTCATATACAATAAAATCTCTTCAGAAATAAAGGAATTGATGCAGTTAAAACTATCAATATTCTTAATAGAAAAGAAGTGAAATATCAGATCCCTTCATATTTCAAAAATCAATCTATTACTATCGTGTCTTATAAATATACCGACACCATTGTCCGTAAAATCTTCAATTACAAACAAGCATTGTTACGACTTAGACATTAAAACAAACCTACTGAATGCACTTGTTCTCATTCTCCTTTCATAAGCAATCCCTCTGGTCGTGTCATTACTGATGATCTAAACATCATGGACAACAAGAATGTTAAAAACATTATCTCTAGTGGTCCAAAATTCAGAGAACCTCTAACTGGGCAAGAACAATTAGGTCTTTTGGTAAAAAGTCAAATTATAATCTTAGATATTGCATTAAAAATCGACCTAAATCCGTATTCAAAGACAAGTTTGCTATGAGGTGCCTCACTTCCGTCCATGACAAATATGTTGTTCGTCCCTGCAGATATTTCTTCTAATAACATTGTGTTTGTATGTAAGTCACATAACTATGAATGCCTCATTAAAAAACTAGGCATCAAGGTAATTCCACATACAAACGTACCACATTTGACAAAGATGATGTCCTGGCTAGCCTTCATGACTTTTTTGAATATTTATTACCACTAATCATACTTGTATTTGATTAAAAAATTAAATACAAATCCTTACAAGGAAAGATACATAGCCGGCCAATCTACGTGCTCTACCATGTGTGAAATATTAAAAATTCAAAACAAATTTTGGGAATTTAAAATATGTTAGAACCTTTGCTTTCTCAACTCTTTATAAGACTTTGCCTCACAAAAAACTAAATCCCGTCTATGAAATCATTCATAAAGCCTTCGCTTTCACATATGCCTGCACATGTGTAGTTTTAGGTTATGACAATACGTGTTTTCTACTAAAAAACTAAAAGGAAATTATGCTACAGCGAAGAACAGGTTTATATGCTAGATTTTCTGATCGACATATTTGTAACTTTTGGAGGGTGTGTTTTTCAGACAATTGGAATTCCAACGGGTACACACTGTGCATACTCATTGCGAATTGTTTCTCTATTCTTATGATACTTTATTTCTTCGACTTCTTATTAAAGGCAAGAAGATAGCAGAAGATAGGTCCTTTAATTTAACATAATACATGTAGATATATTGATGATGTTCTTTCAATTAACAACCCTCAATTTTTTGAGTGGCTTCCTTTAATATATTCTTCAGAATTGGAAATTAAAGAAACCACATACACAGTTTCATCTATACATCATTTTAGACTTACAACTCCTATTTCTTCGGGATAAATTTAAAAACCAAGGTTGCAAGAAAAAACGACTTGTCCACGCCTTTAATAACTCTTACAATAGATACTACTTCCTTGTCGAAAAATATTCTCTTTTGAAAATATGGTTACAGATAGTTTTCATCAATTTTCGAATTCAGTGTACAGTGAATGTGCTACGATGATTGTTGGATACACCTATAACTGACTTGTGGTATAAGATACCCATCCTTTTTAATCAACTAACCAACTTGCATACTACAATAATTTAAGCGGGATGTTTGACATGCTTTAAAACCTTGTTCACCCCAGCATTTCTTTTGAAATGCCTGTACCAAGTCAGGACCATTGCTGTATAGTAACTATATTTTTTGGTTGTTGTGTATGGTGTTTGTCGGTTTCTCTGATTTCTGGATTGTATTTTTTAGTTTCCTCTGTGTTCGGTATTTTGTTATGTATTTTTACATTGTAAAAATATTCAGTGAATCTAATTGTAACTTTCTTGTTCAGTAAACACAGAACAAACAATCAAAATTCAGGCGGTTTTGTACTACTATCTATCGACATTGATCATTTTAGTAGCAAAGTTGTTTTCTTGTAATCAACAGGTACGTATACATGTTTGAATCACTAGAGAAGAAGTTTCATATTTACACCAGACAGAAAAATGGTACAGTAACTAATCGTCAGGTAATTATGTGCCTTTTGTACTAATGCACAGGTAAGTTTCCTTAAATGGTCTTTAAATTTTATGAAAGCGTTGAAGATACTCCACAAAATTATATTGTTTTCAAAGGCATTTGCTATCTAACATCAGACAATGTCATTGGAAATAGTTCTCAATATATTTCAATATTACTAGATTTGATTACATATTTTTGATTTTCATACATACCATTAGCAAAATGAAGACTAATAACAATTGTCTATATCTACCAGTATATTGAGTTAGAGTTGCACAAGAAACGATTTACCATTTTAATCTTTGTTAGGTGTATGGAGGCCTTCAAGAAGCAATATATTTCCTTTAAAATCCCAATTTTTTTTTAAATGCCCTTCATCCCCTATATTATGACATAAAATCGCCCTTTTTCCTATTCTGGCCTTGTAAATGAGAATAATTTGGTCAAATATTTAAACGTATTTTAAGTTTGCTTACTTGGACCATTGGTTCATGTAAAACTATTGTCATCACTAAGCAACTGGTTTCAGCTTTTTCAACGATATTCTTTTCGGAAACCTATGCAATTTTTTTTTCTAATCTTGGCCACAATCATCCTTTGGGTACCTTATTTCAAATATTTATAAACATTTTCATGAAAACGAGAAAAATAATTACAAGTGTGCCCACGGTCGGTAAGTGGTAGCAAAGTGAAAACGCGACAAGACGTGGGTTTACGACGATGGTCGTTATTTGTTTGTTGACCTTCTGTAAAATATACATGTATTGCGCTTAAATTAAGATTTTTGACACAACTGTCTTTAAAATAACTCCAAAACTGTCAAATCCAGATAACAATATCGTAAATTGTAAAAATGATCAACAATGCCAATAAAACACTTTGTTGATTCAAAATTGGCAGACCCCTACTTATAGGAGTTATTCCCCTTTAATGACAAATTTTTATAAATATTTTCAGTTTTTGCGCTAATTGCAAATATGGTTATCAGTACAACTCCTACAAATAACTTAAATGGTCAAAACATTTTCAGATAGCTCCTTCTACAGATAGCTAAGTTTTGTGTAATAAATAAATTAAAAACTAATAGCATAACAGAGTGAAACTGTAAATAGCCAAAATAATAATGACAAGGCTACATTTTTTGGCACTATTGTCCACTGACTGCTTATAGGTAGTGATAATGTTTCATGCCTTTTTTCAGTATTTACCTTTTAACTTTTACTGAGTTATTTACCGTAAAGACTTTTTTCTTGTTTTCTTCACTTTGTGGTTGATGTTTCAACTTGTTAACTTAAATAGAACTTTAAACAGCATAAGCATTACATACATTAGTCGAGCAATGTTTTATCTGACAACCTCATCTTGTGAAAATAGATGCAAGTCAGTTGTATTCTCAGTGAGCGATTTTAGGCTCCTGCGAGTCTCTGGATTGTTTTCCCCTTCTTTAAAAATCTTCAAGAATAGTGTTTATACACTTACCTGTAGTTTTGATCAAATTAAATAATTCATAAATAACTTATTTTTTTTTATTTCATGTACACATCATGTAATTCATAATTTGCTGCTTTATAGAATAACAAGCCAGTGTGAATATCTATAAGCTATATCCGAGCTGTCTTGTGTTTAATGGTTTATTGTAGTGCTCTAATCTTTATGACCTGTGTATATCTCGTATGAGGCAAACATCTTAATAATTGTTGTACAAACAGTTATGTTTTTCATTAGTATATTAAGTTAAATTCAGCCCCATAGAAAACCCTTTTTGAATCAAATATGATTTGATGTTCTGTGAACGATCGTAATAATAAGTTATTGGAGATAATTAGAAAAGTAATAATTTAATATTTTGATATTTGTCAGTTGTATTTCGGTATATCCATTATCACAATATTATTTACAGACAGTTGGATTACCATCTGTCCCAGACAATCCTACTTTGGACAAAGACGGTAACATTTTAATTGGTACACATCCTATTGCGTGGAAAATATTTGTACATATGGATAACCCGGAACTTTCAGTCCCATCTCAGGTAATTAGCACTGCCCATTCAATACATATTATATTACATGATGCTATATTACATAGGTAGGATAGGTCAATTAAACACATGTACATTGATGTAAAGAAATCTGAGTATATTAATTTTACAGATTTTAATTTTAGTTTATACTGTTGTGTTGAAGGCACCGTACGCCATTTATTCATTTATAGATGACAAGCAACATTATAGAATTAATTACTGCTTTAGTGGTTAATGGAAGGAAATAGTCGACTTCAAGACCTGTACTCAAGGTGACCAGACCTGTCCGAGGCCAGCGGGAGTCATTGAATTTAATCTAGATTGTATTGTATTTGTTTGTTTGTTTGATGTTTAACGCAACTTTCCGAAATTTTTCATCTATTTCATGCGTCCAGTTTTTTATTGGGGGAGGGAGCCGGAGTACCCCCAAAAAACCCGACCTGCGGCAGGAAAACTGGCAATCCTTGTCAATTTAAGTTTGGCGTCGAGTACACCCTGCCCGCAGTTAGACTCGATGTTGACAGACCACGTGATCAATAGTACCTTAACCACTCGGCCACAGAGGCCCTCAATTTAATCTAGATGCAATTAATGTTCCGTGTTTTTGTTTAAGTGTCTTTTGAGAATTATGTTTAGTCAACGATATTATCTTACCGGATTTATATGCTACCCGCTTTAACTTGACGACCACATGATTTCACTCGTTCATGAAGTTCTGCTTAGTTTTCCCGGTTTTGTCATTTTTGTATTTCTTATTATCTTGTCATCTATACTAACTTACCTGTTTACTACAGGTTCTGAAACTTCACATGAAGGATGGAGCTTTGACTAAGGTAACGGAATTACTGAGTGATGATGGTCATACACTCCATGGATCATCTGTAGCATCCATGTATCAAGACGGAATGCTTGTTGGGACAGTATTACATAAACTTCTGTATTGCAAAGTTCTCTATGCAGAATAAAATATTGCATCGAACAAATGTTTCTTGATTCTTGAGCTTAATCAGACAATTATAAAAACGACCAATAAACAAGAGCTGGAAGTCAAGTGCTTATTACAAATCTGGATTCAGAGAAACAAATACACCAACAACCGACACAAAACAAAGACATTCGAGTTACCAAATCCCAAATTGTCCATGAAATGTTAAATCCAGAAAGACTTCACTTGACTAAATGAAAATGTCTGATCGTATTTGAGATGGGTTTCCCATAATGATCAATGAGGTCATGATGACGCATATAAAACTTTTGTACTATGTCACTATCCTTTACTGGGACAGAATACACAAAGAACATTGAACAAACACTAAAATTGGATAAACAGATTTGAACACCCTGCCTTATATAATTTCCAAACTATATATGCTTGCCTGAAATTGTCAAATAATTAAATCTACATAAGACACAATACAAAAAATCAATTATCAGAAAACTTTTTTATTCAAATTCTGTATGTGGTTTTACAATTGTTGGTCAAAGTTTAGTAGTAAAGATTATGAATGAACTTTTTCGGAAATAACTGGAATATGCAAGTTCTTACAACATGAAATACAGAACGATGAGACAATGCAACCTTGTTACAAATCCTGACTTTAGTTGTAATGATTTGGATACTGCTACGCAACATGTTTGTGAATTGATGATAATGTGAGTACGTTGTACTTAACCATTTACTGTGACAAGAAATACTGGTACAATATGTCATTGCTCTTAAAGAACGATAATTCAACTTCAAAAAGGGACAATCATTTTTCTTTCTTGTGTTCCTTTTAGCGAATAATTGTTTAAAATATATTTTCATTTTGACTCAAAGATTATGTTGGAAACTACAATTACTCCATAATAATTTGCAACACGAAAATACAAATGATTCTATATAAGGAGAGGCCTCGGCTGCCGAGTGGTTAAGGTAGTTAGTTATCTACTACTAGTATCGGAAACGTGCCTGTCAAAACTCAGGTTGCGGGAGCGAGCTTTATCGCGTGAATGTGTTTTCGACTCCAACTTTATTTGACAAGGGTTGAAACAAACTCCTGCTTGAGTAGCTTATTAGCCAACAACAATGTCTGGACCAATACCGATCGCAATAACTAACATAAAGTAAAGTTATGAAATGTTAACATACACTGGTTCTGCTTAAATGTTGATTGGTGTATATGTTGAAGTTATTGAATTAGGCCAAATTCATATTTAAAGAAATGAAATGAGCATCCGAAAGAATATTTTGATCATTGAATTTCGAATTAGTTTAGCATTTTCTGAATCTCTTCAGAAGACAAATCTTGTAGAGCATCCTATATTCTTCTCATTTGTAGTAGTGAAAAATTAAGTCGACATCCTTTCATTGTTTTTACTATGGGAATGTTTGTATGTACAGCGTTATTGAACGCGAATAATTTCCTCATTATTCGATGAAAATTATCTTTCAGTTGTAATTAATATAGAAATATAGTCTTCAATAACACTCTTAAATTATCGTTTACATCTCAAAATGTGTATTATTGTCTGAATGAGTGCAAGAAAAGTAGCAAGGAACCCGACCGAACAACAAGAGCCTATTTAAAGTCAAGGCTCAATTACAAATCCGGATAAAGACAAACACATACAATACGAACCAAAACTAAACACAGAAAGTTAGTAACCCGAACCCAATAAAAACCTTGGGTGCACTCGAAAATGTCCGATGATCGTATATAAGATATTGATTTCCTATAACAAACAATTAAGTCAAGGCGATAGAACTTCTTTGACATAGACATAACTAAATATAATGATATTTCAGGTAAAAATAATGATACTTTGATTAATTTTAATGATATTAGTATAAAGTATCATTATACTTCCAGAAAGTATAATGGTAGAAATTAGAAGTATAATTATAGAAAATGTATAATTATTGAAGTATCCTTATTACGACAAGAACCGCCACTCATACATATAATTATATGTCTCTGATCTTATAAAGTATTAACTGAGTGTAGGACTGTTGTGTTCTTTGATTAGGGTTACCAGATCAATATAATTAAGACTCGTATAAACTAACTACATTTTATTATACTATAATTGTATATTACTTTAGTGTATCATTGACAACAGTATTTATAAACCCAAGAGATGCACGTGCAGAACATTAACTGTCAATCACAGATAAGGCGGAGTCAGTAAACAGATGATGAACTTGACTGATGAGAACTATTATCATTACAACCCCCCTCTTGAGACTGAGGAATTAATCATGAAAATATTGACCATGAGAATCAATTACAATGTCTATACAGTTTCTTTGTAGATCCATGAATGAAAGAATGAATGTCACTAATCTAAAATCGCATGCACTAGTAATAAAACTAATTCACTAATTTAACAACCATATGAGACCGTTCTTGAGAATCACATTTAAAACATTACATTAACAAATATAAAATTAAACTGGAAATTAATTTTAAAATAATGTGATACTCAAACAATATCATACAATTGTTAGGTCAGGGTAGACTGCCCTGCCTTCCCTTATCGGTAATCTGAGCAAGGGTATTATTCTGACCCTTAACGTCACTACTCAGAATTTGTGTTTTTTTAATATTCCTCTATGAATCTGACGGGTCTTTTTACGATTCTACCACTTCTAGTAGTACACGATTTATCAATCGGCTTATTAATGTTAACGTTGTCATTCGGTATATCAGGTATTTCATTTTCATCAGAACAGGATTGTTCTTCAAACTTTTCCTCCGTTTTCATTATGTGTCTTCTGTTTCTTCTGTATTCTTGTCCTTCGGGTGTTTGGACAACGAAAGATTTTTGATTGATATTGTTGAAAGCCTACAGTGTCATCGTTCATTAGTTTCGGTAACGATTTGGTGTGCCTATCATAGTAATGTTTTTGCTTTTGTGCTGTTGTTTCAGATTTCTTCTCGCGGTCTTCAAATTATAACACTTTGGTTGTAGTTGCTTTTGCGTTGTCGGCAATGTTGATCTTAATCTCCTATTCATCAATAATTGTGCCGGAGATCCAATATTGTCGATCGGTGTATTTCGATATGCCAAGAGACTCAAGTAAGGATCTTTGCCATCCATCTTAGCTTTTGTGAGCATCTTTTTCACTGTTTGAACGAATCTCTCCGCTAAACCATTTGATTGTTGATAGTGTGGACTAGAGGTCTTGTGTTGAAATCCCAATTGTTTTGCAAATGTTCTGAATTCTGCTGACGTGTATTGCGTTCCAGAGTCACTTCTAACCGTTGACGGTATACCATGTCGAGCAAACACAGACTTCATATGTGCGATTACGCATGTCGATCGCATGTTTTCTAATCTTGCAACTTCAAAGTACTTGGAATAATAATCTACTATTAGTAGATAATTCTCATTATTCCAATGAAATATATCAGTGCCAACACTAGACCATGGCATGTCCGATATTTCACATTCTGTCATTGGTTCTTTTGCATTGGAGTTTATATTTTCCAAACAAATGCTACATTTAGAAATATGGTCTGTAATTTGTCCATTGATACCTGGCCAAAATATAAACTCTCTTGCTAATTTGCGGGTTTTCTCTATCCCTAAATGACCTTCATGTAGTTTGTCCAACATTGATTTTCTCACGCTTGCTGGTATTAGAATTTTTTCCCCTTTCATGATGATACCATCTGTTTCGGACATTTCATCGCGGGAGTTCCAATATTCAACAATATTTTTAGGAATGTTATTCTTATCATCTGGCCATCCTATTCTAATTATTTCTTTCAACGCTTGTAACGATTCATCTTTTGAAGTTTCAGTCTTGACATCCTGTAAATTTTTATCGGTCATTGGAGTATTCTTTACTACCATGTTTACGAAACACTCTATGTCATTTTTCAGTTCATTATGTTTCTCTGTTTTGATTGCAGCTCTTGATAGCAGATCAGGTACTATCATATCTTTCCCAGCCTTGTAGATTAATGAGAAGTCATATTTTTGTAGTCGCAGTAACATTCTCTGAAGTCTTGGTGGAGTACACCCTAGAGGTTTTCTCACGATCATTTCTAACGGTTTGTGGTCAATTTCAACTGTTATCTGTTTGCCATATGTGTAATCATTAAATCTTTCTAATCCAAACAGTACGGCAAGCAATTCACGCTCTATGTTTGCATATCTGCTTTCGGCATCTGTCAGTGACCTTGATGCGTAAGCAACAGGTTTACCATCCTGTAATAATACTGCACCGAGTCCTGATTTCGAGCTATCGCAGCTAACGACCACTGGTTTGTTTACATCATAGAATGTCAACACTGGATTTTTAGTTAATATGTCTTTTAACTTTCTGAACGCTTTCTCTTGTTCGTGTCTCCATACGAATTCAACATCATCATTTAGAAGATTTCTGATTGGCTCCGTTACTATTGACATGTTCGGAACAAACTTTGCTAAGTAGTTTACAGTTCCTAAGATTCTTTGCACTCCTTTTTTGTCAGTCGGTGGGGGCATTTCCCTATCAGTTTCTACTCCTTCTAAACCTTCAAACAACTGCGAGATACGCTTCTGGAATACTTCTTGGGCAGACTTTATACCAAATGGACATCTCAAAAAACAATACCTTCCGAATGTAGTATTGAACGTAGTGAGAATTTGACTCTCTTCATCTAGACGCAATTACCAATTACCACCTGTCATGCGTGTTGTTATGTCCTCAATGGTAGGTAGGGCAAAATGTTCCCGTTTTATGGCCTGATTTAGATTTCTTGGATCTTGCATGTTTTCGGTTTTTCTACAATAACTAGTGAACTAACCCAGTCCGTCGGTTCGTCTACCTTTCTGATAACTTTATTGTCTTCCATATCTTGTAAGGTACTTTTTAGTTTTTCACGAAGAGCGGCGGGTATTTTTCTTGGAGCATTAATTACGGGTGTGACGCTTTTGTCAATTTCAATGTGGTACGGTTTTTCTAAGCAACCTAATCCACTAAACACCTTTGGATACGCTTTTATCGGATCATCAATATTCTTTTGAACGGTCATTATAACCTGTATTAAACGTAAATCATTCGATGCTTTGAAACCCAATATTGGCGATTGATTCGTATCTGTTACGAAAAAATCAAAGTTTTTCTTCTTCAGTGATAATGAGCATTTTCCAATCACTTTCAATTTATCGCCAGAGTAACTTGTAAGAGTGGTGTTTGTATTGCGTAACTTGATGTTAGATAAATTCTTGAAGATCGATAGCGGTAAAATGTTTACCTGTGCACCCGTGTCTATCTTGAACTTCACAGTCTTACCTTGTATTTTAAAAGAGGTAAAGCAAGCATCCTCCTGAATTTCTGTTTTCTTGTTAATGGATCCAACAAAATAATTTTCTTCACAGTCACTGCATGAATCTTCTTCAAGTCCATGCACATTTCTGTACGACTTTGCTTTGCAGTATTTCTGGAAATGATTCATCTTCTTGCATTTATGACATCGTTTCCCATATGCCGGACAATTTCTCTTCTCGCGAGTTGATCCACACTTAGAACAACTAAAGGCTTTGATAGAGACGTTTTTTCCTATTCTTTGTCTCGCCCCGAAATCACTTTGCGCTTTTTCTTGCTTGTGCGACTTTTTTCCAACAGCGTGTACTTGTTCATCGTCGTTTAGTGTTTTCAATTGTTTCCTCGACTCTTCATCGGCACGACATATAGCAACGGCTTTTTGTAATGTCAATCCATCTTCACGAAGTAGACGCTCTTTTACTCTCGACGAATTTGTACCACACACAATTCTGTCAAGAATTAATCCCTCCATTAAATGTTCGAATTCACAGTATTTAGCGATCAGTTTCAGATCGGTCACATATTGATCAATGCTTTCCGTTTGTCTTTGTACACGAGTGTTAAACCTATGTCTGATTACTGTCACGTTCTTCTTTGTAGTACAATAATCTTCAAACTTTTTGAAAAGTGGTTCCAGCTTGTATTCTTCATTAGCCTCAAAATTAAACGTGTTGAAAATTTCTCGGCCATCTAATCCAATTATATATAAAACAGCTTTACACTTTTCCTTTTCGGTTTTGTCACTCATGGCAACATCTAAGTAATAATCCATCGTTTGCCTCCATCGTTTCCATTTTTCGGCAAGATTACCTTCATGGGAAAAGTCCATCTCCGGTGGTTGTCTAAATTGACCATCCATTTAAGCGACTTTTTCTCCAAATAATAATGATAGCATTTACTTAGAGTTCACACCTGACACCACGTTGTGTTCTTTGATTAGGGTTACCAGATCAATATAATTAAGACTCGTATAAACTAACTACATTTTATTATACTATAATTGTATATCACTTTAGTGTATCATTGACAACAGTATTTATAAACCCAAGAGATGCACGTGCAGAACATTAACTGTCAATCACAGATAAGGCGGAGTCAGTAAACAGATGATGAACTTGACTGATGAGAACTATTATCATTACAAGGACAAAATCCCCCCGGAAAAACCGTTTAATTTAGCATATACGGAAAAAAATCCCCCCGTAAAATTGCAAGGCCGTGGGGCATTTTGTACTTTTTGGTAGAGCACGCCAGATGGAATCCGGGTCGTTTCGCTTCGAATCCCGTTCGAAATGAGTCGTTTCGCCCTGATTCCCGTTCGCGTTCACCCTGTGTTGAATGATATATGATATATAAACGTTTGTCAGATAATTGTCTATTACGTGTGCTTGTGTTATGGTTTCTTTAATAATTTACTATTTTTTGTTGAAGTGCATTACCTTAATGGATTAAATGTGTAGGTACATGTTTTCACTCTTTCCATTTTTGACATAATATGCCATCTAAATTATTATAGATGTACAGAAAAAACAAACAAATGTTAAATATTTATTTATGAAGTCAGTTTAACAAAAACAACAACAAAGCATACAATGATCATATGCCGCATAAAAAGCACACTAATACAGCACAAGATTTTAATAAAGCAGAGAGTTAGTCATCAATGTGTAGATGGAACCAACATTCTTCAGAAACTGAATAGTTGTGACCTCGTGTTGTTCTGGTATTGTGACCATTGTTCTGTGAGTATGTTCTGGAGTTTGGTGTATCTTCTGTTTCATTCCCTGCTGTTCAGTCTGCGGTGCCAACATCGTGTTCTGAATGTCGACCTCTTCTTCTCTAAAGTCGTCCATCTGCACGAGGTCTGTGGCCATTGCTTCAGCTTGGTCTGCGTCTGCATCCTCTACTGAACATTGCTGGCATGGGAAGTTTAGCTCTATTACGTTTCTAAGGTTTATCTATACTGCTCTACAGTTATACCCGTCTGGCATTTACGGTGCTGCCAACTATGTATGTGTCACAAGTGATTGCGTGCTGCTTTGTAAAGAATCTTTACAATGAATACAAAGAAAAGACACCGTGAAAGTTGAGTGTGAATGATTCATCAACATCATCTTCTTCATTAAGTGCCTGACTCAGATTTGAGTATATTCGCACTGTTGTCAAGTGACCCAATAAAACAGTTCCACTATAAACAGCTAAAACGTTCCATATTTTACAGTTAAAAACAGGTTGGAGATAATTTAAATGGAGATGGTGATGTTGGCCAGACCCTGGCGGAAGCCATCCAGGGAGTCCATGCTGGCCAGCTGCTGAGGTAAGATGTTCCAGATCTCTATTGCCGATGGGAAGAATGAATACTGCAAAGTTCTTGTACGGGTGTGAGGTTGGAGGAATCTGATGTTGTGGCCTCGAGTGAAAGCACCGGTTGGGATCAGGAATTGGTCAGGTGGAATGTCGACTATGTGGTTTACAATCTTAAATAGAAGGATGGTCTTTATTCTGGCTCTTCTGGTTTGTAAGGCTTCCCATCCAAGATTTGACATCATGGTAGAGATACTGCTTGTTTGCCTATTGTCGTTGGTAACAAATCTTGCACCCCTCCGCTGAACTCTCTCTGGTGCAGTGATGTTATTTTGGATAAGTGGGTCCCAGACTGCAGCTGCGTATTCGACTGTGGGACGTACAAAGGTGGTAAAGGCACGTTCCTTGGCTGACTGGGGACAAGAGCTGATGTTTCTGCGTAAGAAGGCTAGGGTGTTGTTTGCCTTCTTGGTGACAGCATCGACGTGAGTGTTCCAGGACAAGTTTTTGGAGATGTTGAGGCCTAAATATTTAGCGGATTCTACATGCTGGAGTGAGTGACCATGAATGGTGTAGTTGTGGTGGAGTGGATTTCTCTTTTTAGTAATGGTTAGAACTAAACACTTGTCTGGGTTGAACTGCATCTGCCATTGTTGTTCCCATTTGATCAGGTTGTCTAGGTCTTCTTGCAGTAGTTTGCAGTCATCAGTGGTGCTGGCCTTCCTGTACATAAGGCAATCGTCAGCAAAGAGGTGAGTCTGAGATTTGGCGTAACTTGTCATGTCGTTTATATAAGATAGGAATAGTAGTGGACCGAGGATGGTTCCTTGTGGCACTCCAGAAGTGACTGGGTTAGTAGAGGATGATTTCCCTTCTAGTATGACAGTCTGGGTCCGGTCTGATAGGAAGTCCTTGATCCAGGAAAGAATGTTGTTCCTCACTACGTAGTGGTTCAGTTTCGCAAGTTGCCGTTGGTGAGGGACCTTGTCGAAGGCCTTGCTGAAGTCCAGCAGGATACCATTTATTTGTTGGTTATTTTCCAGTGCATTAGCTAAGTCGTTGATGGTAAGTATTAACTGGGTCTCGCAGGACCTTCGCTTGAGGAAGTCGTGTTGTTCGTCAGAAAGGATGTTGAGGTTTCTAGATGGGAGAGGACACTGCTGTTGATGATGTGCTCCAGGATTTTACAACTTATGGAAGTTAAGGATATCGGCCTGTAGTTGGAAGGTTGGCTTCTATCTCCCTTTTTGAATACTGGCGCCTGTGGCTGTTTTCCAGTCAGATGGGATCTTGCCCTGGTTGATGGAGATCTGGAATATTAGCTGCAGAGCTGGAGTGATTTCATTGGCTGTTTCTTTGAGTAGGCGGGCTGGGATGCCGTCAGGTCCAGAAGCCTTGTGTGGATTAAGTCTGGATAGCAGCTTGGTAACCCCATTACGGTGGACAGTAATATCTGGGATGTCTGGTGTTGTGCTCTTGCCAAGACTCGGTAAGTTGGTCATGTCTTCAGTAGTAAAAACAGAAAAAAAAACTGGGAGTTTAGGATATTGGCCTTGGTAGTGCTATCGCTGAAAGTGACACCGTTCCGCTTCAGTGGAGCAACTCCGCATATGTCGTTTTTCTTGCTCTTTATGTAGTTCCTGAACATCTTTGGGCTAGCATCGTCGCCGCATACCATGGTGTTTACATAAGAGTTGTATGCCTCTCTACACTTCTTTTGGGTGAGTTTCTTTGTGTTGCTATAGGACTGCCAGTATTTTGCCTTGTTGGTTTGCTTGGCCCTTTTGTACAGTTTTTCCTTCCGTCTTGATAAGGAACGGACGTCCTTTGTCAACCTGGGTTGAGTTATGCGGGTCGATGTAACTCTCGATGGTATGCATTCGTCCATGATCTCGCTGCATTTCGTTTTGAAGAAGTTCCAAAAGGTGTTTATATCTGTGTCTGTGCTGTATCTTTCTAGCATAGTATTCGATAACTCAGACATCTTTCCTTGGAGTTTACCAATGTCAATTTTCTTCCACATGTAGATTTTATGCTTCGTTGGATTTTGTCTTGAGATGGTGATGTTGGAGTCAGTGAAGACGATGTCATGGTCGCTGATGCCAGGGATTGTTTCGCATCTATTTACTAAGGATGGTCGGTTGGTGAAAAATAGGTCCAAGGTGTTGCTTCCCCTAGTGGGACTATTGACAGTTTGTATGAGGTCAAGATCTTCTTCTAGTGAAAGGTAAGTTTCATTGATGTCTTTCCTGTACTGGTTACCAGTGATGGAGTTTGAGGACCAGTCGATATCAGGTAGGTTAAAGTCTCCGCTCCCCCAAATGGTAGACTTGGGGTTCTTATGGCAGATATCTGTGATTATGGCTGATTATGACACCTCAAATCCATAAGCACGGTCTTTTCTGTAGATTTCATAATCTGTTTCAGCAGGTAGGATTTCGCTGTTTCCAATTGATGGTTTTAGCCAGGTTTCATTGCCGAATATGTCTGGGTTGCTATTGTTTAAGAAGTTCCAAAAACTGTGCTTTTTGGCATTTATGCTTTGAAAGTTAATGGTGGCTACACGGATATTTCTGTTGATGGGTAGTTTGGAGCGCCGATTTTTTTGGTGGTTTGGGCTTGATGTATGCAAGGTGTTCCCAGATTATTGTTGTCAAAGGATGAGTAACTCAGTTCAGTTCTGTTCAGTGACTCATAGATGTTACTGCTGGTGTCAATCATAAATTCAAAAAGACTATACTAGTGGAGAAGTTTGGTATACCACATTGGCAGCAAATCCAAGATGCATTTGATTGTTCGAGAGCTTTGTATATGGTGGTATTCATGTCCATACAGTTTGCATGGTACCAACGGTTACAGTTGTCAAAAGCCACTGCTCGATGTCTCCATGAAGTAATTAACAAATGACAATTATAATTGTTATAATTCAGTTTTATACACAAAGTTCGAAAATAATTTTGCGAAAATACGCTAGTCAGCTTCAACACACAAAATACGCTTTATTGTTTACAGATACACATTGTTTTTATTTAGAGAAGCGACAAGACCCAGGGCGAAACGACTCACTTTATAGGTGCGAATCGACCCAGCCTCAGTATGGGGTGAAACGGCCCGACACGTTCGACTATTTGGTCTTCGTGTTATTCGGTCGGTTTAAATCTAATTTTGTTATCGACTCACAGTTTGTCAGTTTGTGCTACATTTTGGCAGCAAAAGAAAATAGTGATAGTTGTAATAATACGCAAGATATCATCTCTTTTAAATCTGGGACTAGTATAGTTGATTGAGACACCAGTATATAGGTTCCTGTTTAAATGTTCGCGCTTTTTATTTTTTTAGGCGCCATCTTCCAAAAAGAATTTTCATTGAGGAAAGACAACTCAAAGTCGAAACACACGAAATACTTGATTTTATATAACATTTTGATTAATAAAATTTTCACCTAGTAAAATTTGTCATTCTTTTTATGTTACCAACAAAGGGTATATACTTCTTTATTAACTCAAATGTGTGTTTGCTTGTCAACAAGTTTTCGTGACGTCATTAAGAAAAACATGGCGGAAACAACTGAACTGAATGTTGACAGTCTGATTTCTCGGTTGTTAGAGGGTAAACAATATTGTTTAAAATTGTCTATACAATGCTAGAAGTTAGCTACATTACGATGATTAACTTATTAATTATTTTCGTCTTTATTCAAATTCAATTAAATAGTAACAACAAACAGTTGAAATGAAAACTTGAAGAACTTTTTTGACAGAACTCCGCGACTTCTTTTCCGGCTTCAAATAGTTTAGGTTTTACGTACTTATATACTCGAGCTAACGAGATGAATTCATACTTACATTAGTTGATAATTTTTAAAACATGAACGAACATGAAAGATTCGTTTGTTATTATTATAAAACATTGATTTTGAAATTATGCAATAATGCCAGTCAACTCGGCCCGAGGACAACTTGGCCCGGGACATCTCGCCCCGATATTCGAGACAAGTTGACCCGGTTTATATGACAACTCGGACAGCAAAAAGATAAGTCGGCCTTATAGAGGACAACTCGGACCATCCATCAATTTTGAAGTTTTTTAAAAATTTTATCTGATTTAACCAGTATCCTGGTTTTGCCGGTTCTCGATAGCTTAAGATATTACAGAATTAAACTTTTTTTTAGGCAACATATATTATTTATTTTTTACCTGTATGTTTCTTAGATATACTACTTCTTACTTGCAAAAGATAACAGATAAGCGTCCAGTTATTAACGAGAACCGAATTTTTTTTTATATACCTCATTTTTGACATAATGTGTACTCAGGGATTGGGAAGGCCACGCACCATGCGCAATTGGCGCTTCAGTGACTAAAATGGCCCATTGGTGAACAACAGGGAAGGGCCCGAGTGCGCGATAGTAATTTCAGCGACTACCTACACTTAGCGTAGAAATTTGAATTCCCCGATACTAAAAATAGATTACTTTAAATACTCGTCCAATCAAATATCGTAATTGCCTACAATTCTCGGAACTCGTTTTAAAAATAGAGGACTTTAAATACTCGTCCAATCAAATGGATTAAAGAAATAAAATTCTCGGAACTGATTTTAAAAATAGAAATTTACTAAGAAATTCACTCGAACTTTAATGTGATCGAAGTGAAATATAGTATAGTATTGAAGTGAAATATAGTATAGTATTGATTAACTAAACTGACAATAAATTTTATAAGTTTTCGATGCCGAGTATTCAGAATAATCTACTGTACTGATTGTTTTTTTAAATTAAATTGTCTCCGGTCGTGACGCGACGTTTTGCTTTTTTGGTGAGATCAATAACCGTTTGTCGCAAAGAAAATGATAAAATCATTTAATGAAAAAAATGGCCCTTTAAAGTCTGTCAATGGCCCCATAATATAAAAAATGGCCCTTTGGATTGTTCTAAGATGGGGCCATTGTCCCATTATAAAAAAATCCTTCCCAATCACTGTGTACTACGTCACCAGTTCTCGATAAGTATGTGCAATTGACTATGGAGGGCAATTCGGACAATAAAATGCTATGAAACGTAATTAAAATTATTATTCATGTAATTTTCGAACAATAAATCAATTCATTGTTACAAAATATTCAGTTACAGTCAGCAACATATGAAAAACAAAGATGCTTGGCTATGTTTAAAATATTTTCAAGTTCTTATATGTTCTCATTAACTACAATGTCATTACTATCACAGTGTGGGCACCTGAATTTTGAATTTGACCTCACAACATTAACAGGGGAGCAATACCACAAATGTGTCCAATGTTCACATGCTTCGCACTGGGCCCAGTTGACAATTGTTAGTGACACAACATATTTTAATTGTGGTGGATATCGCTGATTACAAACACAGCATGGTATTTCATCTGTATCGTCGTCACTGTCTGAAAACTCGATGCTATCTTCCACATCCAGGGGGGCCTGTGGTCCAAAAACAACACCAGATGTAGAAGGTCTTTCATCATCGATCAATTTCTTCCCATGACGACTGGTTGCGCCAGATTTTTGTTTCTTAGAGTTAGTTCGCTCAACTTTTTGGCCTTTTCTCTTTTGAAAATTTCTTGTGTTTGATTTGCTTTTACATCCTGTCTGTTCCTTGAATTCTCTAATTTTGTTTAACGTAGAATCTTCTGTAATTGTTTTTCCACTTGCGATTTTGGATAAGTTTCTTCTTGGTTTCGATTTTTTGCTTTCTGTCACTTTTTGAACTTGTGTTTGTCTTTTGTCAAGGAAGTCATCAATTGGGCAAATGTCCTGTTCTTCAAAAATTTCAGGATCATTTTCTGTTTGACGAATATTCGACCTATTTTCTGTATTTCTGACAATCTGAGGAAAATCTTGTGAAACTTCCTGTTGAGATGATTCTCTATTTAAATCAGCAGAATTTCCTTGAGAGCATGTTGTCAATTCTTTCACGGCAACTGATGGCATAATCACACTCGGGTCATATGCTTCTGCATTAAGTGGATAGATACCTGTTCGTCTGAAGCCAGAAATAAGATTCACAGTTGTAACGGATTTCAAGTATGCAGTAGAAGCCAACGAACAAACTTCATTTCTTGTTATTAATCGACCAATGTTCTCCCCGAAGAAATTTTTGACATTCTCTGTTGTAGACCTTTTCAAAGGGCCCGAAACATGAAACATCATCCAAAGGGTGTAGAAAATGACTGCAATGTGCAGGCAACACCTGTATGATGATATGATTGTCCTTGGCCCATTCTATCAATTCAATAGAACAATGTGAACCATGGCCGTCGTAAACTACCAGAATTGGACAAGATGCATCCCGGTTTGGGATAAACTTAATAAAATGTTCCTTCAGATAACGCCTGAAAATCTCTGCGTTCGACCAACCAGTAGGAGATAAAACTCCTCAGTACCAGGGAGTCCTCCTACGAGCAGTTCTTCTCTCATCCTCTGCCCCTTAAAGATGAAAAATGGAGGTATGTGTGTTCCCAAGGCATTTCCCCCTCCTATTACAGTGACAGTTTCTGATCGTCCAGATGTTATCGATTGTGCTTTTGAATCTTTATCGCCAACAACCTCAGAAGGTTTATGGTCTGTATTGATACCTTTTTCATCTACGTTGAAGATACATTGAGGTTTATTGGTGAGATTGTACTTGTTCATAGTCTTGTTAAGCTCTTCAAAGTAGTTTTCTACTTTTTCTTTAGTGGCAGCATATGCTCGAGCAGCTTCCAGCGCTCTAGGTTTCACAAGTTTCACTTCATTTCCAACCTACTCATAAAGTTGTAATACCATCTGTTACTTAATGGCTGATCTGTAGTACTTTTTTGACAAAATACAGCGTAATCAGAGGCAATGTTGATCATCTCAGTTCTCGAATAGCTATAACCATACGCGGCAATTTTTTTGCTGAACTAACTTTATTTCTTCTTCTTGACTAAAAAGAGGAGCTGGCCCAGACTTAAATGTGTCAATGTGAATTCTTCCATCAACTCGATCTCTAAGAGTAGTTAAGGGTACATTATACACTTTCTATGCTTTATGGACAGACATTCCATCGTCTTTGACAGCTTGAAATGCGTTCTGTAACCTACTGGGTGAGTATTGTCGAATATTGTGGGAATATGGTAATGTGTATTTGGGATAATTTTGCGTACCTTAATTCGCAACATGGTAATTTTTTTTCTCTCTTTGAGTAAAGCATTGTTCTACTAGCAAAATTGCCGACGAACAGACGACACGTGCAAATTCACGTTTTATGTCAAAACAGAGTTGCGCATAACTATCGAGAACAGGTTAAGGCACGATACTTGTCAGAGAGTACTGGTCACGGAGTAGTTTTAACGCCCCCCCCCCTCCGCCCCCCAGTAGGTCTCGCCAATAAAATGACGAGTAATTCTTGCCATTTTCGTGACCGTGTAGTTATTTTTCAATTAAAATCAACATGAAATGCTTCATTTGGTAGATTTCACTACCTTAAATCCAAAACAAATTGCAATTTTCCCTTTTAAAATACCAGTTTTTTACAAAAACTGTCGAAAAATTGGGTGGCGAGAATTACTTGCCAGCGAGAACTACTCTGTGACCAGTAAATCTTGAATTTTTTGTAAATATATATTTGATGTCTTTTATTATGGGTCAGTGACTTTTTTGGTTTTGAAACAAGGTGCAGTTGTTATACTAGTAGTAAATAAAAATAAGTTTAATTATATTATACCCTTTACTGCAGTGCATAATTACATAACAACAGTTAACAGTAACAACAAAACTATTCAGACAAGATGTTTGACATAGATAAGTAAATAGCACTATAACAGCCCTAATACAAGAAACACAATTACAATACAGCACTATTCTAGTCTTTGAACGTCTGGGGAATACAAAGTGCTTCATATCATCAGGAGCTGACTTGCTGTGATCTGGTTACTGGTGTAGTCAGACCACAACTGTGGTATCTAGCCCTGCACATTGTAGCCACTACAAAAGGCTAAATTTTCCGCCCCTATCTAAAACTCCATACTTTTCCAGTGGCAGTCAAAATTGTGTTCCCTGTGGCCCATCCCACCCCCTTTTCCGTTGATGTATTGTTTGTTAACTTGTTCCCGTCCTAAATAAAGATGAAATACTGCTTGCTGGACGTAAAGCAGACATCCAATCAATCGACCTTCTGTGTATTCTTTCTCTGACAACAGTGTAGCATTCCTTCACTTATCATTTTAAGTTGCAGTGGTATCTTGTTAAGTTCGTTCTGCTCTGGTATCTTTCTGGGTCATACAAGTGCATGTCCTGTGAAAGAACTTGTTCCCAACAATAGCAATATAGCAGGGACTATTGACAAAGTATTATTATGGTCCGAGTTTTCCCCTTCAGGTCAACTTGTATTGATGTGGTCTGAGTTGTCATATAAACCTGGCTGACTTGTCTCAAATATTAGGCAACTCATCGCGGGCCGAGTTGTCTGGCAACCTTATTCAACTTCACACATTTCTGTAACTTACACAAATTATTTTAATTTATTTTATCTGAAAACAAAAGACAAGTGTTTAAGAGCTTTTAAGGCCAAAGAAAAAAATATGTGTGTTTCCGGTTACCCGACCCTACCTATTTTTTTGAAGCCGACCCTAAATTTTTTTTTTGCGTTTTTAACGGAGAATACTTCGAACCGGAAAACTCCCGGTATTGTTCCGGGTTTTAGTTCTATTTTCATACTTCCGCCCCGACATGGCAGCTAAATGTAAACATATTAACGCTTGTAACGATATTGATAGCTCATTTAATGACTGTATTAGTCTAGACTTTTAAAAGCTTTATGGTAAATTCTTGAAACTTACAAGCTTTACACCTACAAAGGTATAAAAGATAAAGGTCAAGATTTAAATTACTAATTTAACCAACACGATTCACGATTCAAAAAAAAAAAAATTAAAAAAAAAAAAATAATCGACCTACCTACCTATTTATAATTCTATGTAACCGGAAACACACATATTTTTTTGTTTGGCCTAACAGAATATAACATTTCACCTATACTAAAAGTCAGTGTTTGAAATGATTTTTTGTGTGTGGCAAATGAAAACTGCTTACTGGGTTTGGTAGAGCCCTAGCTGTGGAACCGTAGCTCTCTAGGTCCTTTGACATTTTATGTCGAAAATGATTTATTAGTGGATATAAATAGAAGGATAAACATCATCCATTAATGAAGAGGTACGGTGTAGGAAAAATGATCAAGGAACAAAATAAACACGTTTGATTAAGCTCACTTCATCCAAATTTCGTTAGAAATGGTGCGCCTAAAATTGTGTTGCAAGAGACGCAAGTTTTTACATAGGAAAAATGAGTCTGCCAAATAAAATAATGTAAAAGGTCCTAAAAAGCTATGGTTCAGCAGCTAGTCGAACCCATGCTCCTTACTAGTACCTATAGTATACTAAAAGTCACCATGTCTGTGCAGATGTTTTTTGCCTGACAAATAAAAACTGCTTAACAACATTTGGTCAAGCTTATGGTCTTTTTGTGGATCTAAAATGGTGCAAATTGAAATCAACACTTATTTTTCACAGCAATTTTCCATAGTAAAATTTGACTTAAATTGAAAAGGAAGTGTTTCTTGCAGGGGTGAAACGATACTGTTACTTCTTTGGCTTGAAAAAACATTAAATCTTTCTAACAATATCTAACATATTTATAGGAAATAAATAATCCCTATAAAAGTCCTTAAAAAACAAGGGACAATTGATGCACTGATACAGCTTTTACAAGGCTCCCCACACCGGAGTGACAAAGTCGCCTACTGGAACCTGAGGTCCCCTTTGGGCGTCTCAAAAGCCTAGTTTAAATCGCCCTGTAATTTTCCTCAATTAGCCCAATGGCAATGGTTTACATGTTTCAGATGGATTACGTGTCATTTGTTTATTTCCCATATACATCTAATTAACGGAAAATGAGGACCGTCAGACCGGTGCTAATTTCGAAGACTGCTAACATCAATCTCTTAAAGTGAAACTATTATGTTTTATCTTGCATGCATTTGTTATTAAAAAAAATAAAGTACATGTAACCTGGAGCCACCAGGTTTGTAATAATGGCCATTCGAGTTCCAGAAAGTTAAAAATAACTCTATGCAGAGTGTGCATGCATGATTCCAGTACAGTATATGAGATATCCATATGGAACAATAGTGTGCTGAAATATAAATAAATAATATGTACTAAAATAGGGATTGGATCCAAACATGAAAATGGCTAATACTCGGCTATTCCTGTCTGCCCTTGGAAAACTTCTGACGGCACAGATTCAGTGCAAACTTTGCACAGCAGCAGAATTTTTCTCCATAGAAATGGATTTCCCATAGATTATATTCAACTACAGTCAAACCTGTCTTAAGCGACCTTTGAAGGGAAATTGTGAAAAAGGTCACATAAGACAGGGGGTCTTTATACACAGGTCATGATGTTTGCAGACCAATAAACAAAGTAATGTTGTCAGCATGTGAAAGAGTTAATTGAAGACCTGCATTGTTTGTTTAATTAAGTAAACAATAAAATATGACATTTATTTTATGTAAATAACACAAGTACAAAATATACAACAATAATGAGCGTTTTGATTGCCGATTGAATTAACGCAGGTCAACTTTATTCCCCCATTTAGTTGTTGTATTTTTCTTTGTACCGGTTTTACCGGTTTCCTTGAGTTTTAACAATAAGCTCTATGAAGAAAGTGCAAGTCGGTTTAGAACCAGTGTACACCGGTTACGTATTGATTATTTCCCTTTGTAAAACAAAATGGCGTAATTATAACAATAAACACGCCGTTATGAGAAACATCATCATTTCCAACCCGAATGGCAACAAAATCGAATGTCGACATTGACGACTATTCAAATTTTACAGGGGAATCTGAACTTCGCTTCTAAGATAATAAAACAGTTTTTGATCGCTTCATACTTTAGTTTTCCGTTTCGAAGAACCTTGATAATTGACAACAATGCCAATAGTCTACGAATCTTCTTTTCGTCAGACAGGGTTTTTTTTATTGCTTAATGATTTTAACAGTCCCGAGAGTCGTTTTAGACAGGTTTTCTTGGTCAAAACGAACGGAAAAGATGGTCGTTAGTCGCGTAAGACAGGGAGTCGTTATATACAGGTAAAATGAATGGGAAAATGCTCGGGAGGAATAAATACGGTCGCATAACACAGGAAGTCGTTATATGGAGGGGGTCGCTAAGACAGGTTTGACTGTATAGAGATAATATATTTGATCAGCTAAAGAACTCATCTGATGCATGAAGATCTAGACAATAAGTACCAAATGCACTAGCATAGAATGTACAGTAATGCAGTATTGTTAGTCAACCTCGAGCTCAGGCAGCTGTTATTGGACTCGTGAGTCTACCCCAATAACCACCAGATACTGCAATTATCCTCCAAAATGCTAAAGTGTTAGGTTTTTGTCTCGCCTGCGACGAAAGTCGCTGGAGGCGAGACATATGTATGGGAATCCGGCGGCGGCGGCGTAAACACTTGACATCTTGCTTCATATATTTGTAAGCCCAAGCCCTAGGTCCATCAAATTTGGTACAGAGGTAGCTTATGATGAGTACTTGTAAGTCAGTCACCTGTCACCTGACCTTGACCTCAATTTCACGGTCCAGCGCCTACGTTAAAGTTTTTGGGTTACGGCAGTTCCTCCGTAACTACACATGGTAGGATGACAATATTTGGTGTATAGGTTGCTGATGACTAGTACATGACTGTCTGGTAGGTGTCACCTGACCTTGACCTCAATTTCACGGTCCAGCGACTACGTTAAAGTTTTTGGGTTACGACAGTTCCTCTGTAACCACGCATGGTAGGATGACAATATTTGGTATATAGGTTGCTGATGACTAGTACATGACTGTCTGGTAGGTGTCACCTGACCTTGACCTCAATTTCACGGTCCAGTGACTATGTTAAAGTTTTTGGGTTACGGCAGTTCCTCTGTAACTACGCATGGTAGGATGACAATATTTGGTATATAGGTTGCTGATGACTAGTACATGACTGTCTGGTAGGTGTCACCTGACCTTGACCTCAATTTCACGGTCCAGCAACTACGTTAAAGTTTTTGGGTTACTACAGTTCCTCTGTAACCACGCATGGTAGGATGACAATATTTGGTATATAGGTTGCTGATGACTAGTACATGACTGTCTGGTAGGTGTCACCTGACCTTGACCTCAATTTCACGGTCCAGCGACTACGTTAAAGTTTTTGGGTTACGACAGTTCCTCGGTAACCACGCATGGTAGGATGACAATATTTGGTATATAGGTTGCTGATGACTAGTTCATGACTGTCTGGTAGGTGTCACCTGACCTTGACCTCAATTTCACAGTCCAGTGACTACGTTAAAGTTTTTGGATTACGGCAGTTCCTCTGTAACTACGCATGGTAGGATGACATTATTTGGTATATAGGTTGCTGATGACTAGTACATGACTGTCTGGTAGGTGTCACCTGACCTTGACCTCATTTTCATGGTCCAGCGACTACGTTAAAGTTTTTGGGTTACGGCAGTTTCTCTGTAACTATGCATGTTAGGATGACAATATTTGGTATATACGTTGCTGATGAATAGTACATGACTGTCTGGTAGGTGTTATTACATAAACCTTTTGTCTCATAAAGCTTTGGTATAATTGATCATCAGAACACCAGTACATAATCAGAAACAATAAATATTTGTACATGTACAAAATGTACCAAAATATACAGATTTTAGAATGTATGATATTATAGTATTGAGGTCAAGATCAACAGTGGCAATTTCTAATTCTAAGATTTTTTTTCAGTCAGAGGATGTCGACCAGGAAAAACTGTACACATGACAGAGGCAGAAGTTCGGGGACTATGCCTCAAGTCAAGAGAGATTTTTCTCAGCCAGCCCATATTGTTAGAACTAGAGGCACCATTGAAAATCTGTGGTTAGTATTGTTATAGACATGATTAAACATAGATTACTAGTAGATACATCTTGCAACATAGTTGGGCATTGCCATGATTATGAAAAGTGTTAAATTTAATTAAGAGGACACTGTAGAAATGTCAGCTAAATGGAGAAGAAAATATTGGTAAGCTTGTTTGATAATGTCTTGGAAATCTCATACCTGTTGTCTCCAATTTATACATGTGATTTTTTTGTGCAGTGGACATAAATGTTTAAAAAAATACTCAAACAGATGAATTAAGGTTTAAAATAAAATAAAAAAAGTCAGTTTAAGAGTATGGTATATAATTCTTGTTTTAGGAGATATCCATGGACAGTATACAGATTTATTACGATTGTTTGAATATGGAGGATTTCCACCAGAGTCAAATTACCTGTTCCTTGGAGATTATGTGGACAGAGGAAAACAGTCACTGGAAACTATTTGTTTACTTTTAGCATATAAAATTAAATATCCTGAGAACTTTTTTCTTTTACGAGGAAACCATGAATGTGCTAGCATCAACAGGATTTATGGGTTTTACGATGAATGTAAGTTTTATCTAATACGACCTATATATTGTCATGTGTGTCATTGTTATCTTCTTCATTGAATCCACCTACATTGTACTCAATTAAAAGAGAACTTTTCGGAAACAGCAAAGCTATACATGGATTTATAGGTGATGATGCCCAAATAATGCTAATGGTAATGCTTATTATCTAAAAATAAAATTATATTTGTTTTTATGATTCATTGAACAGTTTTTAAACAAATAAATAACATTTTAGTTTTTAAATCTTTAAATAAAGCATAAGATTATAGAATAAAAAAATGTGTTGTGAATCCTGCTGTAAATATACAATCTGGAATTTTACAAGTAATGCAGCATTAATTAACCTGCTAACACTTTACAAGGTTTATACCTGAAAAATAACCTCATCTCATAACACTCCTTACATGTCATATTGACAGTATACTGTGGGGAATAGTATAATGGTTTTTACATGACAATCAGTGATCTTGAAAGATTTTTTCAGAATGGCCCTTAGCCCCTTAAAATTAAAATTAATGAGCCATGACACAATTTAATGGGCCATTTTTTGGATGAAATAATTTCAGTTCTCACCATCATGAAACAAACTAAATATAACTTAAGTCTGTTCGTTTGCATATTAATTTTCATAACACAATGAAGGATAAGAAAATAATGATCTCTGTCCTGGTTCATTGACCTCTAAATTATAATAAACCAGATGCGCATTGGAGAGGGGAAATAATAATACGGGAAACAAAAATAACCTAATCAGTCATTACTATATTAAGTAACACGGAAATTACATGGAATGTAGAAAGTAAGGGGATGTGATTCAAGTAAAAAAAAACATGATTTCACAATTAAAGTTCAACAAGACTTGATCAGACAAACACTGTAGTATTGTCAACAGTAAAATAGACTGCGCCATGCAGGCACATAAGTTCAATGCCTCTCTCTGGCCGTTGATGTCACAGGATGGTCTACTTCCATTAGCTTATATTGTTTCCACATTAATTACAATATAAAAATTTAACTATTAAAGATATAATAAACATTCTTTCTTTCTTTCTTTCTTTCTTCTCCTTGTATTTTAATCGAAGTGACCATCAGCACATTTTCTGTTTGTCAGTTTATTTTAACTTTTATTTAAGGCAAAAGAAGATTTACAGTAAAATTGTGGAAAACCTTCACAGATTGTTTTAATTGCTTACCAATAGCTGCAATTATAGATGAAAAAATATTTTGTTGTCATGGAGGTATGTATGCAGACTAAGACCATCTACATGAATAGTTGTAACTTGTATACATATTATTTCATGGTGGTATTTATACTTTATAATTATTGCATTGTAAAATTGTAAAATAAGTTAAAATTATCAATAGTTGAGGTTAGTTGTCATTGATGATAAAATCAGACACCTGTAAAGGTCCATAACATAAAATATCAGTATATATTGTAATATAATTATTACTTAAAATTTTGTTCTTACAAATAAAATTTATATGATGTCAATGTTAACACCAAATACACACACAAAACATTTTTTTTATATATCTCTCTAAATAACTTCCAACAGAATAACCCATATAAAATAAATTGGAGTTACCTCTCTTTGACCATAATATTGACAATTTTGTCAGTACTGACTTAATGAGATTAAAGGTTAAACTTGTCTGAATAAACATCTTATCAAGGTATTGTACATGTACCTTGCAAAGTTCTTAAAAAAATGTCATTGTTATGAAACATTAGACTTGCTGTCTGAACGGACAACTTATTGTGGTATTATACCCAATAAGATTTAGGACTACTTATAGTTTTATGGAATGAGACATGCTGTTTTCAAAGTTTGATATTTTGTAGGTCTTTCACCAGACTTGCAGTCAATGGAACAGATAAGACGTATTATGAGACCAACAGATGTCCCTGATACAGGTGAGTTTAGTTTCTAAAAGAGTAATTCCATTAATAAGTTAAATGGGATAATATTATCTGATAGATTTTCTTTAGTCAGGCCAACATCTTCCTTTAACTTGATAAACAGTTACAACCTAATGAGATTGTTTTACAGGCACAATTTTGTAGGACTGTTATGAGGTGATGCACAAATGCAGATGTTTGGGTATTGTGTGCCATACTTGTTGTAGGGTTTGATACAATAAACCAGTGATTGTATTGTGTATTACAGGTTTGTTATGTGATCTGTTGTGGTCAGATCCAGACAAAGATGTACAAGGCTGGGGAGAGAATGACAGAGGTGTATCCTTTACTTTCGGTGGTGATGTTGTCAGTAAATTCCTAAACAGACATGATTTAGACCTTATATGTAGGGCACATCAGGTAAAGACACAGATGATAACTTTTATGTATGCGAGTCTGCATGTTTTTATTGAGAAATCAAGATAGGTGTTCTGTAGTTGTTTTTAGCATGTAAGGAATAATGAGATATTTTCAGAACATGTACAGTTTTATGTAGAAAATGCTTGTGACTTAAAAAAGGTCCTGGATTTATTTTATACAGAAAATATTGTGTACATTTTACCTGGGTAGAAAGTAGCTACTTGTTGATACTGAAATCTTCAAGTTTAAAACATTGTATGTTGTGTTCTCTTCCTAGACTTGGTCTTAACTAAGACTCGGAAATAGTGTTAAGGTTTAAACATTTTAATCTCACCAAGCAAGATAAATAACTGGTACTCTTAGAGAATAGGTTGTTGAGGGTGGGGTAAATAATATAATAAAAAAATTCATACAATTCAACTTAGATTAATTTTGATTTGTAGTGTTTATTAACTAATATGACATTTAACAGTTGTTACATTTTTAATATGGTATACTTTAAACATTGCAGGTGGTAGAAGATGGGTATGAATTCTTTGCAAAGAGACAGTTGGTAACTTTGTTTTCGGCACCAAATTACTGTGGAGAGTTTGACAATGCTGGAGGAATGATGTCAGTAGATGAAACATTGATGTGCTCATTTCAGGTATACATAGTCTTACAAAGTGGTTAACACACAGTAGTGTTCTAGGATCTACCATCACCGTGGAAAGTGATTTCTTTTGCATAGGAAAGTCAACTTTTTAGCTCACAGGGTCAGGTTAGTTATTGTTATCACTTTGCGTCCGTCTGCGTCATTGTCGTCGTTGGCGTCTGTAAACTGTTTACATTTTAATCTTCTTCTCTGAAACCAAACTTGGCCATAATGTTCATAGGATGGTCCTTTACAAAGTTTATGTTTTTTATTTGGATTGGTAAACAAATATGGCCACCACTGCAAGACATATTTTAACATAGGACCCTATGGTAAAAAAGTTTAAAAGGGCTTCTTCTCTGAAACCCTTGAACCAATCAAAACAAAACTTTTTAGCAATATTGTTTGGAAGGTCTTTTATAAAGTTTATGTTTTCTATGCCAACTGGAAATTCAAAATGGCCAACAACACAGGACTTAGTTTAACATAGGACCCTATGGGGAAAAGTTTTAAAAGGCTTCTTCTCTGAAACCTGTTAACCAATGGAAACAAAAACTTACTAGCAATATTGTTTGGATGGTCCTCTATAAAGTTTGTGTTTTTTATGGCAATTGGAAATTTAAAATGGCCACCACCACAGGACTTAGTTTAACATAGGACCCTATTGGAAAAAGTTTAAAAAGCTTCTTCTCTGAAACCCGTTAACCAATATAAACAAAACTTACTAGCAATATTGTTTGGATGGTCCTCTATAAAGTTTGTGTTTTTTATGACAATATATTCAAAATGGCCACCAACGCAGGACGTACCGTATTTTCCGCACGATAAGTCGACACTTTTTTTCTTGGGAGTCCTATCCTCGACCTATCGTCCGAATCGACTTATCTAAGGCTTGAATCAGAAAAAGTCGGATGTGGAAATTTTTTTTTTCGTGTGCTGATAATTTCAGTTTTCTTTTGCAGGATTCTAAGGACACTGTATGCAATGTTACTGCATTCATTTTTGTATAAATAAACGAAATAAATTATGCATAGACATGTTTTTGTTTATCTTTATTTTTCTGCGATTTTGGATGCAGGAAGTGAATTCTGCTTTATAAAGAAGGGAAACGAAACCGGAGAAACTATGTTTCGATGTCGTTAAAATTTATAATTATGCGTTCTGATTGTAGTTTAAAAACAAAAATTTGATATTATCAGAGAAACCTTCCAACAAACAGGACGAAGAAAACCTAACGAGAACAATTAAACTTTCCCGATTGTCATGAATTTTAGTGCTCCTTTGAACGGAGGTATGATACATGCAAATAAACATCTGGAACATGCGCGTTAGTTTATATTTCTTCAAAAATGGCGGGATATATTACGATATGGTTTTCGTGTATTTATATGGGTCTTTCGTTTCGAATTAATATCGAATTGGGCAATTAAAGGAACAAACGTTGATTATTATCTTGACTCGTTGATTGAAGCCAGGTTTAAATTTGAAAATGAGATAATTAGCTAGGGACGCTCTGTCGGTTGGGGCTATGTGGATCGATCACCTGTTCAGGTGACAGGTGTTCAGCCAGGTATGCATAATACTTTTAATTAATAAAATAATTGAATGGAAATTATTGTTTTAAGGAGATAACAACCGAAATGACATCAATCAATATGCACTTTTCTCCTTCACGTACAGACGCTGACATTTTAAAGCGAAGTTTCGTACACATTTTTAAGCGAAGTTTCGTACACATTTTATAACGATCTACCCAGGCCTCAACAAAATTTATTAAACAATTTTATTCTAAATATTAACAACTTGTCAATATATGGTTGGTGACATAGAATCTTTCTA
Source organism: Limnoperna fortunei (assembly GCA_944474755.1). Classification (NCBI taxonomy): domain Eukaryota; kingdom Metazoa; phylum Mollusca; class Bivalvia; order Mytilida; family Modiolidae; genus Limnoperna; species Limnoperna fortunei. The sequence continues at coordinate 8,759,175 of OX104113.1, forward strand.
GAGCTGGATAACTTATCAAAGTTAATGGTCACGGATACGTCGACTTATTGACCGAATTCGACTTATCTATGTTTTTTTACCCGAATTTTACCAAAAATCGTCTATTCGACTTATCGTCCACATCGACTAAACGTGCGGAAAATACGGTAGTTTAACATAGGACCCTTTGGGAAAAAAGTTTAAAAGGCTTCTCTGAAACCGGTTAGCCAATGGAAACAAAACTTACTAGCAATATTGTTTGGGTGGTCCTCTATAAAGTTCATGTTTTTTTATCCCAATCGTAAATTCAAAATGGCCGCCACCTCAGGACTTGGTTTAACATTGAACCCTATAGGAATAAGGTTCAAAAAGGCTTCTTCTCTGAAACCGTTTAACCAATGGAAACAAAACTTCCTACCAATATTATTTTGGATGGTCATTTATAAAGTTTGTGTTTTTTATGCCAATTGGAAAATCAAAATGGCCACCATAGCCAAACTTAATTTAACACAGGACCGTTTGGGAACAATTTTAAAAAGGCTTCTCCTCTAAAACTAGTTATCCAATGGAAACAAAACTTACTAGCAATATTGTTTGGATGGTCCTCTTTGAAATTTATGTTTTTTTATGCCAATAGGAAAATCAAAATGGCCACAACAGCATTACATAGATTAACAGTAGACCCTATGGGAAAAAGTTTTATTAGGTTTCTTTTCTGAAAATGATTAACCAATGGAAACAAAACTTTCTAGTAATATCGTTTGGATGGTCCTCTTTAAAGTTTATTGAAAATTACAGGACTTTCTTTAACATCATGGAAATGCCATGTGCATTACTTATAAAATCAGGTGAGCAATACAGGCTCTTAAGAGCCTCTGGTTTGTCCTGGTTACCTGTGGTCAAGTACATTTTAAAAGTCGGGATTGTTAAAAAAAAGTTCATACTGGCCCTGTCATGATACAATAATATATTTTATTCAACAGTTGTGAAATCAAGGTAAAAAATCAAGTGTGGATGATTGTTTTGGTTATCAGTTGCTCAGTGTTATACAGGTGCATGTAATTAGTGAGCTTTCAACGCTGCTGCAGAACATTTTTAAGAACTATTAAGAATATCAAATGGCAATATCTCTTTTTTGGGGAAACAATTGTCTTTTTTTGTTTTTGTTGTTTTAAATTGGTATTAAATGAATTAAATATATAATATTTAATTTTTTTACTACCCACATTGACTTGTAAAAAAAAATATCACTTACCCTTAACTGGATGAAAAATAATTTAATATGTTACACATAGTCATTAACACACAGGTCATTTCAGGTATACTGTTGTTGACACATATATCATTTTACATATTGAATCTTGTAAAATTAGTGTTTATTATGTTCCTAGTAATTGTGGAGGTACAGAATATTATGCATTTAAAATATGCTTGTTATTATTATTGTCTGTGTGTCTATACAAACTGTTTGCATTTTAGATCTTGAAGCCATCAGAAAAGAAAGCAAAGTATCAATATGGAGGATTAAACTCTGGCAGACCAGTAACACCTCCACGGGGCCCACAGGCTCAGAAAAAGAAATGACAGTAACTTAGACTACAACAGCTTGACCAGGACTTTACATATCAGGTTCTAATGCTTGTCAACAGTACTAAACTGATTGGACAGAAATCCACCGTCTATGCACCCCTTAATCTATTAAAAGACTAGAAATTAATTTTGAGAGCTGCTTGTGTTTCTGTATGTAATATTGGTCTGCTCGTCTTTACTAGACTGTTAAAACATGAACAGTTACTTGATTTTCAGTTACGGTACATATATGTATCATAGATGATTTGTTTATTTACACTATTATTACTTAAATGGCATACTTAAATATAACACATAGATGGAGCCACTGGTTTTGTATGTTGGAGTTTTCTGTGCTAATCACGGCAATATAATGTGTAAACACTCATATTTGTAGATTATGATACTTGTACAAAAATGTATTAATACTAAACCAACTGTTACTTATGTGATGGTCATATATACTTGTGTTGCTTAGCGGATTTTTCTGTATCATTTTGTTGGTTTTCTTGACCTAATATGACAATTTCACCTTAATTTTTGAGTGACATTCAGCCTGGTTAACCTTTGCTTTTTTGAAAACAACCAATATTTTCATACATGGATGTTGGTGATAACTTGTAAATACAGCACTTTGTGTAGTGATTGTCTGACCGATTGGAATTTATGTATTCTGGTAATGGTAGAATATTACAGTAGCAGAATTATTTGATCAGAACTCAGAATTTCCATCAGTTGTTCTATACTTTCTTTAAAAACATGTACCATTAAGGAATTTATCTTTAGCATTTGAAATTCATTACAATTCTTATGACTTATATTTTGTGCAAATTTCTGAAGTTTACCAGTTTTATATTCACTGTTACAAGAAATTATATCCTATAATTTTTTAATGAAAATAAAGCACTTTGTTCCATTTTCATACTTTTGATTTTTGTTGATTCAATTTTGCACATTGACAAAAAGAAATGTAATATCTTAAAATATTAATTTCCTGGTTTTATTGATCATTATTTTCATTTCATTGTTATGTAAATAAAGCAGAACAAAGATCTACATTATTTTAATTTTTGTCCATGTGTTGAAGCATTACTATGCAAAATGGTTTGTTGTATTTCTATTTTTATTTTAATTAATATTAAAGTAATGTAAATTAATATATTTTGTTTATCCTAAATCTGTTAACATTAGTTGCTATTTAAGCAGTAATTTTAATGTTTTTAGATGTCTGGGCAATAATTCTTATTATCTATGCATTATGTTACTGTTATTTTTTTGTTATGTCAATTATTTATACCTACGCTAAAATAAATATATAATGTATACAAATTTGTAATATTCTTGTTTTGTTCTCACCTGACATTTTTGTTTATTGTCCTTTTTTTCTGTATTAACTAGACAGCATAACCCATCAGTTTTAATTTTTGAACTAATGGTAAAAGAGTTATAAAATTATATATCACAGTAAACTAAATTTCCACATATATATCACAGTAAACACAATTTCCACATTGCTTGAGTGTAAAAAATGTTTTCCCAGAAGCTCTTTTTTTGTGAATTTATTCATTTTAAAAAACTAATATACACTTTCCATACTTTCTTAATAGTCCATAGAGATATTGTATATACACCACGTTTAATATTTATCCAGAGTGTTTCACACGTTATGAAACGATTGTATTCACAGATTAGTCTTGTGGTTTGTCCTTTTTTCATGTTTTCATTTTTTTGTCATCTACTTTTATTTATTATGTTCCTTACTTGTATCAATGATGTCAAACATAATTCTATGTGTTTTAACGAAACATACATAACTTTTTAAGACAGAATATTTAACAGCATTACAACTGTAACCTATTGATGGAACTGAGAGGGTGCATATTTTAATTTATAAAAATTCATTTTATCAATATCAGATTCATTCGATTACTCAAGATTGTTTACCTGTAAATGTTATAAATTAAAACATTATTTTGTATTGACAAGACAGCAGTATTCTGATTGGAAGAAAACCCCACATTCTCCTTGTATCATATCTTTTAGTTTCTACATAGTTCTATTATACATGTATATACATTGCTTTAAGTGGCTCTGAAAGTTTTGTACATATTCTATGTACATAGAATGAAAATAAGATTTTAACATTATGCTGATGGTTTGTTACTGAGAGAAATGTTCATGATATTTAAATAACAACATAAATACTAAGTGTTACTTTTTATGCCTGAAAACAAATCAATTGCTCCAAGTTGAATTTGTTGTATCGAGTACGATACAGTTATTGAGAAGTAGAGCAAAACAAAGTTAAGTTTTACAGCCTTTTAACTTATTGGTCTACAACTAGGTCAGAAGGACCTGCCTTTTTTATGTAGCACAAATTCGAAATAGTTGACAATATCATGGTTTGTAATGAAATCACAAATAATTATTTTAAAAGGGGTTGGGAATGTTAAATGTTAAAATGATGACCAGGACATAAAATATTGCTGCCAAAGCTGTACAAACGATTTGATGTAAACTGTTATCTCATTGTCTATTGACCAAGACTCATTATAAGAAAATGGCAAAGAAAACCGACCGAACAACAAGAGCCAAAAGCCAAGGGACAGTTACAAATCCGGATATAGACAAACACAACACAGAAAACCCGAACCCAATAAACGGGACGAGTAAGCCGTGCCTGCCTCTTATTAGACACACGTCGAGTTACTCATTGTCTAGTCTAGGGAAAAGTCAAATCAAGGATATACCTTTTGGTTCGGTTCCTTGTCATATAAAGTACAACTTTTCTAAATGTGTGCCATTTTTATCAAACAGGAGTGAAAAAACAAAATAAATTATTTCCTCAATTACGGTAGCTCGAATAACAGAAAACAACCGAAAACAAGAGGAATAACCGAAAACAATAAAAAAGTGACCGAAAAACGCATTAAAATTAATGTTTTTTTGTTCAAAACTGTATGTTTAACGTAATAGAAACGCTATGCAAAAAGTTTTATGAAAAAATATTAATGTATGACAAAGTTATAGCACTTTTTCCTTCATGCCATACAAATACGATAATATACGTTTATTCAATATGGCGACTGAATATCACGTGATTCGATCAAAGTACTGCAAATGCTGTAATTAGGCGTGAAATATTGGCTGCATGGTGATAATTGATAATTCTGTACCAATGTAACTTTGGCTTTATGAAAATAAAGATATAATAAATACAAGAATAGAATAAATTATGTATCAAACATATATTTTGTTTTATTTTGTCCATTTACTTTTGTTCCTTAATTAAACATACATGTTAAGGTACATTCATACAACGTATATAAAAAATGAATATTTTGTCGCTACAGTCGTTGCCTCCGATCTGCATGATGATGATTCTCGGTTTTTAATAGATAAGGAGTCCAGATTCGATGTTACGAGTAAGAGTGGGAACATGTGCCCCGCTGAACCCATGGAAAAAGACGTTGACTTTGCCCCGACAGTTAGTTGGATCTTCCCATTTGTGTGGTTGTTCTGGATCTTGCAGTAGTTTACGAAGATGTTCGATGAAGCTGTCACCGAGCACTAAAACGTTCATATTGTTGATATTCAATGAATGAATGCTCCAATAAATTTCCACTCGCTATTAATATTTTTTCTTCCGCTGTGAACAGTACTCATATCAAAATTGGTAAAAAGCTCTAAAAATTAACAACAATTGACTGTATCATTATTTTACCATTGATGTTTTAATCTTCTCTTTATGTACAAGCTGAACACTGTTCATACAGGATTTGATCATACTTAATTATGTAATTAGAGATTTAATCAAGGTGATTAAGTGGCGCGTGCCCTTTGATAATTAATTGAAAAGGTGTGAAAGGTGCGATATCAACGCTTGTCATACCAATTATAATTAATTAAAACGTTTTAATTCCATGCAATAATTAGGTAATAATTAATAAAAGAAAACAAGAATGTTGATTAGTTTAACGAGGTTTGATTTAATGAGCATCCTGTGTTCACCTATTTGTATATAAGTAGAGAATTATTAAATAAAAGTCTCATAAACACATTAGCTATACCTACAGAATTTTATCACTTCTCAAATACGATACCAACATGATAACTTACGTAAAAGGAGAACACGATGTCCTTTCCAACTTTTACCCATGCCAGTTAGAATATGAAGGACAAAACTACCACAGCGCAGAACACCTCTACCAGTGTAAAAAGGCAATTCACCATGGATTTTATGCGCTAGAACGTCATAATGCAAAAAGAGCTAAACAGCTTTCCAACAGTATAAGAAGAACATCTAGCCATTGGGACGAGAATAAAGCCCTTCTTATGTCTGAGATCCTTAAGATTAAATTCCAGCAATGCAAATTATTCCGAGACACTCTAATGCAGACCATTGGATACATCGCCCATGATGTTCCCGATTCTTTTTGGGGAACCGGAGTACGTGGAAAAGGACAGAATGTGTTTGGACTTTTATTAGCCACCCTTAGACTTTCTGTGTCATAATTTGTTAATGTTTTACACGCTGTTAATACATTTTTACATCGCAATGTAATGTTGTAACTATTCTATAAATAAAATTATATACTGCTTTGATTTTTTGTATTTGTTCTACTCGAATATGGTAATCAAGTTTTCTTGTGCAAACAAAATGATCACAAAATAAAACACAATATATGCATGATACATAATTTGTTTTATTCTTTTATTATTATGTCGTTACTCTCATCAAGCCAAAGGTACATTGGTACAGAGAAAATAATTATCAATTATCACCCTGCGGCCTAATCATAAAGCGGATCACAGCATTTCCGGTACTTTGATCGAATCACGTGATATTCAGTCGCCATATTGATGTATATTATCAAACATTATATGGCATGAAGAAAAAAGTGATATAACTTTGTCATACATTAATATTTTTTCATAAAACTTTTTGCATAGCGTTTCTATTACGTTAAACATACAGTTATGAACAAAAAACATTAATTTTAATGCGTTTTTCGGTAACTTTTTTATTGTTTTCGGTTATTCCTCTTGTTTTCGGTTGTTTTCTGTTATTCGTGGTACCCCCTCAATTATTATCCATCATTTTGTAAAAAAAAATCTTTTAAAATGTTCTTTTCTAATACCTCTAGGCCGATTTCAACCTAGCATGGTACAGATAATCCTTATATAAATTCGAACATTTTATCTCAAAATATGGTTACCAAATTTTTAAATCAGCGCGCTGGGATGTACTTTTAGTATGACAAGCTCAAATGTGATCTATATTCTCATGCAGAAATTGACGTAGTTTAACGTACATTACATTTTTAATGAAAAAAGTATAATTTTATGAATGTAGCAAATGGAATTTCCCTTGATGAACAATAGAAACATGAAAACCTCAAGACACCACTAGGCTATTTAAAAACAGAATCAAAGATACTGAAGAGTATCTAGGAAACGAATAGTCGAGGACAGACAGGTGACAAAAACCGGGAGTAAGTCAAAGTGCTCGGGAAGGGTAAGAAACTCCTGCTCCACGCTTTACACCCGTCGTATCACAAAGGCTTAAATCCGATAAACAGTAATATCCGGGGCATTCGTAATCTAGTGAAGTAGGGAATATGGTTATGACCTACTGAACAAATTAGAGGTCATTTGTGTCATATCCCGCAAGGTCAAAGTCACGATAGCATTGTAAAAAATTTTAAGTGATGACTTACATTTTGCCATTGTGAACCTATGATTAAGCAGCTTTTCTTTCAGCAGACACTCCCAAAATAGCTGAATAGTTAATACAGGCCCTTCAAATGATATTGAAGGAGATGATACCTAAATAGGCCGCAAACACAATGTTTATGCCCTACAATCAACTATGTAAACTAACTGCAATATCGAAATCCATTTAACAGCGGATGGGCTTTAATTGTCAGCAGAAGTGTAGTCAGTAGACCTGTAGTTTACTATATATTCATCTGAAAAGTTCGCACCTATGTGAATTGTCTTGAAAAAGCACACATGTCTTGGCTTGACTAATTAAATGAAAACGAAGACCAATGAGACAAATCTTATACATTGTCTTCGTTTGATCTCCTTTCACAATTTAATATTTATTACGTCTGCCCAAATGTTCAGTGCTGGCACTAACTTTTCGAAACTTGGACCATACTGAAAGGGTTATCAGTGCTCGACCACAGCATAGAGCCTAGAGCTTCCCCAGATGGTGGATAGGAGAGTCTTTCTAGTTTTGGGGTTGTCGTATGTCATAATATGGAAAGCATGCCTGCAAACCTTAATGGCCATCCTCACAAGTCAGAGTTTCTGTGTCCACAGAAACCCTGACTTGTGAGGATTCTTAATGGCCAACGTATTTGCAGAGTATAATAAAGACCCTTTTGTAGATTTCGTAAACGATTCTGTTCATTGTAGCCCCTACTAAAGGCTAAATTTAAAAATAGTGTTCACCTTTCTCCATCCTTTTACCGGTTGATTTATTGTATGTTAATTTGTTCTTGTAAAATGCCCATGTTAAGGCACATTTGTCGACGAGTTAGTGCACCATTGCAAGAACAGAAAATGGCAAATCTTCCAAAAGATCGTGTTTTTCCCGACGAACCACAATTCACATCAGTTGGTGTGGATTATTTTGGGCCATTTGAAGTGAAACAACGAAGGTGTCGTCTTAAACGCTATGGAGTTATTTTTTACGTGTTTAGCGAGCCGAGCCGTGCATTTGAAAGTTGCCTTTTCACTGGATATTGATTCGTACATAAACCTTTTACGCTGATTTATTGTTCGTCGTGGGCAGTTTACAAAGATTAGGTCAGATAACGGCACAAACTTTATCGGGGCTGAACGAGAACTTCAGAGAGCGATAACTGAGTGGAATATGGCTCAAATTGAAAAGTGTATGTTATCATCTGCAAACCACCAAGGTACGGTCAGACGTAATATGCATATACAACCAACCTTCATTACATAAAATTATTAAATGAAAGGCAAACACAAATGTACACATTTTGCTAATCTAATAACGATTTTTTAATGTATGCATTATTATCCAACAAAACCTAAAATTTCGATTAACATACCGCATACAGTGATCATGGTGACAAATCAAACACACCGCGCCTGTGCTACCGAAATTAAACTAGAAATTACATGCATGAAAATACGTCTAATTGTGATTAAAACCTTATGAATAATATTCAAAACTGCTTTATAGTAGCAATTACACATCTATATCAAAATAAAAAACTCACCAATTATGAAATATCTCCACATAATCAACACAGCGATAACAACATGTTTACACATTTACTGACCGTTCGGAACACTCTAAATGCCTAACAAAAAACACTGCATACACACATGTAATCGTTGAAAAATATTGTTGTCCACTAGAAAAATTGGACATTACATACCAGCCCTCTAATTGTGGAGCAATGCGGAACAATTACAACAAATATATGCCAAAAATAAGTCATACAAAAAAATGTGCTCCCTGCACAGAAGAAACTCAAAATACCATATGCATGAATATCAACACAAATTGCAATTGTCCTACAAGATACTTGCAAAATTATACAATAACAAATATAACCTCAAAACTCTCACACTATTCGGAAAATTCAGTCACACTCCAGAACCGTACATAACTTGTCAACGGGACGTATAAGAACATTTGAACCAAGTTTAACTTTCACTTGACGAATAAGTCCGTGACGATCAGGAATTGTCTCTTGCACTATACCAACAGGCCATGCATTTCTAGGAGCACTAGAGTCAAATACCATGACGATATCTCCAGTCGTCAAGTTTCGTCTTGTTTTATTACACTTCTGTCGTTCCTGTAGAATGGGTAAGTACTCGCGTATCCAGCGACTCCAGGTTGTCTGATTTACAAAACAGTCCAGGTGGCAAGATTGGCTTTCGCTTCATGAGCAGTAAGTGATTCGGCGTAAGTGCCTCCAAATCGTTCTGATTATCGGAGTTCATAGTAATAGGACGGTCATTTCTTCAATTTCACACATTAAAGTTTGTAAACCGTCATCATCCAAAACTTGTTCTCGGAGTACGCTATTCATTGCTTTTAGGACACTTTTGATTAGTCTCTCCCAAATGCCTCCAAAATGAGAACCAGAAGGCGGATTGAATTGCCACTCTTATATTTCTTTGCAACATAAACGGCCAGACGGACGACGGACACTCAAATCCATACAGAGGGTATCACATAATACCTGTTTGGCGGGTATTAAAAGCACTTCAGGATTATCTTAGTTTTAATTATCTTTTCCACTCTGCTAGCGTGAAATTGATACTCTGTAGTATCAGTGAAGTCAGTCTGCTCTAGTTGCATATTGTGATAGCAAGCCCAGTCATGAGCATAATACACAGAAATGTAAGCAACTCCTGCTCAATGCGTGGCACCCGTCGTATCGGGTTATAATCTGATGAGTCGTTATCCAGTAAGAAGGAGCGACAATGTATACGAAAAACGGAAATTTTCATTTGTGACATAGATGTTCATTACATAACGGTCAACCAATTCATGATGGAGACGTAGTGTCCCATAATGAGGATTTTAATCTTCCCATTGTGCACACTTTTAAAAGTAGTTTTTCTGCCAGCAAACACCTTCTATCTAGGACATATGGATAGTAAATACAAACTATTGTATTTATAAGTAGGTGCTGCTGTAATGTTGCCAAACAAGAATATACAAATAACAATAGGAAAATTAGAATCATCGTTTATGTAGCAGATTTTGGTTCTCAGCGGACCTAATTTTCTATTTCCAGATGTTGGTCAGGGAATGAGGCAGACCGAGCTGTCTCTGTGATATCCTTTATTTTAAGTTTAATGGTCGTCAACATAGTCCCCGCATCTTGTCCTAATCAATGAAAGAAAAGAAAAGCATATATCAACAATAAAATGTCATAAAAAATTCCAAAGCTCATCAGTGGCGCTTAAACTCAAATATATTGAAATAAAAAAAATTTATGTTATAGATCTTTTATCATCTAAATTTCAAAAAGTTGTACCAAATGCGTCTTAGGCCATCTACATCTTGCAAAAAACCTGCAATCTATTTTGAAAAAGAATCGGCGATATTTTTGTCAACACCGAAGTGTGACAACTGGGAGTAACAGTCCATATGCTTTAAATAATTTATAACTGCATCGAAATAAAGGACAAGAATTCATAACTATAAACAGCCTTTAATATTTAATATTTTATACAACTATCTGATTGAGATAACAGTTTGTTGATCAATGTATTGAACAGATAAAGGTAAACATTAACTATAGTTATAACATCACAATCAACATAATTTGATATACACAGTTTAATATATAAAGTATAAAATGTGTCACAGATTATAACCAAATATATCACTAGAAGCTGACTGATTGTCCTAAGAATTTGGAAGCTATGGTATAATCCAAGTCCACTTAAGTAATCTGAAATGAAAAGAACAAGAAATTACTGCAAGTCTATGTCATCAAAGATAGCAAAGTTATACACGTCTGGCGTTTCGTCTAATAAAGACTCATTAATGGCGCTTAAACCCAACTTATTTAAAATTTCAAATTTATTTCTAAATTATTAAAATGTAGATCTTAAATTATCATACTTACCAAAAGTTATACAAAACGATTGTTTATAAGTAGTTTTGTTAAACGAAAGGTTTCATGACACGGTGATTGCTCATTTGATTGGTTTTCAGCTACCGGTATATCAAGGTTATCAGTGGCGACTCATGTCAAAATTGAGATGGATTCATCTAGATGGTATTGTAAAGCATCTAGATGCGTGTTAAAGCATAAAGATATAATACCTTATCATCTAGATACATGCTTTTTTCATCTAGATGCTTTTGATACGCATCTGGATACTTTTGAAAAGCATTTAGATGGTTTTCTGTAGAGTTTCATGTAGATACTTTAAACACACATCTAGATGCTTTTAATACGCATCTGGATGCATTCTAAACCCATCTAGATGCTTTCAAAATTCATCTAGATTGAAACACCATCTAGATGAAACCATCCCAATTTTGACATGAATCGCCACTGATACATGGTGACCAGTTTAAGTAGTACCTGATGGAATTACAAACCATGGACAGATAATTTATTATAACAGGTTTTCAGTTTAATCAACTTTTATTCGTTATCCTTTAACGTTCAAAGAACACTTATATCTGCAGTGCCTTGCTATAGCGAACTATAAATGCAGATTAAACTAGATTTCCTAAAGAAAGGTAGTCTTCAATTCGATTTGACTTTTTCATAGACATGACAATGAGTAACACGACGGCTGTCTACAGAGAGGCAGGCAATGTTTTCTCGTTCAGACCACCCATGATATTAATTGGGTTCGGGTTATATCAAGATTTGTAAGTGTCCATTGACTTTCGGCTCTTGTTGCTTGGTCGATTTCGTTGCTGTTTTCCTTTAAATTCCATATAATTGTATTGTTATATTCTACCTTAAAGGAATTCTGTTTCATAGAATTCAGCCCTTCCATCCATTTCAAGGTGACATATTCTGTCCAATGGCATACGGTGCTTAAATTCGATGTGGCGCTCTCCATTAACATACGTCTATAACACAAGAGAAAATTCTTTCAAATGGTGGTCTGTCTGTTGACAGCTCTGTTTATAACACAAAAATATAAACAATTATTATACCATTTTCCTGTTTGGCTATATAGTAAGGGGAGTACGTCGGTCCTACTTGGGAGTACCCAATCTCTTATCCGCGACTCATCCTAATCCACTGCATGAAATTTAACAAAATCTCCTTGTCATAGTCCCATAGAGCACCATATATTTTACTTTTTGATCTGAATGATATTTGGGTTTTTTCATAGCAAAACATGAACCATCTTTTTTTGACAAACGACGTCCGTTACACTTGGAGGCACATATCTCCTACATTTGTACATTTTGATAGAAATGATATTTTGGGTTGCCTTGAGCATTTACTCCATTACAAGTTTTTACTACTTGAAATAAAAGAAATCTGCTGACATGATAGCCAGAAACAGAACAAAAGAGACAGAAATCTCTTGTATGGAAAAAAAAACAAAGTAATAACAAGAATAAATATACTGTCAAAAGTGCAGCGTAAATTAAGATATTACTAGAGAAAAAGGGAAAAAATGGCACATTAGGCCCATTATATAAATGTTTCCTGAACTGAGAGATCTTATGTATGTGTTGTTATACTACTGACAGAGCTTAAATAAGAAATTGAAACAAAATGTCTATCAATCAAACAGATTAAAGTTGACCCTCTGATATAATAAACCACTGATAAAATGTGTCTCGATGCCATAAAATACATTAGGATATAAAATACTTTACAAATAAAAGTATACATAAAACACAAACTGAAATGATCAAAAATATACAGATAAACAGTTAGACAGAATATTATGGAAGTCTGATTCACGAAGTGTTTAAAAACAATCTTAGTACTTATGCCTAAGTAAACAGAGAATAAAACACGAAAACCCGTAACAGATTTAATTAAGGAAAAAGTTGAATTGTATTACTTGTTTAAATTTAAATAAGGTGATAATAGATTAAATTTTGTTCTAGTTTTAATAGAACCAGATACATAGATACTACTGGCATGGAAAATAAAAACTCACCTGTAAAACACGACAAAATAAAATGGTCGTAATTTGAAATTGCTGAAATGCAGCAAAGGGGATATATTATTGGTCTAAAGAATAAACTTAGAACTGCAATTCTGTAATAAATAATAACTTCATCATTATATTCGAGGAATCGTAAATCGATATACAATACCATAAACTTGTCTTCCAGGACTTTAATGACTACTTCAAAAACATCCTTCCTTTCGAAAGGAAAACTTGCTTCTCCCCTCTCTTCGTGTTGCCAGCTACCTCCCATCCTGGAGTTTCTGACAGTACATTGTTCGCCACCAAACCGGGGATTAAAATGGAATGCTATATCACTTGAAGCATCACTGCCGCATTTGAGATTTATGTAAAAACTAAAACAAAAAATGAAATTGTATATATTGAATGTATAAATAACAAGAACGGTTAGCATTTTCCCATCTTGCATTTTAATTCAAAACATATCAAACATATTCAAATACGAAGTTCTTTCTTCCACACAGATGCTCTGTTGAAAAAAGAATCGATGATACAGAGGGGTATTCCATGGGCAATAAGACAGGTTCAGAGAACCACGATTCAACAAAATATGGGACAAATAAACAAATATAAATACAACGCAAAAACCAAAAACTGATTGACACGTAATTTGTGACATAAGGTAGTCATAATCCAGTATGAAAAAAGACATTACGACAAACGGAACAAATCAATGGTCATTTGTGACACAGATATTTCGTAACAGTCAAATAAGTCATGATGGCATTCGTAAAACTTTCTAAATAATGACTTCAATCTTGCCCATGTTAACGTCTGGTTAAGTAGCTTTTTGACAGGCAGAAAAGCTCTATCAAGGAAATCTGAATAAGAAATACAGTCTCTTGAGTACCTGATCAATTGTAGATGTATACTACATAAGCAGATACTCCTGAAATGTTGCCACATCAAATTGGAAAATTTACAATAGGAAAATTAAAATAATCCCTTTTATCTTAAACTTTGGTTCTTAACCGAGCTGTCTCTGTGGTGTCCTTAATTCAAGTTTAATAGGAGACATTTGATCAATATAGTCAACGAATTTTAGATTATTACTGTAACTCAGACAAACCGAAATGAACTTATTGAACAATGCATTCACTTATATGAAAAGAAATTTATAAGAATTATTAAAAGTACTGTTTAATGATGAGTTCTTTGTATACGCATATAAGAAATGATTCCATTTCTATTCCAGTGGAACAACAACTTTGCTTTTCTTACATTTGCAGAATATTTTATTATACATTGAGAACTCCTAGATATTAAGTTAATGCACTAGACATAAGAATTTTATAGATCTTTTTTCTCGATATTAAACGTCTCAAGATCAGTTTCACGCCACGTTGTCGTGCCCAGTTGTGTTTTTCATCGCGAAAAAGTGCCTAGCCTATGTTTAGCATTACCTTTCACATTTTTTCTTTGGCATACCATAAATTATAATCCATGAACCTGGGATTAAAGTACCAGGAATCCTCTCCAACACTGGTTTGTGCTGTAATGATATGATGTTTAATTCATATGGACTCGTATAAAAATACGTCTTTATAAAAAAAAGTACCAAGAGCTAACATGTGATATTCAATTTGGTGTTAGCCTTTATATATTCTTAGAAATCTGCAAAACTTTAGTGAAACTGACATATTTAAAAATAAATTGTATAACACAGCAAAGTAAAGTAAAAACAAAGGAACAAAAAATCACAACAGCTAAGTGAAGAACTAAATACATACTGAGAGATATAAAGTGACAAAATTAAAGGAGGAAATACCGTACATACATATACCAATATCAGATAATTATCAGCTGTTGTGAGATTCTTTCCTGTATAATGAACCTATTATTAATTCTCACTTATCATGGATTTATCACAATTTGGTTCGAAGTATCCACGTATGTTATTTTATGTAATTTCTTTGTTGTAGCCCCGTGCGGGATCCGGATGGCCAAAAGAATAGATCGCAAACGCGCTAGCTTGTCGTAAAAGGCGACTAAATAGCGCCCAGTACCCTGACCGGCGTGTCAGGTCGGTTTGCCTAAAGACCGACTGGGTTGTGTCCCCCAGGTGGTTGAATGGGGTCCCCCTGGCAAGTTGGGGTTGTCAGGCCATAATACGGAAAACCTGACCGCAAACCATATTAGTGCACCGTGTTGGGAAAAATGCCACGTTCCTTGCACGTTAAAGAACGCTGCTGTAGTATTCGCTATGAGTAGGGATTTCGATCCCGCTACAGGAGGCTGAATTGCCGGACCCTATCCATTCTCCAATTTGCCAGTGGCAATCTAAAATCCGTTACCCCTATTTTTCCTTGTGTCCCATCCCATTTTCATTCATCATCATTTTATGTTCATTTTATCATCCATTTCATGTTCATCGCCTGAATATAGCTGAAATAATGCTGCTCGGGCGTTAAACACCATTAATCAATCAATCAATCTTTGTTGTACTGTGTAGGTAAATCTAGATGTATTTCTGATGCCTCAGACATCTGCTGTATAGTTATCGTATATGATTGTTTAACTTAAACTGTATATAGATATAAAAACAATTTTAACTGAGCACAAATTCTAATTAATGCCTAAAACTTTTCAACATCAATGCCACTTACTTTATTGTCTCTGTTTTATTACGATTCATTAAAATAGTTTTAGGGGATTAAAAGTGTTTATTCTTACTTCTCTTTTTACCACTTTTGTTGTACTGCTAATAAAAAAACTCTCACCAATTTTCTTTCCAATTTGACGTGATACATGTACACTCCGGATGTAACGTTGATCCCTTGAATGCTTTCAATATCTCCTCTCGATTCAAACTTCTTACATTTGTCTCCATTTACATAGACCTTAAAATTAATAAACCACAAATATCACTATAAAGCACCCTTAAAATAAACTGGTGGCGATCATTAAACATTTTATATATGATTAGTTCGCTTTTAGTCTAAATTTAACATAACAGGACATAAAAGTGGTATTAAGTGACATATAATGACTCCTGAAGATTCTTTTGACTTCCACACACATGTAATACAATAGAAGGCCTAGATGTTTAACTACTTTGAATTCTCTCCCAATAAGTCACCATCCCGTCGAAACACATGATTTCTTGACTACAGTTGAATAAGTAAGTGGTGATAAATGTTGTCTTATTTGCATATATTCCAATTTTATTAATTTGTAATGTTACAATTGATTCCGACGAATTGATCTCATTACCATAAATTATTACATTTGTTTTTCCATTTTCTTTTACAATATAGCACAACATTCTATATAGTACTACAAAATTGTTTCACACCATCTCATTGCACTTAAAAGCATTATATTCAATATATTACATTGTTTTAAGGTTACATTTCTTAAAGCACTTTACCTTAAATTTTGAACTCTCTGTTACAATTTCAATCTCGAATGGCTGTCTTTTAGCAATGCAAGAAGGTAAATCTATTCTTTCTTCGTTTGCCCATGAACCGCCTGTTCTGCTGTTAAATACAATCTGATTCTCACCGATTCGAGGATTAAGGTGGAGGGCTACATCCGAGCTGATGTTGAGTCCATAGTGCAAGTTAATAGCAAACCTGAGAGTAATAAATCAACAGAGATCATCACTGTACTGTTTAAACCAAAATAATATAATTGTAGAAAAATAACTTTCAAGTAATATTTCATAAATAAATTGAACTGAAAAGTTCTTAGCTTTCACATTTTTGCTCAAAAGAGTAAATTGTACTTAACTTTCATATGTTTTGTTAAAAACAGTAAATTTTACTTCACCTTTATATATGTTTGGTTAATAAACTATAGTGTATGTTAGCATTGCATTTGTTCTTTTCTAAAATTGTTTTGCATTTATGTTTTTGGAGTTTACAGATTAAAGCACAATATTTAAAAGGCGAATCTTTTAAACGTTTCCACATTTTCAGTCTCAATTACAAGTTAAATTTTTAACCTTTCAGAGTCTGGTTTCATAAATCCCTTGAACACCAGGATATCTCCTTCTTCCAGACCGGATGGAATTTGTTTCACGAAATGGTCATCCTGTATAAATAACAAAGTTTTTCACATTAATAATGAGTAAAATGTTAATGAAAGAGATGATTAATACCTGACAAGACAATATGACATGTTAACTACATTATAGGATTAAACCCTTATTGTCCGTAATTCGTCGATACATGAAGGAGGTCGACTCCCTCACAAAAAAATTTAAAAAAAACACGTCTGAAGTCCGTTTATGGTAAGTTGTGAGTAAGTCGACCTCGTTCATACATTGATGAATTACCGAAAATATGCGTTTAATCCTTATAATTCTTCCAAATTTGTTTGCAAATTTTGAAAACATTGGTGCAATTTGGAGAGATTAGGGTGCTTTATTTAGTACCTAAAACAAAAAGTTTCTTGATTGCAGGGATAGATTGCATTTTTTTTGGTCAAAATCATGTGGATTCAGCCGCATACTCGCGTATAGGCTGCTACCTCCCTCCCCCCGCACAACAATATGATACAGTTAGTACTCGCTGTTATACTAATGCAATCATTCATATTAATAAAGTCCTTTCAAATGGTATAAGGTAAAATGTAGACACTTCTTCCTTTTTTCTAGGTTTTGATGACTCTAGGTCGCATTTACCCCTGACTACGATAATCCAACTTCCTACCGAGAAGACGAATTCCAAACTCTACAACATGAACAAACAGACGTGTGCTTGTAGAGCATGTAGCTGGAGTTGTGGCGTGTATTTCGTATCCATTGTTGTTATTACGGATTTGGATACTATATTTGTGGAATTATAGCCAGAATGTGTTTTTTGTGCTTAAATTTGTCTTCCTTGTTTACAAGGAGTCAAATAATTAAGGTAAAATTACGGGTACAACAATTTCGTAGAAGAATGTCAAACGCGTGTTCTTCCTTCGAACAGAAAGGTTCTCAAGTTTCAGTTATTTGAGCCTGTTAATTTTGAGTTAAATTTCAGCCTATTCCCCAATATTGGGCACATTCTTCAAGATTCTTTAGGTTCTGCTAGAGTATTAATAATCTTTCTGGTTTTTCGGTACAAGAACAACTCGTCTGTAAATAGCCGGGAATAAGATCCATCAATACGTAAGGATGTGAGCTTACAAAGTAATGTCCTCTGTGTTCTGTATCGAACGCCTTAGAAAGGTCAACAATGGCACAGTCTATTGGTCGTGGGCGTTACTAAGGTCGTCCATAGTAACTGTTAGTAGCGATTCACAGGCACTGCTGGCTTTGAATCAACGATTACGTGATATAAGACTATAATTGCACTTAAGATGTTTGAGTAATTGTCCGCTGATAGAATGTTCAAGTAGTTTACCATATACACTGGTTAGCAAATAGTTTGTTATCCGGAAGATGTTTATCTTCATTTTTGAAGACGTTAAAATATTGACGTATAGACAGTCAATGGACAGCGTCTACAGAAAGTTGGAAAATTTCTCTTTGTTTTTTATAAGCACGCTTAATAAGGATACGGTTTGGTAAGCCTTTGGATTTGGATATGCTAATGTTTTCCCACTATTTTGGTCTATTACTATTACATATCTCATTACGACCCAGGAAATGTGGTGTTTTTCTGGTGCTTCTGTTGAGAACACTGGTTGGAATTTCTTAAGCAAGACGTTAGCTTATGTTGACCGTCACCAATAAGTACATCTTTATTATTAAAGAAGAGTAGCACATACATGGTCTCCTTTGCGAGATTAGATGTAAGACCAAATAGGTTTATTGTATCGTTTCTCAGTCCATCTCCAAACAACTTTTATTCTACTTTCCCTATTTATAGAGTAACTTTTTGTCGGTGTTTATAGTTTGACCAGTCTTTAGTTTTCGTTACTTGTTAATATATCCGTTGTTCTTCACTGCTTGTTAATATAGCCGTCGTTCTTCCCTGCTTGTTAATATAGCCGTCGTTCTTCACTGCTTGTTAATATAGCCGTTGTTCTTCACTGCTTGTTAATATAGCCGTCGTTCTTCACTGCTTGTTAATATAGCCGTCGTTCTTCACTGCTTGTTAATATAGCCGTTGTTCTTCACTGCTTGTTAATATAGCCGTTGTTCTTCACTGCTTGTTAATATAGCCGTTGTTCTTCACTGCTGTTAATATAGCCGTTGTTCTTCACTGCTTGTTAATATAGACGGTGTTCTTCCTTGCTTGTTAATATAGCCGTTGTTCTTCACTGCTGTTAATATAGCCGTTGTTCTTCACTGCTTGTTAATATAGACGTTGTTCTTCCTTGCTTGTTAATATAGCCGTTGTTCTTCACTGCTTGTTAATATAGCCGTTGTTCTTCACTGCTTGTTAATATAGACGTTGTTCTTCCTTGCTTGTTAATATAGCCGTTGTTCTTCACTGCTTGTTAATATAGCCGTTGTTCTTCGCTGCTTGTTAATATAGCCGTTGTTTTTCACTGCTTGTTAATATAGCCGTTGTTCTTCCTTGCTTGTTAATATAGCCGTTGTTCTTCACTGCTTGTTAATATAGCCGTTGTTCTTCACTGCTTGTTAATATAGCCGTTGTTCTTCACTGCTTGTTAATATAGCCGTTGTTCTTCACTGCTGTAAATATAGCCGTTGTTCTTCACTGCTTGTTAATATTAACGTTGTTCTTCCCTGCTTGTTAATATAGCCGTCGAGCTTGACTGCTTGTTAATATAGCCGTTGTTCTTCACTGCTTGTTAATATAGCCGTTGTTCTTCACTGCTTGTTAATATATCCGTTGTTCTTCACTGCTTGTTAATATAGCCGTTGTTCTTCACTGCTTGTTAATATAGCCGGTGTTTTTCACAGCTTGTTAATATAGCCGTTATTTTCACAGCCTGTTAATATAGCCGTTGTTTTTTACAGCTTGTTAATATAGCCGCTGTTCTTCACTGCTTGTTAATATAGCCGTTGTTTTTCACTGCTTGTTAATATAGCCGTCGTGCTTCACTGCTTGTTAATATAGCCGTTGTTCTTCACTGCTTGTTAATATAGCCGGTGTTTTTCACTGCTTGTTAATATAGCCGTTGTTCTTCACTGCTTGTTAATATAGCCGTTGTTCTTCACTGCTTGTTAATATAGCCGTCGTGCTTCACTGCTTGTTAATATAGCCGTTGTTCTTCACTGCTTGTCAATATAGCCGTTGATCTTCACTGCTTGTTAATATAGCCGTTGTTCTTCACTGCTTGTTAATATAGCCGTTGTTCTTCACTGCTTGTTAATATAGCCGTTGTTCTTCACTGCTGTTAATATAGCCGTTGTTCTTCACTGCTTGTTAATATTAACGTTGTTCTTCCTTGCTTGTTAATATAGCCGTCGTGCTTGACTGCTTGTTAATATGGCCGTTGTTCTTCACTGCTTGTTAATATAGCCGTTGTTCTTCACTGCTTGTTAATATAGCCGTTGTTCTTCACTGCTGTTAATATAGCCGTTGTTCTTCACTGCTTGTTAATGTTAACGTTGTTCTTCCTTGCTTGTTAATATAGCCGTCGTGCTTGACTGCTTGTTAATATAGCCGTTGTTCTTCACTGCTTGTTAATATAGCCGTTGTTCTTCACTGCTTGTTAATATATCCGTTGTTCTTCACTGCTTGTTAATATAGCCGTTGTTCTTCACTGCTTGTTAATATAGCCGGTGTTTTTCACAGCTTGTTAATATAGCCGTTGTTTTTCACAGCTTGTTAATATAGCCGGTGTTTTTCAAAGCTTGTTTATATAGCCGTTGTTCTTCACTGCTGTTAATATAGCCGTTGTTCTTCACTGCTTGTTAATATTAACGTTGTTCTTCCTTGCTTGTTAATATAGCCGTCGTGCTTGACTGCTTGTTAATATAGCCGTTGTTCTTCACTGCTTGTTAATATAGCCGTTGTTCTTCACTGTAGCCGTCGTGCTTGACTGCTTGTTAATATAGCCGTTGTTCTTCACTGCTTGTTAATATAGCCGTTGTTCTTCACTGCTTGTTAATATAGCCGTTGTTCTTCACTGCTGTTAATATAGCCGTTGTTCTTCACTGCTTGTTAATGTTAACGTTGTTCTTCCTTGCTTGTTAATATAGCCGTCGTGCTTGACTGCTTGTTAATATAGCCGTTGTTCTTTACTGCTTGTTAATATAGCCGTTGTTCTTCACTGCTTGTTAATATATCCGTTGTTCTTCACTGCTTGTTAATATAGCCGTTGTTCTTCACTGCTTGTTAATATAGCCGGTGTTTTTCACAGCTTGTTAATATAGCCGTTGTTTTTCACAGCTTGTTAATATAGCCGGAGTTTTTCACAGCTTGTTAATATAGCCGTTGTTCTTCACTGTTGTTAATATAGCCGTTGATCTTCACTGCTTGTTAATATTAACGTTGTTCTTCCTTGCTTGTTAATATAGCCGTCGTGCTTGACTGCTTGTTAATATAGCCGTTGTTCTTCACTGCTTGTTAATATAGCCGTTGTTCTTCACTGCTTGTTAATATAGCCGTTGTTCTTCACTGCTGTTAATATAGCCGTTGTTCTTCACTGCTTGTTAATGTTAACGTTGTTCTTCCTTGCTTGTTAATATAGCCGTCGTGCTTGACTGCTTGTTAATATAGCCGTTGTTCTTCACTGCTTGTTTTATAGCCGTTTTTCTTCACTGCTTGTTAATATATCCGTTGTTCTTCACTGCTTGTTAATATAGCCGTTGTTCTTCACTGCTTGTTAATATAGCCGGTGTTTTTCACAGCTTGTTAATATAGCCGTTGTTTTTCACAGCTTGTTAATATAGCCGTTGTTCTTCACTGCTTATTTATATAGCCGTTGTTCTTCACTGCTTGTTAATATAGCCGGTGTTTTTCACAGCTTGTTAATATAGCCGTTGTTTTTCACAGCTTGTTAATATAGCCGTTGTTCTTCACTGCTTATTTATATAGCTGTTGTTTTTCACAGCTTGTTAATATAGCCGTTGTTCTTCACTGCTTGTTAATATAGCCGTTGTTCTTCACTGCTTGTTAATATTGCCGGTGTTCTTCACGTATAATTTTTCTAATTTAACATCAATATATGGCATTTTGGATCTTAATTTGGAAAGTGAATTAGGTATGTTCTTGCCCATTCTATTTTCCAGATTTTAGTTTGTCTCATATATTATTTACACTTTTCCCCTGACCAATTTAAGTTATGAGATCAGTTTATATTGGATCACAGTCTTGTTTGAGCTGATCCTAGTTTATATTTTATCACAGTCATGTTTGAGCTGATAATAGTTTGCTTTTGTGTATTGGTATACTTTACTGTTTTCTTGTTTATTATTGACAGGTTTGATGTCAAATCGTCATTCCATGAATGACTTGACTAAGATGGATTTGTAACAAACGCTAGGTCGGGCATGTTTTCTTTCCAAGAAGTTCATTCAAGTAGTTGTTTTGTAACATAATATCTTTGCAGTCAAGTTGTATTTGTCTCACTGGACTGTTTGTCTGATTCGTCACGACAGAGTGTAAGCGGGTTTTAAATTTGTTAAAATGGACACGTGTTTATGCTGTTAATAAACTTTTGTAATTGAGGTCCGATATCGCAGGAGTATTAATGAAAGCACAAGGAGGGTAATGTTTGTTGATTTACGGCCTGATCGATTTTTTTAAAGAAAGCGCATGAACTATGAAGTTTGACCGATTTCGTATTGTGTTGATTTGTACACATTTTATGGAAAAGTTATATCATGTTCATCGTATTACTAGTATGCCTGGTAGTAATAAGAATTTTACCTTAGATGTAGTGCAGTCTCAAAAAGATTTAATCAGATCGCAATGAAAATAAATTTATTTAACAATAAAAAAAGTTTTTGTAGCAAGTTTCGCCAATTTTATTATTATTTTATCATGTTATGTAGCAGATATTTAAATAAAATTGAGTTGTATGGATATATGACATTCAGCTCAGCTCGAGTCTTTGTTACTACTAGAAAAACAAATGTGGACACAGAAAAATGTCTCGCCTCCATTCCGCATCAGTAATGAAAAAAATACTTCATAATCAACATGTTAATAGCAATTAATTGTCATCATTTAAAATATATACACTACATGGTTACAAAAACTATAACGTAGTTACTGGACCGTGAAATTGAGTTCAAGGTCAAGTAGCACCTACCAGACATTCATGTATTATGCACCAGCAACTATATATCTAATATAGTCATCCTACCATTCAGGGTTACAGAGCTACTGCCCTTTTACAAAAACTGTAACAAGTCACTGGATCGTGAAATTGAGGTTAAAGTCAGGTGACAAGTGACTGACTAACAAGTACTTATCATAAAGTCAGGTGACAAGTGACTGACTAACAAGTACTTATCATAAAGTCAGGTGACAAGTGACTGACTAACAAGTACTTATCATAAGGTCAGGTGACAAGTGACTGACTAACAAGTACTTATCATAAAGTCAGGTGACAAGTGACTGACTAACAAGTACTTATCATAAAGTCAGGTGACAAGTGACTGACTAACAAGTACTTATCATAAAGTCAGGTGACAAGTGACTGACTAACAAGTACCTATCATACAGTCAGGTGACAAGTGACTGACTAACAAGTACTTATCATAAAGTCAGGTGACAAGTACTGAATAACAAGTACTTATCATAAAGTCAGATGACAAGTGACTGACTAACAAGTACTTATCATAAGGTCAGGTGACAAGTGACTGACAAGTACTTATCATAAAGTCAGGTGACAAGTGACTGACTAACAAGTACATATCATAAGCTACCAATGGACCAAATTCGATGTACTTAAGCTTACAACAATATAAAGCAAATGTCAAGTGTAATGGACAACACCGGATTACTTCTATAGTTGTCTTGCTATCGACTATCGACGGAGGCGAGAACACTTACTCGGCATCCCCTGAACCCCTATACGTTCCTTCGTTTTTGTAAAACATATTTTTGATAATAGTATGATGTTTTCTTAAAGATAAGGTCCATGTGATACTGAAATGTCCATTGTTTAATTTGAAGGTTTACTGATAACCGTGTTCATTTAAAAAAGACACATGACATTAGTTCGGTTGTTAAACACATGTCAAATGCATTTGTGCCAAAACATGTAATTTATCGCTTAAAATCGTAGAAATGATAAATACTGTGACGTTTTATTTAATACTATTGTCTTAAGGTACTTTGTTCACTTATTTAGTAATAATTAAAATGTGGACATTACATGTTCAAAGGTTGGTTAGAGAAAAATGTGTAGATATTCCATTGAACAAAATTTTAGTTTTTGAAGCTTTGTCAACTCTTTTAAAATATTTTTCAATGGATAATATTATTAATTTATTTATAAGAATCACCGTAATCATTTTTCGGTTCACTGAGTTTGTTTCTTTGTGAACTGATTCACTGATTGGGTAGTATATATATATACAATGGATGGTTATATTTGCGTTCCTTCATTTCTCGCATTAGTACTATTCTGTCTACTGACGTTTATGTTCTGACCATGCCCATTGATTAAATTATATATGGGTACAACGATGAATTACCACCGTACTAGTTTATGCGTTTTACACATAGTACATACCACTGGCTCCATAAACTCTACATTAGCTATATCAACTTCACCCACAACGTGTAGATGTGTTATGTTTGTCAAATCACAGCGATGATTGTAATCAGCAAAATATTCCTCGTTGACGTAAACCTGAAATCACCAAAAATTCCTCATTGACGTAAACATAATATCAGCAAAAATTCATCCCTGACGTAAACCTGAAATCATCAAAATATTCTTCGTTGACTTAACTGAAATCAGCAAAAATTCCTCGGTGTCGCAAAACTAAAATCAGCAAAATATTCCTCGTTGACGTAAACCTAAAATCAGCACAAATTCCTCAGTGACGTAAATCTGAAATCAGCAGCAATTTTTTCCTCAATGACATAAACCGGAAATCAGGTACATGCATCTATAGGCTTCAATACATTTTATGTTAACGCCTAGTCTTTTATGTGTTTTGTTTTGTTAGTCTAAACATTTTGTCAATGTTAGCAATATTCGAACAGCTACATCTTAATGTGAAAGAATCTGAAGTGCAAGTGAGAAGCACAGAAATTTGGCAGGATATAAGCAATTCCTGTAAAAAGGTTGGAATCGAGTACAACATTAGGACTCGAATTATTGTGTCAACATAAGTGTCAACAATGCTCAATAGTAAACAACTACTAGCCTGAACCACTCCGCCCCCTAGCCCCTATAAGTGTAAATCCATACAAAATATTTTGAAGCCATGATTTATTGAATAGTTTCCCATATGTAGACATTGCCTAGCGTGAGCAACACGATACATTGACGGATACCATGCTCGACCTTGGCAAAATATAGAACATGTAGGCATTGTCTAGCGTGAGCAACACGATACATTGACGGATACAATGCTCGACCTTGGCAAAATATAAAATAAAGTCTCAAATTATTTCGATTTGATACTAATCTTCTGTGGAACTGACCTATTTCGATTGTGGTATTCGGCGTCATTTTCTAGGATAGTAACGTTTTGGCATTAATTAAATGTAGTTTAATATTGTACTTTATTGCATATTCAGAAATTATACACAATTTTCATTCTATTTCAAATAGACTTACATTATTGGATAAAAACAAGTGTGGACATAAAAAATGAAAAATGTAATAATTTTTTCACTGGACGGTGAAAAAATTATCATTCACAAGCAACATATACATGTATCATTATAATGTACACTTCTTATACAGCAATTATAAAATTGTCAAGGTAACGTACTGCTTATGAGTAACCTATACCTAACAAATATAGTGTCATCCGTTGAGATTCATTATCTTACAATTTTCATGTAACCACTAGACCATGAAATGGAGGTAAAAAGTCAGGTGACTGACATATAAATCAATCAATCAATATAATCTACCAATGGATTAAAATTGATCCACATGATGGAAAAAGCTTACACTATTAAGCTTATGGAAAAGAATACAACATTATGTTATATGCCAACGGCCGCTATATTTCTGCTATATTCATTTTAAGTGGTAGCAGCAACTTTTAAATTGAACAAAAAGCTGTTGTGGATGAATTCAGCCATGTATGAACGAGACCAACCCCATTCACAAACTAATTAAAGCCTAAAGATTTGTAAGTGAGTTGGGGACTTCATATAGAGAGAAATTCCGTAAAAAAGTTGTTATTCATAATAATTCCATCCATTTATGAATAATTTTCATTTTTAAGCTTTTCATTTTTAATTGAAAAATGAACGATAAGTCTACCAATCACAAATGACATAACATTATTATGACTATGATTAATATATTAATAATTTTATAAAGCCACTCACGTGAAACTTGTCTGTTGTACATACGAACATTATATCAAAAAACATCTCGTTGTTAAAGGGATAGTCCCCTTCAAAATCTCGCTCTTCTCCTCCCCATCCTCCGAGATTAGAATTCATTGCTATTCCCCCCTGTGACGGTCGTGGATTAAAATGAAATGCGATGTTTTCGCATTTGCCGTCGCAAGCAAAGTTAATAGCGAATCTGAAATGAAAAAGGTGCATGTCTGGGACAGGTTCTATAGAATTTATGTTTCAACAACTGGACTTATTTTTGTGTGATACCATTGTATTATAACCTGAATAAACATAGACTGTCGAAGTACTCGGAATGCAAAACCTAGACAAAATACTAGTACGTAATCACTTCATGTCGTTACTGCAATCGTGCAAAGCAGGACAAAAACCCACCACGGATAAATGAGAACAATCGGTCCCAGACACTTCAGTAACTGTTTGCAAAACGGAAATGTAACACTTATACTATAATATACTATACTTTTGCTTAGTGTAGCTGTATACTGGAAAAGTAATGTTGTTAACCTTCAACAGACATTTTTACAATTACTAGTAAATGTTGTTCAAAATACAGGCACTGCAGTATGGAATTACAATATTCTTGAATACCAAAATTACCACATCAAATTTCATTTATATTGGAAGTGCATGTTGTATATCCAACATATATACATTCTTATTGATGCAAAAATAACGTGTTCCTTATGTTGAGTAGCGTTATCTCCCTTCCACGGGTACGATCCGTAGATGTAATGTTCTGTCTGGATTTCACACTAACATATTACTGTTCTGACTCAAGTAAGACTATAATGTATATTTTTGTTTGGTATCCACAAGAATAAGAAACCACTTAAATTGGAAAAAGTTTTTAAAAAAAAAATAGCATAGTTGCACAAATTAATTTTTCGAAACGAAAAGAGCAAACGAAACATGGATACCATGTTGTTCGCCTAGGCTGATGACTTTTATAACCAGCACTAGTGATCGCAGCAGTAAACATCGTCTCAATAGAATTGCTATTCCTAATATTGCATGCTGATAAATATCCCGATCTTTCTGCACAATATTACCTTGTTCGCATGCTAGGGAAGAAACTCATAGGTACAAGTACAGTAACAATTTTTTAACTTCTGAATTCCTCATATAAATTTCGTGCCATTGCATTTTTCAGTAAGTTTATTTGTTCGTTTTAAACATTTTTTATTGCATGCAGGATTTCATAATAACGTTTTAATATGCAATTCTGTTTCTGCATTCAGGTTTTGTGGTACTTGAGGCTTATTTGGTTTGTGGTTTTTCTAAATGAACCGAATCAGAATACATGTACGTATCTGTATATTAGTAAAGCTTTTTATATGACAGACCGATAATCTCCAATAAGGGCTCTCAGTATTCGTTTTTATATCGTGTTGACATTGACAGAGTAAACAAACTTTATTATCCTACTCGAGACTAACGGAAATATTGTGTGTCGCCTATCTGATTTATTGCACCTTCTACCAGAATAAAATGTAAAATTACCCGTTAGATCCTCTACCAGCTCC
The DNA here is from genome assembly GCA_944474755.1 of Limnoperna fortunei. Lineage (NCBI taxonomy): Eukaryota > Metazoa > Mollusca > Bivalvia > Mytilida > Modiolidae > Limnoperna > Limnoperna fortunei. The sequence continues at coordinate 8,787,301 of OX104113.1, forward strand.
ACGGACACGAACAGCCTTTCCCACCTGCATCTTTCCAGGAATTTTAGTCTTGTAAGGAATAACCTATTGCAAAATATATTATTTATATAAATCCCTGGTTTCTAATAACAACAGGTTCAATGCGTTCCGTTACTTATCACAACTATGAATTTTCTTACTGGGTTAAATTTACAGATTCCGATTTATCGGAACATATTTTATTAAAATATTTATAAATATGTCTGCTGACAAAGGGCTTATAAAGGAATATTTATATTTCTGAACTGTGACAGTTATATTTCTATACCATCGATTTGTGAGCTGAATTTAATGAAGTTAATTTGATATTCCGCAATTGTAGATAGTTATGACAGCAAAAATGAGAAAAAGGTGAAAATACTATATAGTGTTGTATACTTACATATTTATCTTGGAAGCTAATGTCATAGTATTCCACGCCTGCGCCTAGCTGAAGGAAGCGCCCCTTGGAAGGGTCTAGTCTATGACGAAAGTTTATGAATGGCCTTCCATTGATATATGTATGGAATCCTTCCTCTGCCACGTCTATCCGAAATAGAAAACTTACTCCTCTACCAAAGGGGAAATGCGACTGGTCCTTTTCCTCACCTCCCCAATTTCCACCAGCACATGAATTCCTAATGACTACACCTTCTCTTTGGCGGGGATTAAAATGCAACAAAATGTCGCCACTCTCTTTTTCCTCTCTCACATTGATAGCAAATCTAAATGATAAATACTAATATATGAGAATTTAGCGTTAAATATACATAGGCGCAATCTTTATGTGAGGAAACTGCTTAAATCGTTCACAAGAAATATTATAAAGCCATCGCATGGTAGCAACTTTAATAATACTATAACAATTGATCAGAAGATGTTTTATTTAGTAAAAAAATACGTCTATTCCTTACTTGAATGCACAACAGAAGAACGAATGTTAACAAATAACATGATAGAATATAAAACAAAAAAAAACAGTTGTTAACATCATACAATGTGTTGTGTTAGCCAAGTATTAATAACAATGACACCACATGTCAACTCGAGAGTGACTCTAAACCATAAACACTCACCAACAACAGGTGAATCGCCGATATCCAACACAGATCGTCGTCACTCGTCTGCTACTTCACACCCGCCAAATCGATACCTTTTTCCACTCGTCTGCTACTTCACACCCGCCAAATCGATACCTTTTTCCACTCGTCTGCTACTTCACACCCGCCAAATCGATACCTTTGTCCACTCGTCTACACACAGTGTCACGCACAACGGTATCCTTATTCCGGGATCCAGTCCACCTTGGTACATCCAATAACCAACGTATAGAATATACTAGCGTAACGGTACTAGTAACTACGTGTGTATACACATCACACTCCCCCCTGTTTCGAAAAAGAGGAGTTATCTCTCAAATGATCTTACAGTGTACATCTCCATGAAAGTGTCCATAATTCATGCAGAAAATCACATAGAATCAAGTCGTAAATTTCACAGTATCATGATATACATATAACGTACATAAATTGTTCTTTACACTGCTCCGGTGTTCGAAAAGTTCCAATAATCAAAATTTACAAACGATTTGTAATAAACATAATGAACCTATCTCCTGTAGGTTACTACAGTCATGATACAATATTTGTACACTGTGAACTTTAGGCATATAACGAACTTACTTGGAATCTGATGATACCTGACATGGGGGACATTTATACTTCCCACATCTTCGTGCTTGTGCCGGGGTCATATTGATACAAGCTCCGTGGTACCACTCCTCACAGTAGTCGCACCTTATCATAAAGGATCCATCGTCAGGCCCTCTACAGAGACAGTACAACTGTCCGTCTTCTGACAGTAATGATTCGTCATCTGTCTCCATCAATCGCGTCTTAAATCTGACCAACCACTGCGGTATATCCCTTGAAGTACAAAGCTTCAACCTGTCGTGATTCATCACGTGTATGCCTGTATCAGTTTTTACCTTATAAAGGTAAGCAGTCAATTTTTTACAAATGACCCCAGGGCCCTTCCATGGTGGGTCCAGCTTTTTGGTCCTTCCTTTGACTTGGGCCGTGTCCAACACGTAGACAAAATCCCCCTTCTTGTAAGTCTTCTCCAGAACCCTTACATCATAATCTCTTTTCATGGACTTTTGGGCAGATTTCAATGTTTCCCTGGCAGATTCGTGAGCGATGCGTATTGCGTCCTGAAGGCGTACAACATATTCATCGCTTGGCTCTGCATCTGTGGAGCTTGGTTGTCCGTATAACAAATCAGCTGGGTTATTCACCTCTCTGCCTAGCATAAGTGCATTTGGTGTGTAGCCAGTACTGCGGTTTACGGAAGAACGTATTGCTCCCGCCAGTTGTGCTAGGTGTTCGTCCCAATTGTCTTGTTGCTTTGAGACATAGCATCGTACACAGTCCATTATGGTTCTGTTGAAACGTTCCACCTGACCGTTTGCAGACGGTCTATATGGTGTTGTCCGAGCTCTGTGTATCTGTAGAATCTCACATACAGCCGTGAACAATTTACTCTGAAAATTGCTACCTTGGTCGGTAAAAATTTGAAAAGGAAAACCAAAACGAGAGAAAAACTCGTTAATAGCTGCTCGAGCAGTCACTTCCGCTGTTTGTGTAGGCAACGGAATACATTCCACCCATTTCGTAAATTGATCGACCATTACTAGAATATAAAAGTTCCCAAATTTTGACTCGGGTAATGGACCTAAGAAATCTAGGTGAATCCTTTCCATGGGAGCTCCTGCGACGTATTGTGTCATAGGACACCTTGCTTTCCTCGTTGGTTTCTTGTGTACATTACAAACAGTACATGTTTTTACGAAATCAGTGATCTCCTTTGTCATACCAAACCAATGAAACTTATCTTTTATTCTGAGAATCGTCCTTGTTATACCTTGGTGACCTGCCACAGGTATTTCGTGATTAAGAATCATCACTTCTCTAATCAAATCTCTAGGAACCACTAAACGAGTTACATCCGTGCTTTTGTGATGGTTTCTCAATACACCGTCTTTATCAAGGAAAAACAATTCCTTATTAATAAAGTACTTTTTAGCACGTGGACTGCACCTAAACAATGTGGCCTCTGATGGTTCCTCATTTGTGGTAAGCCACATTAGTATTAATTCTAAATCAGGGTCCTTGGACTGAAAGTTCCTTAGTTGCTCTGCGGTATACGATGTTGCTTCTAAAACTGTCGCTACAGTATGTTCAGTTTGGGAGTCATTGATCATACAATTCATGGAAATTTCTTTCATTGTACAAACTATGTCGATTGAACTGACATGAGGTTCCGGAGGTATAACTAACTCATCCTGTTTTTTAATATGTTGCACTACGTGGAACTCCACGTTATTGTGTGACTCATTTCCTGACGGTGGTTTACTATCTAGCATTCTTGTTTCATACTCCACGTTACTCGACTTCTCATCGCTCAAATACTGTTTTTGATCGCTGTTGAGTGTCAGAACCTCCCTGGTAGGCTCGAGTACCAATGGAATTATATCATCCACTTCCTCTCGGAATCCCAACCAATTTTGATGGGCACGAGTGCAATAGTTACAAGCACCGCAAGGAAGATAATTTTGCAACATGTGTCCTACTTCTCGCCGATCCCTTGAACATCTGTCATGTGTTAACCTGGATAGGGCATCAGCATTAATGTGCTGTTTCCCTGGTCTGTGCTGCACAACCATGTTGTACTGGCTCAGCTCCTCGAGCCAACGTGCTAGCTGCCCTTGCGGTTCCTTAAAGTTTAGCAGCCAGATTAGACTACTATGATCAGTCCGCACAGTGAACTTCCGCCCCAACAAATAATGGCGGTAGTGTCTTGTAAACCTTACAACTGCCAGCAACTCTTTCCTAGTGGTGCAATAATTAACCTGCTCCCTAGTCAACGAAAAACTGGAATAGGCAACAGTACGTTCTACTCCCTTTTGTACCTGTATTAACTCCGCTCCTATTGCACAATTAGACGCATCCGTATCAAGTATAAACGGATCTGATGCATTCGGTAGGGCCAGTACTGGTGTTGTAACCAACGCTTCCTTGAGCTTCTGAAACGCAGTTTCTTCAGATTCCTCCCATTTGAACGGTTTCTTACCAGTGATTTGGTGAAGAGGATAGGCAATATCGGAAAAGTGTTGGATAAAATTCCGGTGATAATTGGCGAATCCCAGGAATTGCTCGACCTCGCGAGTTGTCTTGGGTGTTGGCCATTTTTGCACTACCTCTACATATTCGTCTCCTATTGCCATTCCATCCTGGCTTACCTTTCTTCCCAAGAATTCCACCTCTCGTTTTAAAAGGTCACACTTGGGTGGTTTCAGCTTCAGACCATGTTGGCGAAACCTTTCAAAAACAGCTCTCAGATTGTTCAAGTGATCCTCGAACGATTTCCCCATTACCAGAATATCATCTAGAAATGCCAAGACAATATTCCATGTCAATCCTCGCAATACTAGATTCATTACACGGGCATAAGTCCCCGGTGCATTACAGAGACCGAAGCTCATACGGACAAACTGAAATAGGCCGTATTTTGTAATAAAAGCAGTCTTTGGTCTATCTGACTCCTTAACCTTGACCTGATAATAGGCGCTATTTGCATCGAGTTTGGAATACCATCGGTTTCTAGCTAACGTGTCAAGACACTCGTCGATCAAAGGTAGTGGGTATACATCTTTTCTGGTGACGGAGTTCAACTTCCGGTAATCGATACACCAACGAATAGAACCATCACGTTTTCTGACTAAAACTGGTGCTGAAGCCCACTCAGAATTTGAGGCTTCTATGATGTTTGCTTTCACTAATTTTTCCAGATGACCTTTTTCCTCATTGGCAAAGCATGTGGGAACACGTCTCATGCGTTGCTTTATCGGTCTTGCGTCACCAGTATCAATTTCGTGTTCTATGTCAGAAAAAGTACCAAGATCAAATTCATCTCTAGCAAAAACATCCGAAAATTCTTTCAATAGGTTATGTAGTTGAACTTTCTGATCTTCAGACAACAGGGTGCATGATTTATCGTAAAGCTGTTGTAAATGTTCAGGCAGTTTTTGGTCGTTGATATTACCAGAAATGGAGGCGACTACGGGTATACACCCGCTGTCTTCAGCATCTATGGGCTGAGCTTCGAATGCTTCGCCGATACATGTACCCTTGGCCAATTTGACCACTTTATCAGTCACATTTACAATACTAATCCAAGGTTCGGTGAACGAGTCATAGTAACCACGAGGTATCAAAAAACAAGTATCTGATTCTGAGGGCTCTATGACATACTGCGACCAGTTTTGCTTGTCCTGCAAATCACAAATTGTCTGAACTACAGAATTGGGTGGCACCTCAAGTTTTTCCTGGACTGTCACTTTAGATACTCTCGCCATACTATTCACAGACGGGACAAGACCCGTGTGTCCTAGTGTCATAGGTAACGCCTCACCATGCACGAAAAAAACAAGTTTGCGACAATCCAAAATAACTCTAGCTTTGACCAGAAAGTCAAGTCCTAACAACATGCTATCATCGATAGGTGCTACGTATATGTCTGTTATATAGGTTTTAGTGCCTATATGCAACTCCACTGGACCTACAACAAATGCGTCCATTTTCATGCCACGCCCTGCAGCGTGCATTGTTGTTCTTCGCTTAATTGGTGGTCTAACAGGTAAAGACTGAAAAACTGTATCGGAAATAATGGTAACTTCAGCCGCCGTATCAACTACTGAAACAACTTCTTGGCCCATTACTTTTAAAGGCAAACGAAGTAATGACGCAGACCCTAGCTGTCGGATTGTAACGGTCTTTCCCAAATCGGCTTCTGGTTGATCAGGAACTAAATTTACATTGATTGTATCAGTCATGCTTGGACTATGTGAGCCAGGATCACGAGAAAAACTCGTCCGTTCAGGTACGTCAAAGTAATGGCTCTCATTAAATATTGAACTGCTCGCATTATTCAACGGAATACTCTCCATAATTCCTGATGTTTGAGTTTGCATACTTGCTGTTTTTGTGGCTAACCTGGATTGGTTACTGTCCGATTTTTGTACCTTACGTAATGGTGGAGGGACATATTTTTCACTAGATTTTTGGCGACTTTCAATTGGCTGGGCCGGAGGTGCGCCGCCTAGTCCGACCCTTTCCTGTTTAAAGGATTGGTCCTGTTATCTTTTGGCAAGGTTTCAACCTTGGCAGGGCAGTTACGACTGATATGCCCCCTTTTGTGGCAATTATAGCATTCTGGCCCTTGGGAATTACCTACCGTGGGATTTCCACGCTGGCCTCTTTGATATGTGCCTCTCCCCTTGTTTTCCTTGAGCTGTTCTGAAAATTGTTTTTTCAGCGTCTCAAGCTCCTCCTTATGTGCAACCTGGAGTGCATCTATTTTCTGTGTTAATTTGTCTATCATTGATCCAACTAACCCTTCTAGCTTTTTATCAATATCATTTGACTTGGGTTCTGACCTAGACATCGCTGCTGCTTTAGCTGTGTACGTCGATTCGTAGTCAATGTCGCTGTTCTCATCATACTGGGCAAGACCCCGAGTTTGTGCATTTGTACCATAGATTGAGTTGTGAGTATGTTGGTACCATTTAATGTGATCTATTGCCGCCTCTACTGAAACGGGTCTCATGGTCGCTGCATGCTGACCAGCTTGTTTATCTGCACAGCCTTGGCAAATTTTCCATATTGCCTGGGTGTACATGTAATCGTCGGGCAATTCCCTATAGGCTTTACTGGCAATCATAAGTACTCTGTCCGCCCAGTCTTCTATCTTTTCATGTCGATCTTGCCTTGCGTTCTCAAATTGAACTTTTAAAGTCTCAGGCAAATCTTGATAATTGAATCGTTTTTCTAATTTATGGATTAGTTCGAAATAATCCATGGATTCGTCTCTGTCTAGCAGATTAGTATAAAAATCGCCTGCTTTCCCCTGAAGGCACCAGCAAAGGTGATCCTTCTTTTCCGTGGAAGTCCACGAAAGATTATCTGCATACCTCTCGAACTTAGTGTAAAATGTTCGCCAGCTACCTGTTCCATCATACGACAAACCTTTCGGCATGTCTATTCGACTTGAATTCTTGCGAGGTGCAGCCAAATCATTTCGCCATGGTGTCTGTTGCGGTAAATGCATATTCAAATTGCTTGTGACTGGATATGGTGTTGAAACAGCCCTTATGGCTCTATAACGGTTTGGTGTTGTATGCATTGGTAGAACTGGATTTTGCAGTCTACCCAGTTTTTGTGCATTGCAATCTTTCATTGGCTCTCTAGATGTGGGGGGTGCCTTGCGCCTTGGTGCAGGCACTGGTCTCCTCCTTGTAGTATCAGAGTATTGGCTAGGGCGCTCTGACTGCAGTATAGTATCGTATTTCAGACGTGAGTTATCACGTACAACATTTTGAGTTAGTACTTCAACAGTAGGTTTGTGGAACCAGGCACCTTCGGTTTTGACATGTGCCTCCGCAGGATACTTCTCTTGTTTGCAGTACTGGTGATCACCCAACTCACGAGTGTAATCAGATGGCTTGCGTAACTCTAACTGTTCTAAGTTTTCATCAATACTCTCTTCAGGCTCCAATAAAAACTCGTCAGATAACTCATCGTCATTGTGTCCAATATTCTGAATATTTTCCGATGCGCCTACATTAACATCATCATCAATGTAGTAGTTTGTAAAATCAAAAGCGGACTCAGTCCGTGCATACTGACCTTCTGTTGGGTCAAATGGTGTGAAGTCTATCATGTCCAGTAATTTATCTGTGATACGGAGTCTCGGAATCTCCGTGAGATTTGTCAATGTAATATTGCCATACTTTTCTCTGAGTAACAATATTTGTTCTGCTAGCCTTTCGCCTACCCCAGGTAATAATCTCAAGTATTCAACTGGGCAGTTGTTTATCTGGATCTTATTCATCCTGAAAAACTCACAATTTCATATGCTAAATATCACGAAAACAATAATATCAATTACAATCACAAAAATTGTGTGATAAGATCACAGCTGTTTCACAAATAGCTCATGTGGCAATATAACCTAAGTGCAATATTCGTGTGTTTTACACATTCACTTTATGTATATATTCTACAATGCACTCGTTGTAAAATATCATAAAAACAACCTATCAGCCTTCCTAATTTACAACGGTTATGAAGTAACTGAACAAAATGTTACTACACAATTGTACCATGTAAACACAAGGGTACCTCTGGTTTATTTTGAATAGACGAAGGCAAATATGTGACCGATAAACAAAACACATAAAAACGGTAATTTTACTCGAAATTACCAAACACACTGTAACAATCGATCACCAGATCCTATTGTTGTACAACGGCAACAATAATTCAAAACTTTTTACCAAATTTCAACTGAAATGACAAACCACGTGTCTGCCGTGACACTTCGAAGCCAAAAATGCAGTCTCGGTTCTAAAAGAACAACTGCTCGCAGCGCCAGTGTTGTGTTAGCCAAGTATTAATAACAATGACACCACATGTCAACTCGAGAGTGACTCTAAACCATAAACACTCACCAACAACAGGTGAATCGCCGATATCCAACACAGATCGTCGTCACTCGTCTGCTACTTCACACCCGCCAAATCGATACCTTTTTCCACTCGTCTGCTACTTCACACCCGCCAAATCGATACCTTTTTCCACTCGTCTGCTACTTCACACCCGCCAAATCGATACCTTTGTCCACTCGTCTACACACAGTGTCACGCACAACGGTATCCTTATTCCGGGATCCAGTCCACCTTGGTACATCCAATAACCAACGTATAGAATATACTAGCGTAACGGTACTAGTAACTACGTGTGTATACACACCACAAATGTTTGAATATAGAGCGGAACACTGCTATCATTGCTAACAGGGTAGCATGTTAGAATGTCTAGGACAAGAGCCTTTGTTAACACGTAACACGTTAGAATGTACAGCAGATGACCGGATGTTAATATCGTAACATGAGAACACACGATGGGTATCATCGTACCATGTTGGTATGTTCAACAGAACACACGATGGTATAATCGTAACATGTTGGTATGTTCAACAGAACACACGATGGTATAATCGTACCATGTTGGTATGTTCAACAGAACACACGATGGTATAATCGTACCATGTTGGTATGTTCAACAGAACACACGATGGGTATCATCGTACCATGTTGGTATGTTCAACAGAACACACGATGGTATAATCGTACCATGTTGGAATGTATACAGCGAAGTAAGAATGAGAAGCAGAAGACACATTTTAGAATGTTCAACATAAGAACAGACATGCTTCAGTATAGAGCGTTCTTATAAAATGTGTCACGATAGCAATTAGAAATCAAGTTTGAACTCGATCGGAATGTACAGAAGATGTACAATAAATGGCTTGGCTTGGACCATCCTGGGAGAGTTCCCAGTTCTCGACGCAAAGAGCAGCTCAGCGTGTCGCCGGTTGGCGGATAGGGGAGGCCCTTTCGTTGGGGGATTGTCAGGTCATAATGAACAAGGAAAACCTGGCCGCCGGTCCATATTAGGTAATGTGTTTAGAATATGCCACGCTAATTGCATAATAAAGACCCCTTCTGTAGATTTCAAAGACTAGGCTCATTTTAGCCGCTACAAAACGCTAAATTCTCCGCCCCTACCTAATACTTCATACTTTTCCTGTGGAACTCAAAATTGTGTTCCCTCAGTTACATCCCCTGACGTTTTTTCGTTGGTTTATTTCTGCTAACTTGTTCTTGTTATGAATGTAGCTGAAATACTGCTCCCTGGACTTAAAGCAATCATTCAATCAATCAATCATTATGCTGATTTTGATCATGAAATAACCGTAAAATTGCAAGCTTCGAATAAAAATGGAAGTAAGAAAGCATTGTTACTAGTAGTGACTATACTTACTGATCATTGTCATTAGTGACTCTCCCACGAAGTATGATCTGTTTTCCTGGTTTTAACCCCCCTGGAATGGCTAAGGAAACAGGTACGCTCTGTTATAAATAACATACATGTGAAAAATAATATTACAAGCAGTTGGTTTCTATGCGATTCTATTATGATTCTTTAATCTCAAAGAAATGCAGCATTTTGGCCTTTTATGACCATTTTGAAAACATTCCTAAAAATGTTGACAACAAATATATCTTCTTTGGTCAAGGGATTCGGATCTAGATGGCTATTCACAAACCCTTGGAAGGAAGATTCTGGAAAAGGCGTGGCGATATGATCCTTAATTTTCCAAAAACACAAGGGAAAAAATTTCTTAATTTAAATCAGATACATAAAAAGAAGCATACAATGAAGAGTCCGAGAAGCGACTATTTAATATAATTTTGCAACTATTACAACCTACGCAGAATTAGAGCACCCCTCCCCCTTAACATATGATCCCCGTTGTGTTGCCAGATAAAAAGTTAAATAATCAATCAGATATCACTGATTATATATATATATATATATATATATATATATATATATATATATATATATATATATATATATATATATATATATATATATATATATATATATATATATATATATATATATATATATATACATGTATATATATATCAGGGGTCTGGAAGTTTTCCCTGCCCATTTCGGTCATTTTCCCTCCTACGAAATTACCAAATTCCACGGTAGTGAATATTGGTCTCGGGTCGTTTCCTACCGAAACTTGTTAGCACGTCGGGTCGATTCGCCACGATAATGCGAATAAGCGGGTTATACCATGGAATTTGAGAAGGCTCATACGATGTATACATCGTTTGAAAACTGAGAAAATATATGTAGCGACACATTCTCCTGCCTAAAAAGTCTTTAGTGTAAAATGACGTTTACTATGCAGCAAAATAATGGGAAACGGCGTTATTTTGATGAATATATATATAAATCTGTCGTTCACAAGACCTACTATTATAAAAGAACAACCTCGCCGGGGTCATATATTTATATTATACATTTTTTATTATCTGTTTGTCTCATTATAGCTCTTCGAATGTCCATGTATGTCATAAATCATGATTGTTTTAATAGCCCCCTGTGGGACCATAATTGGCAAATAAATTATCTTATCTTATCTTATCTTATATTCAATTTCTTGTACATAGTCACCTTTCTCATGGTTGGTCCATCGAGATGAACGTCGATAAATAATTATGTGATTTGGAACACTTATAGGGTGAGCGATATCAACATTGTTCTGGGATTGTATGGCTTGCCAGTAATATAAGGAATAAAATCAGAAATTTTAGTACCTGTTCAAAATGCTCGAAGTCATGCTTAACCCATTTTAATCATCGTCGGCTTTAATTGTAACATTTTATAAATTTCTGTCTTTAATATTTGTCTGTCGATGTTTAACTATAATTTTGATAATTTGCCGCCCGCATTCTTACTGAATTATGACGACCCATATTTATGACTAGTTACCGCATTTTAACTTGAGTAATACGACGGGTGCCACAAGTGAAGCAGAAATTGCTTATCTTTCAGAAGCACTTAAATTCACCACCGGGTTTCGTGTTTTTCGGTTTTTGTATTGAGCCTGTTTGTTTTGTCCAGCTTTTATGTGGGAAGGAAGCAAAAGTACCCGCAGGAAACCACCGACCTGTGGTAAAGTGACAATCCCTGCGGATTAAGATTGGAGTTGAGCACACCCTGTCTACATGAGAATCGAACTTGCTATCGCAGTGTTGACAGACCACGTGATCAACAGTAGACGAACTACCTTAACCACACGGTCACCAAGGCCCAGACTTATCGTTTTATGATTACTCCTTCGATTCTGTTTATTTCTACATATAATTAGTGATTTGATGTTTACTCATATATCCTGTTTATGGTTGAATTTTCCTTGTTTTCTGAATTAAATCCTTTAGGCTATTCAACAAAACCCGCGTGGCTTGACTGTTTTAATTTGTGTTATACTGTCGGTTTACTTTTACATAAAGAACGAGATTCGAGACGGCTCTCGGTTTGATTGATGTCCAATATATTCGGTTTTTTTTATTTTCTGTATATGTTTATTGTAGGCCCTTAATGGGAAATAAATAATGTTTTTGTTTTGTTATTTATCTTTAAAATTTTGAATATGTTTTTAAAAATAAGAGCAATAAAAACTTCATTTCTTACTTAATTCTTGTAAGATATATATCGATCTATAATTAATGTTAATACAATATTATAAGTAATCTCATTTAAACCTCTGTATGCATTAGTGTATTTTTGGATCGAAAAATCGTTCGATAAACACTGAAGTCTGCTAGGTGAAATATTTGTTCAGTTTAAAAGTTTTAACCTTTTTCCGCTTCAATAATGTATGTAACTGTGCAACTCTAAACTCTATAGCAGTATAACTCTGCTCAGCATCAACCAAACATCTCGTACAAACAATTGTCGACTATTTATTTACAGGTATCGTGTGTACCCAAGGAAAGTGTCTGTGTATACTTGTTTGTTATGTCATGGGAAGGAGGCAGCTCAGATAAAGCAGGTTTCGCAACATTTTTGGGCTCTTAATAAGGGGGAAGGAGAAAAGCTTCGTAAAAAATTTTCATATAAATTTATTAGGCCACTGGTTCAGTAAGTCTAAAATTAAATGTTGCTTTAACTGACAAATTTAAAACTGGCACACTATCAGGTGTTCCTCGTGTTTGAAAATGTGTACGTTAATATGCTGAAGCGTTGATGAAAACCACAAAAACGTTTTGTACAGATTTGTATGTCCAGGGAAATGACCAGAATCCTACGACATGACAAATGTTCCCAGACGGATGGACTTTGAAACACACTTAATGTGTGTGAAATATGATAATCTACATCATCTTTTCGGTTTTAACTTCTGCACGCATTGGTGCGAACATTTTGTGCAGTTGTTTTCGCTTCATTATGTATCTATATGTCGCTGTTAAACAACTATAAACGTCTATGTTAGTACAATTCTGCGCAGCATCAACCAAATATCTATTACAAACAATTGCATACACGCCAAGGCTCCGGATTTTGTCCGTAGGCTCCGGAATTTTTTACCCGTGTCCGGGCTACCTGGAAGGTCGTTGGAATCTAGGGGTTTCTTTTCTTCAATACAAAAATAATTTTAAAAATCTAAATTTAATTTTAAATTGAGTTAAAAGTGCTTTATCAAATCAAGAATTCACAATATCAATGCGTATGTCAGCTTAAAAAAGCTTATTCTGTAAATATTTGTACTCTGGAGACCCTTCAAATAACCTAGAAATATTCTAAAATCGTTTTCGGAGGAACCCACCAGGGCTTTACCCTAGATCCATTGGGGTCTTAAATCGCAGGGGCGGATACAGGATTTTCGAAAGGGGGCCACTTAGTGGTCCTCCCGCGCCTCGCAGATGCGCATTTACGGCTGGGGGTCTGGGGGCCTTAAGCGCCACTGAATCGGTCCCTCGACCACTTGCGAAAATTATCATGAATTCTACCATAAATATGTGTTGCAAGTATGTTATTTCTATTTCTTTACAGGAATGCGTATGTAATCTTTTTTGTTATATCATGTGAAAAAATAATTATTCTTCTCATACAACGTTTGATGAAAACCCCAAAAACGTTTTGTACTGATGTTAGACCGAATTATCTGTCGTTTAAAAGCTTATTTTATCATTCCATATTTACTTTTTTCTATTTTAAAAGCTTATTTTATCATTCCATATTTACTTTTTTCTATTCTGACGTTTATTTTTTTATTTTTTAATAGAAAAAAGTAAATATGGAATGATAAAATAAGCTTTTAAACGACAGATAATTCGGTCTATACTGATGTGTAAGTATGTCCAAGGAAATTACCATTATCATACGACATGACAAATGTTCCCAGACGGATGCACAAATGTTCCCAGACGGATGTACTGTTAAACACACAAAATGTGCGTAATATATTGATAATCTACATCATCTTTTCGGTTTTAGTTTACACTTTACAGTCACGATATCTCCTGTAAATCTATTAGCAACTGGCAATTATACAAAATAAATATCTACTTACGATTCTGTTATAGCTGTACGACATATTTCCGACTCTGTCAAATATATAAATACTTTTATCAGACTGCTTGTGGGTGTGTTAAAATTCTGAATTCGATTCAGTTTAAAGTACTTTCACATTGAGTGTTTACCTACCTGCAAACAGTGTTCACTGGGGCGTCGTGAGAGTTATATATTTTACATGCGGTGTTCAATATCCGGTTATCGTATGACGCAGGTCAAAATCTGAATCAGCACAATACGTATTGTAATATATGAAGGATGGGTAACAACGATTTTAGTAATGTATAACATTCACACAACATTGAAACACTTCTGGCCTCAAACTTTAACCCCGAATATGCGTCAAATAAAAAGAAAACTCTTACAAAGTAGTTTAATCATGGACCTATTCTCCGTGCTATTCTCACGTGGCTATTCTCCTGGTTAAATTAAAAGAGAATTAAATAGGTTTATGAAACGCTTCGAGTCCAAATAATTCCCCTCCCCACACACGCACATTCTTCCCCCCGACCCCACCACACCAAGACACACACACATTCACACTACTATAATCATTGATCATCATTGGTCATTGAACACTGCAGGAACGCCCACGATCGTTAACAGAAATCGATTGCACACATTGTTGGTCGATGTCCGTAAATCCATGTATAGTTGGACACTGGTAATTTAAGGAAATATAAATTAAAAAGGTCGATTGTCTTATTATTTGACTTGTTGGACTTTCCATCATATTATGACAACACATTTATCAATGTAGCTTCTATGATGCTATAAATTACATGGATTTCATTGGAAAAAAAAACAGTAAAACAATTTAATTTTCATTTAAAATATTTATTTTTGTTAAATAAGCAAGAAACAAACAGGTGATACATGTCTTCTGTGCAGAATTTTCTAATTTCACAAATTTTAATAAATAATATTATCACAGAAAGGCATTATCAGACAATTGCATGTTATAAGTATTTTATTCCCAAAATCCCCGGATAAGGAAGCTACTGATATAATACATGGTTAACTTTGTTCTATACAACAATTTACGCTTGCTATCACAGTTCTCATCAACAAATAAACAAGTTATATACAAGTCTACGGGAAGTTATATATCTATTGTAGTCAAGGTCTGTAGATGTCACTGTATATGTTCTGAAATAAATAATAAAACAGGTAACTCGAGATTAAACTATCAATGATACATTTATAATTTACCTGTATTACAGTATTCAAAGTGCAGACGATGACAAGCTATATAATTAGCTTGATTATAAAAGACATCCTTTTGTTCACTTCTGTGTACACATTTGTTTATCTGGTTTTTGTGTACACATTTGTTTATCTGGTTTCTGTGTACACATTTGTTTATTTGTGGGTATAGTTTTTATGTAAAAGTTTCATCGAATTCTATTCAATGACGTAGGTGGAAGTTGCGGATAAGAGACGGATAACCCAAGAAGTCCACGTTTTGCTATGGGGAGCGGCGGATACAGGATTTTCGAAAGGGGGGGGGGGCGTAAAAGGGGGATATCGGAAAAGGCACTATGAGACAAAGATTCTATTAATCCCCCCCACCACACACAATGTAACTGAATATGACACCCCATTACTATGAGTGGCCGTTCATGTCATAATTGCGTTATTTGTATCGCGTAACTTTTCCATTGCGTTACTTTTAACATGTATCGCGATACTTTAAACTTCTGTCGCGTTACTTCTTCAAAGTATGGCGTTACTTCTTAAAACTATACTTTGTATCAACGTGCAACTTATGAAAACAATTAAAATAAAAAAATAGATATAGCTCTAATTAGATATAACAATTGTTGATACGTGTATTTTGATTGGTTCTTTCTCAAGAGATGAAATTAAAAAGTATCGCGAAACTTTCAACTTCTATCAAGTTACTTTTAAAAAGTATCGCGTTTCAAATGAAAAAAAGTAACGCGTATCGCTATACTTAGAAGAAGTAACGCGATAGAAGTTGAAAGTATCGCGATACTTGTTAACAGTAACGCGATGGAAAAGTAACGCGATACAAACAACGCAATTGAACGCCACTCATACCATCATACATTACTATATACCTCGATTTTTCAAAGTGGGTATAATAACAAAACAATGCATATTACTAACATAACAATTGTTTATATAGGATAAAAGATATACAGTCAGTATTTGTTTTCTTGTAGTTTAATAAACCACTGAAGGTTGAGTGCTTACCATTTTACAGGAATTCCGGTTCATAGAATTCCGCATGCCCTGTTAGTTTGAGATGGCACACTCTGTCTAACGGCATCCTATGTCTGTAATCGATGTAATGCTCACCATTGACATAGGTCTACAATAAAAAAAACCATAAAATAGTAGCTGACGTCTACGACGCAATGGTCACCATTGACATAGGTCTACAATACATAAAATTATCTAGTAGATGACTTTTGTGTTATAATGGTCACCATTGACATAGGTCTACAATATACAATAAATGACTTTGATATAGGTCGCTATCAGGATTTATCAGCCAGAGAAAATGTAATATTCACCGAGCCGATAGGCGAGGTGAATATACATTTTTGAGGGCTGATCAATCCTGATAGCGACCGTATATCAAAGTCATTAATTGTTTTATTACATGAATAAAACCACGGTACCATCTCCCTTGATCAGAAAAACATAGCCCCTGCTTACATTTTGTAATTGTTGTTACCATTAATATTTTTTATTTAATACTGCATTTTGATATCAAAAATCATTTGCTGGTAATCCGGAAATTCCAGTTTCAAAAATTGAGAAGAGTATATAAATTAATCATCATAACGCAGAGCCGACGTTTCTCCCATTTGTTTTTGTCACGCACGATGTACAATTTATACAATCGATTTGATTGGACGAATGAATTTGTTAAGACGGCTATTCTGATTGGCTAAAACATAAAAAAAACGCGTGCAACGTACAAACATTTTATGTATTTACTGTTGCGATTTATTGTGACCCAAAAGATGTTTTTAGACCAATCAAAAACACGCAAAATTCTATTCATGCAATAATAAACAATATTATCTAGTAGATGACGTCTGTGACGTAATGGTCACCATTGACATAGGTCTACAAAAAGAACATTATTTATTAGGTGACGTTGGCTCACGTGTTTGATATTATTATTTTCACCGGTTTCACTTTATTTGTGTGATAAGTCTCTTACATTAGAGACGCTGCTCAAGTAGTTGAACACATTGTTTCTCTGTGGTTTCGCTATATTTTGCAAAGTTAAACAGATAGACGGTGAAACAAGGAAGTTTAAGGTAATAATCCTGTTTTATTCAGGTAGATATCATAAGAGGTTTATATGATACGAACTATGACATAACACAGCATTATGATTTTTCAATATATATTGTGTGTAAAACGCAGCAGGTATCTTATATCTAAATACATGCGATTTATTTGATTCAAGTAGACCCAACACACAGTATAAGAAAACACCTACACAATAATGTGTAAATATTGGATATGCAACTCTGAAATTATACAAACAGAGGAAAGTGTCTCTATTAAAATCTAAAATAGGAAACAATTATAGTCATGTCTTTAATTAAAATTAAAGTTATTCCCAATTCAATTTGTAATAAATGTTATGTAAAATTTCGGTCTACTTGTACGCCCCCTGCTCTCTATAGCTACAATAATGTAACTCATTTCAATTGTGTTTATCGCCAAAAATGTAGATCGTCAAAAGACCTACATTTTATGTAACTACCTGTTCTGCTGGTCGGTGTCTATGCGCTAACCTGCACTACAACGCGCTAACTCCGACACATTGATCTTTATTACTTACTACAAACTTATCTCGCTGAATGTTGATGGCTATTTCGAAGGTTTCCTTCTTTTCGAAAGGAAAACATGGCTGGTCTCGTTCTTCACCCTGCCAGTCGCCTCCAACAAACGAGTTCCTAATAGAACATTTCTCTTGTAGACGTGGATTAAAGTGGAATGCTATATCACAGTCATCGTCCTCTCCACAACAGAAGTTGACAGCAAATCTGAAACGCACAGTCCACAATTACAAGGAACAACAATATCAAATTGAAACTAATTGTTGATCGAAGTTTAAGATGTCAGCAAACATGTTTTGTAAATGCCAAATACTGCAATTATCAATTTAACAATTTTATCAGGATACAGAAAGTCAACAAAAAACACAAATTTGCAACCAACGGTCTGTGCTCCATGATAATACTCCCGCTCTACTCAGACTGAAAACCGTATACGTACCACCTATATCATATGGAAGAAGGGAAATAATAAATCCCACAATATGGCATGTTGACAAAATGTCAGTGTTGTGTCATTTATTATTGCTGAAAAAAAACTTGACGGAAAAATTGTTACGGACGGCTGAAAATTGACCGGTTAAAAAAAAGGTTTTGGTGAGGTCTGAAAAAAATCTCCACGGATTCTGGGTATCCTACGTCTACAATCATCTCTGGCAAACCATTTGTTGACGCCATAAAAGATATCTCTATTGGTTGATAAGCCTCGTTTACAAAAAAATTTCATTGTTGCAAACCCATAACAAAAGTGTATACATTAACTATATAAAAATAAATACCAGATTATGACATAATCATACAAAGCTTCAATATTGTAGCAATTACCATTGATAAGAAAAATGTGACGGAATATTTCGAACAGACTGTCCACTAATCGGACAAACACAGACAGAAAACAGTATATACCCTATCCCCTATGGGAAGTGGGTGTATAAAAAGTAAAATTCTAATTTGATGCAGAAAATAACTCAAATTCAAACAGCATTTCCAATTAGTAAATACAAAAATAATTGCAATAAGCGCCATACCCCTCTGATCCTTTCTTTGGAATTCCCTGGACAACAACCCAGCCACCTTCTCTTAGTCCAAACGGTAGCCTTTCAATAGCTGGTTTGTCCTGAAAAAATGCTTTGAATGTTTAAAGCTATACTGTTTCTTTTTCATATTTACATATTTCCGCAAGTAAGCGAAAATCCAATATTATAGAAAAAAGTACAAATTAAAAATGCTTTCAGAGCATAACTAGAACTGAACTTAAACCATAATTAGTACTAAAAATAGTCTTAAACCCTTTCAGATATGGTAATATCATTTAACCTTATCATAGTCTTAAAAGCTTTCAAATATGACTGAATAAATTAACCTACTTTAGTCTTAAAATCTGTCAGATACGGTTGAATCATTTAACCTACCATAGTCTTAAAATCTGTCAGACATGGTTGAATCATTTAACCTACCATAGTCTTAAAATCTGTCAGATACGGTTGAATCATTTAACCTACCAATTTTCTTTCCAGTTTGACCTGGTAGATGAAGGCGTCCCCCTTGACCATGACTCCCTTTATGTCCTCTACGTTCCCTCGGGCATCAAACTTCATGCATTTGTTTCCATTGACGTAAACCTGCATTCAAATTTACTCATGTAATAATCTGCTCGTTATAATGAAAAAAAGTGTTTACGGATTTTGTTGAATCTTATTTCAGCCGACTAAGGAACTGAACAATGCCCAAATTAAAATTCAATAAATAGATATGTCTCATCAACCCATGACGAGTTATTTCGCCGGTGTAGTAATTCATACTCATGATGCCATTTATACATGTATAAACATTTTGGTTGCTATGAGCTGACCAATGACACAAGACTTAACACACAATATATAGAAGTTTTAATTGTTTAATGATTATAAATCACAAAGTTTTATTATATTATTTCAAAAATATAAAAAAAACAACTCTAAGAAATATCTAGTTGACAAGATATCAACATATACCTTAAATTTGTTTCTCTTTGTTACTATTTTGATTTCAAATGGTTTCCTTTTGGCAATAACAGATGGCAAATCACCTCTTTCTTCATCACCCCATGATCCTCCATGACAACAATTCATCACAACTGTACCTTCACTGATGCGGGGATTAAAATGTAAAGCAATGTCGGAGTGGGATGAGTGTCCATTCATGAAATTGATAGAAAACCTAAAGACAAAGATTGCATCGATCATGCAAAAATAGTCGTTAGAAAACTAATGATACATGGTTTAGCTTAAAACCTACTGATATTTATATTTATCTCTCGGATCATTCGAACTAATACCATGTGGTCTGAATGTAAGATGGTAATGTCAAGAGCAATCTTAGTTTTAAGTTAAATATGCAATCATGCAGTTTGGCATGTTAGTAGCAGTTCAACCTTTAGCACCTTTTTTAGTGTGGTTCAACCTGTAGCACCTTTTGTAGTGTGGTTCAACCTGTGGCACCTTTTAGTGTGGTTCAACCTGTAGCACCTTTTGTAGTGTGGTTCAACCTGTAGCACCTTTTGTAGTGTGGTTCAACCTGTAGCACCTTTTGTAGTGTGCTTCAACCTGTAGCACCTTTTGTAGTGTGGTTCAACCTGTAGCACCTTTTGTAGTGTGGTTCAACCTAAATGGTATAATTTTGTTTTGTTGTTTTATCGTATAATTGGGAAAATGTTTTCTCTGAGATATTCAGCCGAAATAAAGATGTATTTTGTTAGGCCCACGTGCATGTCTTTACATTTGAGTTTTATTAATTGTTTGCTTTGGGTGTTTGTGACGTTCGAAACAAGTTAAAATGGGAGAAATATATAACAATCAGGATCTGCTTCTGAATAATTTTCGGTTTTAAAAAAAAGTATCGCGCCAAATGTATTCAGGTGAATACACTTCACCATTTCTGTTAATAAACGCTTACTTGTCTCCCCCTGGTTTCATGAATCCTCTAAAGATCATCACATCTCCTTTCTCCATTCCAGAAGGAATAGCCTTTACAAAGTCATCGTCCTAAAATAAAACTTATGTGATCTAGACACAGCAAACAATTTTAATGAATATAAACAGTTGAAATTCTAAAATAGAAACTGATAGACAACACGCTTGCTTACAAGACAATGGACACTAGAAAAAAAGTATTATAAAGTTACAACATACATAGGCGTAGCACACAGAAAAATAGAGGTACGGTCGGCTACGGTAGTTATTTGAAAAATTGATTTATATTGAACGTTTCACAAATAAAAGACTAATTTTATTGAAATTATATCATTTTTCATTTCAATTTACAAAAAAACTGGTACGGTTTTCCGTACCAACAATTTAAAGCGGTACGGTCCGAACCGTACCAGCCGTACCGCTTTCTACGCCTATGAAGATATAAAGCAGTCTGAAGTAAACAAGAACCCTCTTTCTGAAAATTCGGTAATTGATATTGAACGGCAACCTTATCAATGATATATGGATTGTTTATATGTGCAGATGTCGCATAACGGAATATAGATTGAGCATACAATTTAGTACAAATTCAATAACCAGACAACTTATTATATTTGAAGTGGCAGAAATCAGATATTTTTCGCATGGCAGATGTTTGTCGCTAGCATCAATTGATTTAGCAATGTCGAGATTCTGTTTGCCCTGTACGTCTTCGGAACAGATACTGTTGACCCTTCCGAAGCACTCACGTTGTTTGCAGACGGAAGTTTATTAGACTTACTAAAGGCTCTAAGTACTCCACGTCTTTGATATCCATGTTTCCTTGGACGTGGAAATGGGAGACGTCAGATATTCCTGTACGATGGTTAAAATCGGCAAAATGTTCATCATTTACGTAAACCTGAAAATAAATTAATAACGTATGAATATATATGCGCAGACGCTGTCGGTAACTGCCATACATGACTCGGACATTATAAAACCTGAAATGATTACGCCATATTTCGTTCTTTGCACATTTAATAACTCGAATTTATTATGATTGTTACTAATATTTCGTCAAGTAGTGGAACAAATTATTATGTGAATGTTCAGATTTCGATCAGACAAGCCAAAACACCATTTCAATTAGAGCGAAGTGCATAGATTCGCGCGAGAAAAAAAATCCTGCAAGATTCTGGCCTAGATTTGCAGCAACAAGAGATGTTTTAACATAGTTTCACTATGCCTTGATACAGAACGGATTCTTAACTAACTTTTCTGTCCGGTTACCAGATATTGGTATGAAGATTTTCGTATAATTTGTTTTAGTATACACACAAAGATATCTGTGACTCAAAGCCAAAGTTCGGTGAGAAATGTGTGTAACTAGGTGTAGACCAATCAAATGTCTCGGTTCGTATATTAGATGCCTTGCTAGGATGACATAGGTTTAGTTGTTTTTTATTGTTGTCCTTACGTGGTACTTATCGCCGGTACAAACAAACACCGCATCAAAATATTGTCCTGGCTTGAAGGGGAAGTCTGCCTGGTAGTCTCGCTCCTCGTCTCCCCAGCCACCGAGATTTGCATTCCGGATCACCACCCCTTCATTGGGACGAGGGTTAAAATGAAACGCACACGTTTCGTTTTCACAGTCACATCCAAAGTTGATGCTGAATCTATAACAAAAATGTAACAGAAATCATTAAATACCGATTTAGATACACGACACAAGTCCTTAATAATCAATTTGGTGATTTGATACAAGTGGGTGTATTGTTATCAGCTACCATCAAAATTGAATTAAGAAATAATTCATTGCTGCCCATATTTATTAATTATTTAAAAATGAATATAATGCTTACCATAATAATATTAACCAAAAAAAATGTGGACGGACATGAACTATTCCGATTTTATTGTGAATAATACGAAATTTCGAAATTCCCTTCTACACCCACCATTGTGGGCAGATTGATTGTTTTCCAAATCGTAGACACTGTCACAAATAGAAGAAATGTGTATATGAAAAACAAAATTACATTAGAAATTAAAAATAAACAAATGTCACTCAATGTAAAAAGAAAGAACAAGAATATTGACATAAAGGCTGACGAAATTTTAGAGAAAAAAAATCCCAGTTGGGTAAACGTGAATATATTAACAGCATACTGGCAACGATGTATTACTTAACAATCTTATTTTAGATGTCATTTTCTATTCTATTGCATCGGGAACCCTTCAGCCATCAGCTTCGGGCAATAGAACCTTTTAAAAAATATTCTGGTCTTTTGCCTGATTACACATTAAATTAATGTATATTATGGACTAGCTGCTTAGTCAGTCTGGAATATGTATTATGTACTACCTGTTAAGTCAGTCCGAATTTTAGAAATGATAGTCTATCCAGGTCTACTAGCTGTTGTCAGTTATTATCTAGTCATACTTATAGAAAGGCTAGTCCACTCAGGTCTACTAGCTGTTGTCAGTTATTGTCTAGTCTGAGTTATAGAAAGGCTAGTCCAACCAGATCTACTAGCTGTTGTCAGTTATTGTCTAGTCTGAATTATAGAAAGGCTTGTCCATCCAGGTCTATTAACTCTCTGTTCAGTTATTGTCTGGTTGAATTATAGAAAAGCTTGTCTATTCAGGTCTACTAGCTGTTGTCAGTTATTGTCTAGTCTGAGTTATAGAAAGGCTAGTCCAACCAGGTCTACTAGCTGTTGTCAGTTATTTTCTAGTCTGAGTTATAGAAAGGCTAGTCCAACCAGGTCTACTAGCTGTTGTCAGTTATTGTCTAGTCTGAGTTATAGAAAGGCTAGTCCACCCAGGTCTACTAGCTGTTGTCAGTTATTGTCTAGTCTGAGTTATAGAAAGGCTAGTCCACCCAGGTCTACTAGCTGTTGTCAGTTATTGTCTAGTTAAATTATAGAAAAGCTTGTCTATTCAGGTCTACTAGCTGTTGTCAGTTATTGTCTAGTCTGAATTATTGAAAGGCTAGTCTTTTCAGGTCTATTAGCTCAGATATCGCTATCCGACACCATTATACGTATAATAGTTATAATACATATAGTTGTCGGATTTTAATAAATTGACATTTTTCATACTATCAGATTAGTATGATTAAGTATGACTGCCCTAATGTTCGTGTTTACTTGTCAAAACTAAAACCATAGAATGTTTGTAACAAAATGGATAATATCAGTGTTATATGTAAATAAGTAGTACATGTAGGTGTCGGCGGTTTTACAGGATTGTGACAATTTAAGTGATTGCATATCTAAAACAATATTTACTTACGTCCATAAATATACTCCCCAATTAAAATTAATTTTCAATCGCGCCCCATTTTTGTTATTTATCGCTACATGTAAGCTTACGTGCATCGACAATAAAAAAACGGGGAAACAAGTGAAAGATTTGATTTTAATTTTAATCAGTAATATACGATCTCTGCTTCATGTACCAAGTTAACAGCCCTTTGGTTAAACATAAAGCAGACCTGTTTGACAGTATGTAAATAAGTCTTTCTTTTGCAATGATGTAAAGGAAATAATTTTCAAATAGCTTAAAATTCATCTTGTATCATTCGTGAGATAAGACATTACAGTGTATAATATATATATCAAATCTATGCACGTCAAAATATGAATTTAAGAGGAGCGTTGATGTGTGTAATATGTTGTTGATTATTTGTGGGTGTAGACATGGTAGATGCTCGTGGTTACCGAAATCCTGTAATTATGGGCAGTCTTTCTTATAAGTCACCAAGACAACACTGGGAAAGTTCATAGTGCTCCACCCACGGAGCTGATAGTGGGGGTCTCTCGTTTGGAGGTTTTCTAGTTATATTACTGAAAGCCGTACCCCGGAGCATAGTTGAACACGTATTTAGGGAGTACCAAGCACCTTTCACGATAAATACCGTTTTTCTAAATTTAAAAAAGATTGCTCATTGTAGCCGCTACAAAAGACTCAATTCTCTGCCCCTACCCAATACAATATATATCTAGCATCAAATTGTGTTCCCAATCGTCCTGTTTATTTCCTGTTTATTCATTGTTAACTTGTTCTACTCCTGAATAGAGCTGAAATATTGATCACTGCCTGGACGTAAAGCATATATTGATCACGGCCTTGACATTAAGCATATATTGATCACGGCCTTGACATTAAGCATATATTCAATCAACCAATCTTATTACTTATCATAAATACAGTATAATAATTGGTAATTGTGCATCGTGTACGTGTAGATCAAGGCTCAAGTCAGATCAACGTAATAATCCGCTTTTACGCATGCGCAGCAACAATCTTAACTTTAATTTACAGATAGATTGTCGCAAACAAGAAGTGCAACGGGTGATCAGTTTATGTATGTATAAGTTTGCACATGCAATATTCATAACCAGTATTATGTTTGTTCGACATGCTGTTATAACTGAATAACAATATGCATTAATCATGAATGTTCAAATACTTGTTGTAGATACTACATTTCAATTTAAAGAACGGAGTACTTTGATCTTGTTAATTTATATAATACCAAACATGAAAGCTAAATGTGCATTGAAAAAAAGGTAATATCAACATGAGTGATCAGGGTATGAAGCCAATATGAAATATATACCCCTACGCAGGCATGCACGATGTAGGTCGACGTAATTCGGCAGAAATATAAGGGTTTTTGCACATAGGCGTATCAGCCGGTACGGCAGCTACGGCGAAAGTACGACATGTCGTACCAATTATTTTCAGAAATAAAAAAAAATTGTTCATATTTTTCTATTTCTATTTTCTCTTTAGCAGCCGTCGTACCAATATCAAATACGATGTTACGCCTCTGTTACAGTATTTGAACTGGAACCTATCATAGTCATAGATTTGAAAAATATAGGAAATAATATATATTAATAGAAAAAGTAATTACTAGTATTTAATTTATTCAAACGAAATATCGACAAAAGAGTATGGATATGTCTTGTATAAGTGGAGTTTGTTTATAGATAATAACACAATACGTGACCATTGGACAATAAACAATTAGGTGTATATACTTCATGCAGTTTTACACAATATAATTAACCATCTTTACCAATATTAGATGAAAGATTGTTAAAAGGTCATACAATTTGTATCGTTTTCATGATACTCAACACAACCTATTCCCGCGTCCATTTTTCATTAACCCTCAAATCTTGTGTGCTACCAACAAACTATTTTTGTGAATCTATTTTTAACATACCCGTCATTATCTTGTCCGGCTCCCCTAACTCGCACAGCCTTTCCTATCTGCATGCCCCCGGGAATCTCTGTACGATAAGGTAAACCCTGAAATGACGTCACATCATTACACTTTAATTACAAAATAAAAATTCTGTTGATATGAGTGATGCTGTCCTCATTTATCTCGTATAAAGAATGAAATAAACCATTCACTAGTTATGTAAGACAACCAACAGTAGCAGACATGGCCAAACCACTAACTGTGTCAGACAACCAACAACAGAAAACTTGAAAGCCAAACCACTAATTGTGTCAGGCAATCAACAGCAGACGACGTGATGACCACTAATTGTGTTAGACAACTAACAACAAACAACTTGAGGGCTAAACCACTAATTATGCCAGACAACAACAGCAGCAGCAAAGAAACCACTAATTGTGTCTGATAACCAACAGCAGACAACTTGATTGCCTGTTATATCAGTTGCAGTTTGCGCTCACTAAAATTTACACATTTTCATAAAATAAACCACGAGAGCCGTGTAAAATATAAAAGATGATGACCTCAAGGGTGTAATACTTACGTATCTGTCTATGAATGTGATGTCGTAGTACTCTGCTCCACCAGTCAGATGAAGGTAGTGAACGTCCGCCAAACTAACCCGGTGGGAATAATTAATGTAGGGTTTACCGTTGACATATGTCCTATATTCATGGGGGGTCACCTCTATACGAAGGATAAAGGACCTTCCATCGTCAAAAGGAAAATGCGGCTGATCTCGCTCCTCGCTTTGCCAGTCTCCACCTGTACAAGAGTTTCTGATCACGTGATCCTCCGAAGGTCGGGGATTAAAATGGAAGGCAATGTCACCTCCTTGTGGATCAGAATGTTGTTGCAAGTTGATGGCAAACCTGTAAATAACATCATGACATAAACACCTGTGTCTATGAGAACAGGAAAAACTGTGCTAGGTTGTATTTTAATGAGGAGTTTTAGCACATAGCACATATTATGTTATGTACATAACATATTATGGGTTTTTCTCTCGGGAAAAGTTTTCCTATTGTGTTGTCTGGTGAGATATAGTGCCTCGATTGCCGACCCGTGCACTATACTCACCAGAAAAACGCTCCGTCTTGATAAGTCCATAATAGATATGTCTTTAACAAGAACTGTGCTAGGCTGTATAGTAATAGGGAGATTTCTTTTGACAAGAAGAACTGTGACGGGCTGTGGGGTAAAAAGGAGGTGTTTTTAGCAAGATGAACTGTGCTAGGCTGTATGATAAAATGGAGATGTCTTTGACAAGAACATCTGTGATGGGCTGTATGGTAAAAATGAGGTGTCTTAGAAAAAAAGAACTGTGCTAGGCTGTATGGTAAATCGGTGTCTTTAGCAAGAAGAACTGTGCTAGGCTGGTTGGTAATAACATTGCTTGGCAAGAAGAACTTTGCTATGATGTGTGGTAATAAGATGTCTTTGACAAGAAGAACTGTGCTGGGCTGTATGGTAATAAGGAGGTGTCTTCGACAAGAAGAACTTTGCTACGCTGTGTGGTAATAAAGCGATGTTTTTGGCGAGAAGAATTGTGCTAGGCTGTGTGGTAATAAGCAGATGTCTTTGACAAGAAGAACTGTGCTAGGCTGTGTAGTTATAAGAAGATGTCTTTGACAACAAGAACTGTGCTACGCTGTATGGTAATAAAGCGATGTCTTTGACAAGAAGAACTCTGCTTGGCTGTGTGGTTATAAGGAGATGTCTTTAACAAGAAGAACTGTGCTAGGCTGTATGGTAATAAGGAGAATTCTTTGACAACAACTGTGCTTGGCCGTTTGGTAATAAGGAGATGTCTTTGAAAACAACTGTGCTAGGCTGTGGGGTAATAAGAAGATATCTTTGACAACAACTGTGCTAGGCTGTGGGGTAATAAGAAGATGTCTTTGTCAACAATTGTGCTTGGCTGTTTGGTAATAAGGAGATGTCTTTGACAAGAAGAACTCTGCTTGGCTGTGTGGTTATAAGGCGATGTCTTTGACAAGAAGAACTGTGCTAGGCTGTATGGTAATAAGGAGAATTCTTTGACAACAACTGTGCTAGGCTGTGGGGGTAATAAGAAGATATCTTTGACAACAACTGTGCTTTGCTGTTTGGTAAAAAGATGTCTTTGACAACAATTGTGCTTGGCTGTTTGGTAATAAGGAGAATTCTTTGACAACAACTGTGCTAGGCTGTGGGGTAATAAGAAGATATCTTTGACAACAACTGTGCTTGGCTGTTTGGTAATAAGGAGATGTTTTTGACAACAACTGTGCTAGGCTGTGGGGTAATAAGAAGATATCGTTGACAACAACTGTGCTAGGCTGTGGGGTAATAAGATGTCTTTGTCAACAATTGTGCTTGGCTGTTTGGTAATAAGGAGATGTCTTTGACAAGAAGAACTGTGCTATGTGGTGTGGTAATAAGGAGATGTCTTTGACAACAACTGTGCTAGGCTGTGGGGTAATAAGAAGATATCTTTGACAACAACTGTGCTAGGCTGTGGGGTAATAAGAAGATATCTTTGACAACAACTGTGCTAGGCTGTGGGGTAATAAGAAGATATCTTTGACAACAACTGTGCTAGGCTGTGGGGTAATAAGAAGATGTCTTTGACAACAATTGTGCTTGGCTGTTTGGTAATAAGGAGATGTCTTTGACAAGAAGAACTGTGCTATGTGGTATATGGTTATAAGGAGATGTCTTTGACAAAGAGCAGTGTGCTTTGCTGTTTGGTAATAAGGAGATGTCTTTGACAACAAATGTGCTATGCTGTGGAGTAATAAGAAGATGTCTTTGACAACAATTGTGCTTGGCTGTTTGGTAATAAGGAGATGTCTTTGACAAGAAGAACTGTGCTAGGCTGTAAGGTAATAAGGATATATCTTAAGCGGCAACAACTATAGCACCTATTCAAGTCGAGTTACGTAACACTGGTTTTCAGTGGATCGAAGTTACTTTACGTTGCTAGTAACTAAAAATGTAAATAATTCTGTTACAAAAAGAAGTCACAATCCAGAAATGTTGTACTGTTTTTGCTATAATATAAAGTTAAATGTTTGGTGGTGACCACGTGGTTGTGACCAATCCACTATGGCAACTGTGGCTAAATTAAACATTGTCTTCCAATATACAACTTACGTTTTAGTCCCCCATGTGACTCTTCCTCGCAGGATGAACTGCTTTCCTGGATGTAAACCATTAGGAATGTAAAAGGAACTTGGAGTATGCTACAAGTAAACAATAGTAATGATTTAAAATCTTGTCATACGGCTGTGTGGTTTGTGAAGACAGTTATTGTACATGTTCTGTTTTGTCTTGAGCTAGTGGCTGTTCATAATGTTAATTAAATGAAATTAATAACAGTTTTTCGTTATTTTTGTGTTGTGGTGTAAAGTACTTATACCTTCAATAATAGTTTTTTAGTCTTGGCAATGAACGTCGTTAGTTTAAAATACAAAATATAAATAATAAACAATTGAATGCTAGTGTACTTTATTTCTGTAATTAATATAAATAAACAACAAACTATTTTAGCTGATTTGACATTTTTGTTTTAGATATGGTTAACCTTGACTTTGTATCACTGAAGTTATGACACACTGATATACTATTTCAATCTCGTCAGATATTTGGAAAGGCGGCCTCATTTTTAGATAAAAGGATTAAATGGATTCGAAATTTATTGGTTTTGCATTGATTTTGATCAGAAGAGTAAAGAAATGTATGAAATAAATAACTGTGTAGTTGGGTTATCTAAAGGCCGGGGTCCAATCAATATCTGTCACGCCTACTCATCGTCCGATTATTTTCTTTCATGTGCTTTCCTTTATCTCAAGTACGCGAAATCATTCACAAAGCAGTTTAGCCCTTATGGTCACAGTGCTTATGGTATGGTATTGTATTTCTTTTTTTAAATATCTTCTGTCCAGAATAAGGTCTCGTAACGGGAAAATTTTTATATCAATTATCTTACGAGGGAAACATTAGATTAGCTTACAAATGCGGAAGTAAAAATATACGAATCACGTTTTTAGGCTCTTTTAGCACAGAAAGGGAAGCTAACTCTGAAGTATTTGGTTGCCATGCACGAAAATGCTTTTTAGAATCCTATATCTTTATTTGTTTATGTTGTCAAAGAAGCAAAATTGTTCCTAAGCGTTGTACGGATTCCATTAATCAATAAATAGTGTAGTGTGGTTCGGCCTTTAGATTGTTCAGATTAAATAAAAACACTTTTATTTCAAATTCTATTCAAAAGTTTGCAACGAATGCTAGTTTATAGCGAATTTAGATCTTATATAACCAGTTATCAACAACTAACACTTTATTGGAGCTTACGTTAAGATGAAACTAAATAAATCTAACAAATATTTCTTTAAACAATTGTTCGCGTGAATGAGGTTTTAAGCCACTTTTTGCAATCCTTGTCAATAAGGCAAACGTCGAATATACCATTTCAGACTGGACCGCAGAACCTCACTTAAATTTAAACATATTTATTTGCAAACTTATGTAGTCTTCTAACATACAGTATGTAACCACTATATTCATGGAGCTTGCATACATTCCAATACAAATTATATGGGGTCTGTTAGATATGTAAGACGTCAAGAGAAAATAAAGGAAAAAAACTAAATGTTAAAATAATTAAGGATAGAAAAAAAATGAAAAAGATGCGTTGAAATGTGTGATTTCAGATCCTTGAAATGAACAAAGTTATCATGGGTAGCCTTTCTGACCATTTGATATGCATGATTAAAAACTTGTTCGATCAGCTCATTGAAACCCCTGTTGACACACTTTGAAGTCTAAGCCGGAATAAATAAAAGAGTCTCAAAGGTTTTCAAAACTACTCCTAATAATAGTAAAACATCCTCAAAACTGAACAACTGTGAAAATTGCATTTATTTTCGAGATAGAAACAAACATAAAAATATTAAAATCAACATACCACACGATTTATCATGTACGACATCTTGGTAGACTATGCCAGCAACCTGTAAACATACAATGTATAAATATAGTGTTATACATGAGATATCAAAGTTCTTGATTGAAATTAATACATTGTTGGATGTCGAAGACACAGTGGTCGAAGACTTACCAGATAGTCCGGGTATGTGATACAGTGGGTTTATGAATGTAAGTTAGTTGTATTTATCAACCCAGAGAATTGTTATCTTGGTTTACCTGTGGTCACCACAAGATACGGCAAATACAGATATTCCTTATACGTCACCAAATATTAGCAGTCTTAATGTCATTTATATGCAGAAATTACCTTTAAACAATGATAAATAGCATTGGCGTGGGTGTTAAAGGGATCAGACAGTCTGAGGGATGTGTGTCTCATCTAAAGGTTACT
Organism: Limnoperna fortunei; assembly: GCA_944474755.1. NCBI lineage: Eukaryota > Metazoa > Mollusca > Bivalvia > Mytilida > Modiolidae > Limnoperna > Limnoperna fortunei. Next base: position 8,818,755 of record OX104113.1, read on the forward strand.
CCACTGGGTATTAACTGGACAAAGACGAATATCAACACGTTTCAGATATAGACATTCTTATTTTGCAGATAACATGTTAATTAATAATTTTATCTTTCAAGATATATGTATACAATGAATATTGTAACGAGTTCAATACATTGTATATGAGAAAACAGCAGCCCACTTTCTTGTTATGTCCTGCAGTAAATGTTACATTGTTATACAAAAAAGCAGAATATTACACAGGTTTGCTAAAGTCTCTCAGTAAGCGTTAAACTCCTGTACAGCAATCTCCTATACCGCCCTCAACTCCAGGAATTATGTGTTAATACTACACACTTCTTCTGCTTTATGTCTTACATTAAGGGCCATACTGCTAAATGTATACATAATGAAGAATAACTACATAGCTTCGTTTTCATACATACATCTTCATAATTTGTAATAAGACCTCGAGACAGTTAATTGTTTTAAAACGAATTGGTAAACATTTGTCGAAACCGGTAAGGTTGATAATATACTACTATTCATTTATTTTATCAAACTTTACTTATTGTCCAATTGTTGGGCACTTTTTTTGGGGAGGGTTATACTCGAAAAGGGGAAACAAATACAAGAACGTGCCTTAGGTTTATTTACGACGAATGCCAACATAAAAAATTTGAAGAGTGAGATTTATGGCAATTGAGGTTTTTAAAATTCTAAATAAGAAATCACCAATGTAATTACAAGATATTATTAGTTTTAGAAATTCTAATTACTCTTTCAGAAAGGAAAGCACTGTTAATATTTCACAGGTGAGAACAACACATTATGGTTTGCATTCACTGAGATATACTGGAGCAACACTCTGGAATGAACAACATTCGCGCAGAGGCGAACCTCAACCAATTCAAAAACCTTATAAACAACTGGAATAGCAGCTCATGCAGATATACTTTATGCAGGCCTTAATTAATCACTCCTTTGATCCTTCGCTGGATAATTGTTAATGTGATCATGTTTAGTTTTATTTTACATTCGTATACATAATTTAATCCTATTTTTGCTTCGATTATAGCTATTCGTATAATTAATCAGTGCATTTAGTATTATTAACTGATCTTTGTGCTTTTAGAAGTGCTTGTAACTTATCTTTGTGCTTTGGTTTGTGCTATAACTGATCTTTGTGCTTTTTAGCTGTGCTTAAATCTGATATTTGTGCTTTTAGGTGTGCTTAAAACTGAACTTTATGATTTTAGATATTTTTTAACTGATAATTTGTGCTCTTCATGGTGCCTAAAATGATCCAAGTGCTTTTAGCTAATATAATTATGAGGTTTTAAGTGTTCTTAAAAGCATACAAATGTGTATGATAAATTTCGCAACAAATAACTTGCTTTCTTATCATGTTTATGTATATACTTGTCTTAACAAATGTATGTCTTAAATATATAATGTTATGTTTGTATGTCGGTAAAAAGCCCTACAGATCTTACGTTGTTATATGTTTATATTGAAACGACATTAAATACAGTTTCTTGTCTTGTCTTGGTAATGTTAACAGTAAGTGTTATAATGTTATACAATAATCTTATATACCACCCTCAACTCCAGGCAGTATGTGTTAATACTGCACGCTTCTTCTGGTTGCTTTCTTCAGTAAGTATTCCTGGTCGCAAATATTTCTGCCTATTCCGAGTACTTGATGGCCGAATTTTTCTGCCGTTATAATCCAATGTTAGTTTTGTGAAAAGGGCGAATTTACGATTATTCGTTCTAGAGTAATTGTGGACCAGGGGCGGACTTAGGTATTGGTGTAAGAACAGGGCCTACGGTGGTCACGCCCCTAATTCACCACATGCAGTGACTGTAAACCAAACACACAGCGATTGGTACATAGTGTTGTACTATAAACGAAGAGGTTAATACCTCAGAGGTAATAAAATTAAATTATTACTATAATTATTTATTTGAAGTTTTCAGAATGAACTTCTATAGAAAGTTATGAAATGTAAACCAGTCAAAACTATAATATCGGTTTTTGTTGTTAAATGATATAAACATGTAGGTTCCTGGCGTTTCCCCGAGTTCTCTTATCACTAGAAGAATAGACTGAAGATAAACATTACAAATATTCACAATGGTTTATATCTAACCATAACGTATAGCGTGTCTTCATTATCAGTGATGTTGTTTTTTGTTTGTACACGTGTGCATGCATGGTTAATAATAGTTTCTATGTTTCAATTACTTAAATAGAGGAATGTATTCACACGAATGCGAATATGAGTGGCCGATCAGGTCATAATTGCGTTATTTCAATCTCGTTACTTTGAAAAAAAGTATCGCAATACTTTCAACTTCCATCGCGTTACTTCTTCAAAGTATCACGATACTTCTTAAAAGTAACGCGTTACTTTTGTTTTTCATTTGTAACGCGATACGTTTCAAAGTAACGCGATAGAAGTGGAAAGACAGATCGCGATACTTTTATAAATTTCACCTCTTGAGAAACAACCAATCAGAAAAGGCCTTATACAGATGTAATATTCGATTGTAGTCAAATCTGGGTAGCACTAATGACTAGGCGATTGTCCTGCGTAAATATTTAGATTATTATTTCACATTTAGACTAGGTATACTACCTTTGTTTCGACGTTCAAATTATGAAAACAATTAAAATAAAAAAAATTAGATACAGTTCTTACGAAGCATTTATTCGAAAAGAGGATGAAATCTCGTTCGGTCAACAATCGTTGGTAGGTGTATTGGTTCTTTCTGAAGAGATGAAATTAAAACGTATCGCGATACTTACAACTTCTATCGCGTTACAAATGAAAAACAAAAGTAACGCTTTACTATTAAAAAGTATCGCGTTACTTTTAAGAAGTATCGCGATACTTTGAAGAATTAACGCGATAGAAGTTGAAAGTATCGCGAAACTTTTTAAAAGTAACGCGACACAAAAAACGCAATTATGACATGAACGGCCACTCATATACGACTTACCCGCCTGCACTGTTGAACACTATTACGGAATGTACAAATCACATCCTTGATCGATATAAAAAAACAGGCGTACACGACCAATTTTGACGCTTTGTACGTTTTTCTCTCTGTCAGTGTTTCCCTAAGTAATTAATTATACACTATTGTTTTACAATATTAATGAAAGTTAAAGTTACTTACTCATAAGACGACGCTATTCACAGTATGTTTAAACAAACGTGCGGGGCACGAGAAGGATAATACAGCCAGAGGACATATTTATGGTACATACTTTTGGTTTTAGTTGTAACAAGAAAAGATATGGGTTACACCCATATCCAGAGATGTTCGATTTATATGTAAAAGGTGTATCCGATTTGTTAACTAATTTTTTCAATTTGTTTTATTTAAAATTTCATCAAATGCTGTAAAGGGTTACAAATATAGACGATGGTGGAAAGCAAGAAATAATCATCTTGATTATAATATCTCAAGTTTGAAAAGAGTACTGTAATTAAAAAGCAAATTAAGTATAGGAAAGACAAAATGTTTACCAATAAAAATTCATTGACTTTTGCTAAATCACATAGTAACGTGGTTCTGTGGGGAAAAAAGACTGGGTGGGTAAGATCGGTAGTTTTCGCGCCCTTCCGTCGGTATAATCGTACCCTCGCTTTTTTTTTAATCTGAGAAATCACAAAACTAGCTTCGGGTTATAACGGCAGTAAAATTCGGCATATTCCGTCGGAAGATCAAAGGAAAAATACTGACAAGTTACAATTTCATTTGATTTAATTTTACAGTAATTACAATTGTTACAATTAAATGTTTTCAAACGTCAAACTAACATTCATGTGCATAAACATTGCTAAGAACATAATAATATTTTCATAATTTAAAATAGGAGTATAGAGTCTTATTTTTACAAAACAATTTATGAAATTATTAACATCTATAATTATTTTCAACTATATAAACTGTTGATGACCTTTATTCGATTGTAACTGAATTGTTTTTCTATTGTATTATAATATAAATTTTTCAAAATTTCATTTAGCTCTTTTTTGTTCGTGTAAAGGACTTCATATACGATCATGAGGTATGTTTACAATCTTTCTATAAGTATCTAAATATAACTTAAATTACCCTCCCCCCCCCCCACACACACACACCATCTCTTTTGAGTTTGGGATTTCAAAATCGTCAATAAACAAACACCAGGGAAATTAAATTTAATTTTCAAGATTGACTAATTTTCTACATAAAAGTTCCATTTTCTACCCTATAAGTTATGAAATAATCCAGAAATAATACTGAAAATTATCGATCAAGGTTTTTGTGGATGAATGGTCACAGGCGCTTTAAAATACTTCTTCATCGTTGGGCTGATGATGATGCACGAGGGGAACGTCATGCATTACGTAATACTACAAAATTTTAAAAAAAAAATATATATATATATATATATATATATATATATATATATATAAGTCTAAAGAGTCTACCAACCAGCAAGCTTATTAAGTATCGGATCGACAAACATGACGATACAGCATAAACAAAAAATAATATACAAGTCTAGAAGATTATGCAACGATACAAATGACGGTGTTTCTTGTCAAAAATTTAGACAAAGACTGACCAACGAATGGCCTTAGTCATTGAATGTCAATATAAATAAATGACGTAAACAAGTCATAACATATTGATCTTGAAATTTCTCATTTCCAACTTAACCCAAAATAGTTGCTTCACATGTCCGCCAGCCGCGGACGTGCCGTGCTGTTACTTTGCTTTGCTCAAATATTTCAACAAGATGTAATCAAAATTACCAAGGTGACAAATTCATTACGCCAGACGCGCGTTTCGTCTACTTAAGACTCATCAGTGGCGTTTAACTCCAAATGCTTAAAGTATTTTTTCATTCGGTGATGGAATAATATAAGTCCACTGGGATCGTGTAAAAACACAATACAGTGTGAAGCAACTATTTTGGGTTAAGTTGGAAATGAGAAATTTCAAGATCAATATGTTATGACTTGTTTACGTCATTTATTTATATTGACATTCAATGACTAAGGCCATTCGTTGGTCAGTCTTTGTCTAAATTTTTGACAAGAAACACCGTCATTTGTATCGTTGCATAATCTTCTAGACTTGTATATTATTTTTTGTTTATGCTGTATCGTGGACTTATATTATTCCATCACCGAATGAAAAAATACTTTAAGCATTTGGAGTTAAACGCCACTGATGAGTCTTAAGTAGACGAAACGCGCGTCTGGCGTAATGAATTTGTCACCTTGGTAATTTTGATTACATCTTGTTGAAATATTTGAGCAAAGCAAAGTAACAGCACGGCACGTCCGCGGCTGGCGGACATGTGAAGCAACTATTTTGGGTTAAGTTGGAAATGAGAAATTTCAAGATCAATATGTTATGACTTGTTTACGTCATTTATTTATATTGACATTCAATGACTAAGGCCATTCGTTGGTCAGTCTTTGTCTAAAATTTTGACAAGAAACACCGTCATTTGTATCGTTGCATAATCTTCTAGACTTGTATATTATTTTTTGTTTATGCTGTATCGTCATGTTTGTCGATCCGATACTTAATAAGCTTGCTGGTTGGTAGACTCTTTAGACTTTTATATAATATTTTGAACTACCTGTATTGTGTTTTTACACGATCCCAGTGGACTTATATTATTCCATCACCGAATGAAAAAATACTTTAAGCATTTGGAGTTAAACGCCACTGATGAGTCTTAAGTAGACGAAACGCGCGTCTGGCGTAATGAATTTGTCACCTTGGTAATTTTGATTACATCTTGTTGAAATATTTGAGCAAAGCAAAGTAACAGCACGGCACGTCCGCGGCTGGCGGACATGTGAAGCAACTATTTTGGGTTAAGTTGGAAATGAGAAATTTCAAGATCAATATGTTATGACTTGTTTACGTCATTTATTTATATTGACATTCAATGACTAAGGCCATTCGTTGGTCAGTCTTTGTCTAAATTTTTGACAAGAAACACCGTCATTTGTATCGTTGCATAATCTTCTAGACTTGTATATTATTTTTTGTTTATGCTGTATCGTCATGTTTGTCGATCCGATACTTAATAAGCTTGCTGGTTGGTAGACTCTTTAGACTTTTATATAATATTTTGAACTACCTGTATTGTGTTTTTACACGATCCCAGTGGACTTATATTATTCCATCACCGAATGAAAAAATACTTTAAGCATTTGGAGTTAAACGCCACTGATGAGTCTTAAGTAGACGAAACGCGCGTCTGGCGTAATGAATTTGTCACCTTGGTAATTTTGATTACATCTTGTTGAAATATTTGAGCAAAGCAAAGTAACAGCACGGCACGTCCGCGGCTGGCATGTGAAGCAACTATTTTGGGTTAAGTTGGAAATGAGAAATTTCAAGATCAATATGTTATGACTTGTTTACGTCATTTATTTATATTGACATTCAATGACTAAGGCCATTCGTTGGTCAGTCTTTGTCTAAATTTTTGACAAGAAACACCGTCATTTGTATCGTTGCATAATCTTCTAGACTTGTATATTATTTTTTGTTTATGCTGTATCGTCATGTTTGTCGATCCGATACTTAATAAGCTTGCTGGTTGGTAGACTCTTTAGACTTTTATATAATATTTTGAACTACCTGTATTGTGTTTTTACACGATCCCAGTGGACTTATATTATTCCATCACCGAATGAAAAAATACTTTAAGCATTTGGAGTTAAACGCCACTGATGAGTCTTAAGTAGACGAAACGCGCGTCTGGCGTAATGAATTTGTCACCTTGGTAATTTTGATTACATCTTGTTGAAATATTTGAGCAAAGCAAAGTAACAGCACGGCACGTCCGCGGCTGGCATGTGAAGCAACTATTTTGGGTTAAGTTGGAAATGAGAAATTTCAAGATCAATATGTTATGACTTGTTTACGTCATTTATTTATATTGACATTCAATGACTAAGGCCATTCGTTGGTCAGTCTTTGTCTAAATTTTTGACAAGAAACACCGTCATTTGTATCGTTGCATAATCTTCTAGACTTGTATATATATACAAGTATATATATATATATACGTATAACGACAAAAACTTTTTACCTGTTATTGTCATTCGTTGTAAAAACACTGACGAAGCCTGTTGGTCAGGCGAAAAGTTTGTGCAATTTTTTAAAGTGTAAAACTTTGTTTTCGCTTTAATTATGTATCTAGATGTTGTTGTACATATTTTTAAACGAATATATTATTATTTTAGTCTGTACAGCATCGTTATCTACCGTAACGATCCAACATCCCGTACGAACAATTGTTGACTATTTCTTTAGACGAATTATATATATATATATATAAGTCTAGAAAAGTATATATGCAACGATACAATTGACAGTGTTTTTGTCAAGACTATAGACACAGACTGACCAACGAATGGCCTTAGTCATTGACGGTCAATATAAATAAATGAAGGTAACAAGTCATAAAATATTGGTCTTGAACATTCTCACTTTAACTGAACTTAAAACTTCCATACATTGCTCCAAACATCCTCGACATAGTGACGAGCTGTTACTCGACCTTGCTCAAATATTCCAACAAAATGTTATCATATGTTCGATCTCTTCTTATTATCTCAATTGTTTTCGGGTAAATTGAGCAAAAAGGTAAAAACCATACTCTACAATATAGTTCATGTTGTAAGTGATAAAATGGCTAATTTAATGCTAAAGAAAATATTTCAATTACAGTTTTTCGGATTTGTTAAATCCTCCTAGCTTTAAAATACATTTTTCTGTCCTAATCTAATAAGGAGTAGTAAAGTTGAACAAAATTGTATATTAATGCGCTTTTGACCTCGCTAGATAGGATCATCGATTCAATTTTATTTCTTGGATTATTTCATGATTTATAGGGTATGCTTAGTATTTTTTTAATGCATTCTTATCTTAACAAAATAAAATGTATATCGGTGTTTCTTTTATTTACTAGTTAGATAATTTGATAATAAAAAGGCATTTTTGATTTTGTTACGTTATATTACGTAATGTATATGTTAGAAAGACTTGTTCAGTTCAATTTTATCATTATATTTTTTTGTTTGGATTATTTCATGCTTGATAGAGCAAGCTTCATATCCTTTTTGCATTCGTATCTTTACAAAAAATGTAGATGATTATAAATTTGACTTTATCGATAATTTTCAATTTTATTTCTTTTGTTATGTCAGAATTTCTAGGGTACTTAAGCCTTGCAGTTTCCAATCTTCACATAATAGAATGTGAATGTATTTGTTTTTATGGGAAGTCATAAGATGATTTGATAAAAATAATGCATTTTAAAATTTTGTAGTATTACGAAATGCATGATCGATAATTTTCAGTATTATTTCTGGATTATTTCATAATTAGGGTAGAAAATGAAACCTTTATGTAGAAATTCATCAATCTTGAACACTAAATTTAATTTCCCTTGGTTTTGATTATTTACGATTTCGAAATCCGAAACTCTCTCGCACGAGATTGGTCGAGAACGAGGCGTGTGTGTGTGTGCGTGGTGGGGTGAGGGGTCAGAGATATCCCTGTGATGTAATTGTAAATTGTAAATTAGATGTGCCTTGTTTATTTGCTAATTGCTTATTTATGACAATGAACTTTAATGAAAGGTATAAATGGAAGACCATTTAGCCTCACATAATTAGCCACGAAAATGCTAATTTAGATTATGATTTTTATACGAAAATAAGATTTTTTAAAACAGTCAAGTTATTTAAAGAAATTTGATTTTCTGAATGAGTGAAAAATGTCATAGACATTGGTAGGGAAAATTAATTTCTTTATAAATAAGAAAAAAAAACACAACAGGTTTGCATTTTTATTTAATTCAAGATTTAAATTTTTTATGTAGAACTATTTTAAAGAAGCAGTTATATTTTGATACTTATAGAATTATATTAAACCTACCTCTAAGATCGTATATGAAGTCCTTTAAACAAACAGAAATTAAAAAAAGCTATATGAAATTTTGAAAAATAATAATACAATAGAAAAACTAAAGGCTAAATGAAATTATGAAAAATGTATATAAAAATACAATGGAAAAACAATTCAGTTACATTCCAATAAATGTCATCAACAGTTGTAATAGTTGAAAATAGTTCTAGAAGTTAATAATCTCATAAATTGTTTTGCAAAAACAGAGGCATATAATTACATGTCTCTGGAAAAAATAAGACCCTTATATATATTTTTTTTATTTTACAGTCTGAAAATATTATTAAGTTCTTAGCAATGTTATGCACATGAATGTTAGTTTGACGTTTGAATACATTTTAATTGCAATTTTTAAAAAAAACAATTTTAATTACTGTAAAATTAAATCAATTGAAATTGTAACTTGTCGGTATTTTTCTTTGATCTTCCGAGGATGCCCGACGGAAGTACGCGATAACTGTCGATCTTACCGCCCCCCCCCCCTTTTTTCCCCACAGAACCACGTGATTATGTGATTTCGAAAAGGTCAATGTAATTGTTATTGTACGGTAAACATTTGTCTTTCTTACACATTGCTTTTGATTGCAATACTCTTCTCAAAGTTGAGATATTATAATCAAGATGATTATTTCTTGCCTTGCACAATCGTCTATATTTGTAACCTGTTACAGCATATGATGCAATTTTAAATAAAACAAGTTGAAAAAAACTATTAAAACCAAATCGGATACACCTATAACATATAAATCGAACATCTCTGGATATGGCTGTAACCCATACCATTTCTTGTCAAAATTACCAAGATGATAAATTCTGTATGCCAAACGCGCGTTTCGTCAATGGGGTCGTGTAAATACACAATACAGGTAGTTCAAAATATGATATAAAGGGTCTAAAGAAAGTAACAACCAGTAAACTTATTAAGTATCGGATCGCCGATGCAGCGGAAACAAAAAATAATATACGAGCCAAGTAACAGCACATCCCCGGGTGGGGAATGGTTGTTGCTATGTATGGAAGTTTAGATCAATATGTTATGACTTATTTACCTTATTTATTTATATTGACACTCAATGACTAAGGCCATTCGTGTGTCAGTCTGTCTATAGTCTTGACAATAACACCGTCATTTGTATCGTTGCATACTATATAAAGTTGATGTAAGATTATTATATTCAAGAAGTCGATTTGTTTTACAACTTTGGAAAAATAAAACCCATATAAGTACAAAGAAAATGATGAAATTAATAACCTTTGTAACATAGATACATACATGCTTTAAAATGCGACCCGTAAAATTATTATCATATAAAATCAGACAAATACGTGCAGAATGCAGAATAAATCGGGCGAATTGATGCTCTGCGTCAAACGTTTTTTTGGTTTATCATTAAGAGATAATAAGAAGAGATCGAACATATGGAAATGATTGTTTTTAGCTGTGTTCCATCAGCTAATTTACCCTCTAAATGAGGCCAGCACCTACCTGACAGAAAAATAACACATGTGCAATAACACATGCGGGGCCCAATAAGGATAATACAGGTGTAAATCACGTACGGGCCCCGATAAGGGTTATAGACGTATAAATTGAATGTTTAATGTTGCGACGTTTCAGCACATTCCTCGCCATACATTTCTCGATCGACCTCTAAACAGTACATTCCCAGCCAGGCCTCCAAACAATACATTCCTCTCCAGACCTCCAATCAATACATTCCTCGCCAAACCCTCAACAGTACACTACTCGCCAGATCTCTAAACAGTACACTTCTCGTCTGAGCTCAAATAAATACACATTCCTCGTGTGATCTCCAAACAGTACATTCCTCGACTAACCTTCAAACAGTACACTCCTCGTCTGACCTCCAAACAGTACAATCCTCGCCAGACCTCCAAAACGTACATTCCTCATCAGACCTCCAAACAGTACAATCCTCGTCTGACCTACAAACAGTACACTCATCGTCTGACCTCCAAACAGTACACTCATCGTCCGGTGACCTCTAAACAGTACACTCCTCGTCAGACCTCCAAAACGTACATTCCTCGCCTGACCTCCGAACAGTACAATCCTCGTCTGACCTCCAAACAGTACATGCCTCGTCTGACCTCCAAAACAATATATTCCTGGCCAGACCTCCAAACAGAACACTCCTCTTATGACCTCCAAACAGTACAATCCTCGCCTGACACCAATACATGTACATACATACCTCGCAAAACCTTTGAACAGTACATTCCTCGCCAGACACCAAACAGTATACTTCTCTCCAGACGTCCAAATAGTACACACTTCGTCTGACCTTCAATCAATACATTCCTCTCCAGACCTCCAAACAGTACACTACTCGACTGACCTCCAAACAGTACACTCATCGTCTGACCTCCAAACAATACACTCCTCGACAGACCTCCAAACAGTCCATCCTGGTCAAACCCTCAAACAGTACACTATTCGCAATACCTCCAAACAGTACACTCCTCGCCTGACCTCCAAACAATATATTACTCGCCAGACCTCCAATCAATACACTCCTCGCCCGACCTCCAATCAATACATTCCTCGCCAGACCTCCAATCAATACATTCCTCGTCAAACCTCCAGTCAATACATTCCTCGCCAGATCTCCAAACAGTACACTCCTCACCGTTCTGCAGTCTAGTGCAATAGGTCGACGGTAACTATCTTATTCCTTCTTTTCCCCGCCGTTACGAAGTTTGGTGCAATAGGATGACGGTCACTATCTCATTCTTTCTTCTCTCCGCCGTTATGTAGTTTGGTGCAATAGGATGACGGTCACTATCTTGTGGTCGGCATAAATTTTGATCTTTGTGTTTTATTATTTCAAGGTGTTTATATATTTTTGTCTGGTTTGATATTTTTCATTTCTAGATTTATTGTATCTTCTTAGCTTGTGAGTATACAGTCGGTGAGTTGGAGTTATCGCTCTTTGCTAATTATATAACTGATAAATAATATCCCAGGAAAACTTTTAATAATTATTTCTTTCCAGGGACATTTTTTTAATATTAAATGTTTTCCACCTCTATTAAATTCTTTCCTTCACAATCTGACATGGGTGATTAGATATCCAAGTGTCTGAAAGGGGTTTATTTGAGGGGGACAATTAAAAAAGTGGGGCATGGTTTTTTTGTGGGGGAAAGTACTCAAAGAGGAAGCTTTTTTGTAAATAAGTTTATAAGAGACTTTAACATTAAATTAACTTTGGGAAAATATTTTATTATCAAATATTATCCAGGATAATATTTCATTATATAATATTTTCCAAGATAATATTTAGCATTATATATTATTCAGGATAATATTTTATTATCAAATATTATCCAGGATAATATTTCATTAGTAAATATAAACTTGGAAAATATTACACAATAAAACTTTATCCAGGATGATATTTAATATTATTGTATTCTTCCTCTTCCATTTTGATGAATAATGAAAAGCTACACGTAACATGGTTTTATATTTGACATCTGAATACTGTTCACCAGTCAGTGTAAACTTGTTTATTAACATGATTAAGGATATTATTTAATACCATCAAATAGTGTCCACTTTGAACTTTGGAATGTCTCTAGGTCTTTCTATTGTTCTTAACACAATTTAACAGTTGAGAAAATCTCCCAGGACTGGAAAATATTTAAGTGTGAGATATAGTCCCATGGAAAAAATTTAATATTAGAAACTATCCACCGGATATATTTTAATCAGGATAGAATTATGTCTTACATATTGCAGTGGATATGCATTTTGTCTCTATATTTTATTTTTCAGCTTGATATTCTGATATTTATTATATTTATATTTCAGAGTATATATGACTGTATTTGATATGTTTTATATTGATTTTCATGTTTAGAACTAATTATATTTTTCTTCAACAGATATGGTTTGTTGCACACGTGAGTATATTTCATGTGTCAGTCCAGTGGTATTGTGCATATCACCCCATGTTCCCTATTAAGTCATTCGTTCTTTTTCATTTGCATATGATTGGATTTTTGTCTTACATCTCCAAATATGGGTTTCTTCTAGAAGAGTCGTTTGAACTATTTTTGTCAAACTGGTTTTTGCACAAGAGTATAAGTATTTTTGAGTTTTATGTCAGACACAAAGTTAGTTTAACTGTTAGCATACTGGATTTACCATCTATTTTTGGATCTTTATTATTTCCTTTAATTGTAAGTAGTTATTTTTGATAAATTTGGTTCATCATGGTTTTTTATTACGGAAATCTAGTTTTGCATTTTTTGTAAAACATAGTTTTTATTTGTAGATACACCATCAGAGTCGCCACTAAGTTCCATTAGATATTTTCATGATGTAGTCTTGTCACTCTGATGGTATGGTATATTTTATTACAATTTTTATCAGTTATTGAATGAGAGTTTTGAAACTATTATTGTTATAGTAGTTTAGTATTTTTGTATAAGTAATTGAGCGTGTTTTTATATGTGATTCATAGACATTTTGATAATTACTTTAAGTACAAGTTACTGCAATTTCATGGATAAATATATTAGAATCTTTATATTTAGTTTTTCTTGAACTAAATTGTCTTCATTTTACTTAATTGTTGATTTTGTACTTTTTCAGAGATTTATATGGTTCTACATATTTTTTGTATTTAATAAAGTTAAACCTTTGGAGTTTGTTTTCATTTCTACCCTGAACGAACCCGGCTACAAACTCATTCTTTCTTCTCCCCGCCGTTATGCAGTTTGGTGCAATAGAATGACGGTCACTATCTCATTCATTCTTCTCCCCGCCGTTATGCAGTTTTGTGCATATAGGATGACGGTCACTATCTCATTCTTTCACCCCCCCCCCCTCCGTTATGCAGTTTGGTGCAATAGGATGACGGTCACTATCTCATTCTTTCTTCTCCCCGCCGTTATGCAGTTTGGTGCATATAGGATGATGGTCACTATCTCATTCTTTCACCACCCTCCGCCGTTATGCAATTTGGTGCAATAGGATGACGGTCACTATCTCATTCTTTCACCCCCCCTCCGTTATGCAATTTGGTGCAATAGGATGACGGCCACTATCTCGTTCTTTCACCCCCCCCCTCCGTTATGCAATTTGGTGCAATAGGATGACGGCCACTATCTCGTTCTTTTCCCCGCCGTTATGCAGTTTGATGCAATAGGATGACGGTCACTATCTCATTCTTTCTTCTCCCCGATGTACTGCAGTTTGGTGCAATAGGATGACGGTCGCTATTTTATTCCTTCTTTTCCCCACCGCTACGCAGTTTGGTGCAATAGGATGACGGTCAATATCTCATTCATTTTTTTCCCGTCGTTACCAAGTCTGTTGCAATAGGATGACGGTCACTATCTCATTCTTTCTCTACCCGGTCACTATCTCATTCTTTCTCTACCCGGTCACTATCTCATTCTTTCTCTACCCGCCGTTACGTAACATAACTTAAGCTATGTTCTATTTGAGGTCCATTAATAGCTATGATACCCCAATTTTTTTTCCCCATTCTCTATGACTAATTTTTGTTTGCAATTGAAATTTATAATCTGTTATTTATGTACTGTAATAATCATACATGTTGTGCTGTATTTGCCCCTTGAGGGTCCATAATTGGCCAATAAACTTGTATTCTTGTATTCTTGTTACGCAGTCTGCTGCAATAGGATGACGGTTTTTCATAGAACGAATAATCGCAAAAAAGCAAGGGTACGAATTTAGTCCCATTACTCGTAATGTAGCAGAGCGGGAGTTAATCAGTCCCGGCACTTTGATGTCCAAAGGAAGTTGCATATATAATCTGCCGTGTACTAGTATAATCTTCGCAATGTCTGAAGCTTTAATAACGTAAAGAAGATGAATATTATATTTGAATTTTGTATAAATAGACCGAAGTTAGAAATTTTTATTTGCTACATTACGAGCAATAGGACTTAATTCTACTGTTAATCCGACAAATCACAAAACTAACTTCGGATTATAACAGCAATAAAATACGGCCTAGGTTTTTCCCACCGGCTTACTTTTAAGAAGTATCGCGATGTTTTTAACGACGCTATCATTGAGACAATCCCAGAGCCACCGGGCTTTAGCGGAAATTTGTGTTATAACGCTCTACAAATGAGTTCGAACCTATTAAAAATAACAACATAACGAACACGAATTTTTACAAATATTTCCTTCTATGTCGACATTAATAGTATAAAACGGAACGATCTACTTGGTAGGTCAATATATTAATGCAAAACTTGTATTACAAATTATAAGGTATTAATTTAGGCAAAAAAAAATATCAAATGTGCTGCCTACATTTATAATAAACAAATGAGAGTTAAATCTCAAGAATTTATACATCATATTTAACTGTAACACGAATACTTCCTATGTCTAATAATTTTTAACATTATCGGTTGCAAATATTTTTGAGAATTCCACGGTTATCTTTAACATAAAAACAGAAAAGGAAAACGTGTAAGACATGTAGTTACTAACGACAATATTATATCATTCGAACAGACCGCGAGATTGACCGAATTATACACAATTTTCATCGCGTATTACACCTGTAGACACCTGATGACACACATAAAAGAATCTAAAAATCTGGTAAGAGAATACTTACACAAATGACAAATGTACACCGTTTTATTAAAAAAATTATTTATATTTATGGTTTAATCACCTGTTTTCTTTCGATGACATAAACAATTAAACCCCCCCCCCAGCTTTTCATATAATATTTTCTTTATTTTTATGTCAACGCCCCAAATGCGAAGGCCACCTTCGCCTTTGGAATTCAGTTTAGATCAGTTTAGCAAAAGGTACGAACGTCGACTTAATTTTGTCACTCTTTTGGGTATTCTACGAGACCCATTGTTTAGTAACTATCTACCCACATGGCAAATATGAAAAGCTTACTAGCCTTTTTCAGCGAAGGTCGGGGTACTCAAGTCTTCCACTCCCAATAAAATCTTGGACTCGATTATACAGCTGAAAAATTACTGAAAGTGGCATTTAACACCATTCATACAAGCAAACAAACAGTCAAACAATCATTTAAAAGTTATAATCCGGGCGCGAAGCAATGACTTGGGGGGGGGGGGGTTCAAATATCCCCGACACAAACCAGTCACTCAAAAGGCAATGATGTGACCTTGGGGTCAAATTTCAAATTCAACACCCATGGCATGCGACACATTGATTAGTTATAATCTACCCACATGCCAACTATCAAAAAGCCTACCTAAAATGATAAAAAGTTATATCCCGTACACGATTTATTATGGATGCACGGACGGACAGACAACAATATGTCGACCTTATTTTGTCTCTTTTACCAAAAACCCTAATGAGTCAACCAGCGGTTTTTTTTTAAATAGGCGATGAGTTTACCAGCGGATTTTTAAAATCATGTTACCCCCTGGACCAGCTGGAGACCAAATGCGGTCCCCAGAACCATCGCCTTTAAATTTGCTTGCACATGGCAAAAGGGTCAGCTACGCCCCTGAGTATTTATCAATGCGCTTTAAATAATACGTTTAACAAATACAAATAAAAATACAAATATTTATTAGCACAAACTCATGGTACAGTACATGGTTAAGGCACAACAATTTAAAGGATCACTACAAAGTGTGTTATACACATGTAATACAATTCTTTACATTTTACATTAATTGTATCTATTATTATATTATAATATATAGTATACAGATGATATAACCAATTAAAATTACGTTTCATATGATATAATTTTTTCTTAATTCAAAGCATTCTAAAATAAACGCAGCAGTAAGTTTTAGACAAAATTCAGATTTGCTATTCAACAAAAAGCATAATATTGATTTGCTCTCTGTTAAAAGATCTGGGATTAAATTTTTAATTTTATTAAGAAATGCACTTCTTATCAGCTTATAATGTTTACAATGCAACAGAAAGTGTTCTTCATTTTCAATTTCTCCTGCATTGCAAACTAGACAGTTTCTATCTTTTCTATTTAGTTTTTGGTATCTTCCCTTTTCTATCATTAGATTATGGGCACTCGATGCCTTTTTACAAATATTTGATGTGTATCACACTATAGCCCAACAAGCCCATAATTTTTTTTTCAAAACACAGTGGACTACCAGTTGCAAAGAAACGTATCACAGAAATGCATACACAACTTTCTCGCATTTGATACTGATACAAAACATGCATCTAAATCAAAGCGAATATAAATTTATGTACACATCATATTATAATGCTCCTTATTGTGGAGGCAACATACGAGAAATACACTTCCGGTCTTTGAAACGAGGCTTTTCCGGAAGTATTTTTTTTAAAGAAATTTTTAGAAATGTAAACATATGTAATAACTTGGAAATCTACGATACATTAAAAGACTTTTAAGTATGCTGATGACCAATCCTATCTTATTCAGACTGGGTAGGTAGATGTATACTGTTTCATTATTCTTTTTCACGTTTTGTTGAAATGAAACGAAGAAACACCGATAAAATGTATGCTAGTTACCGTGTTCATCTGCTCAGACGGTGCTGGTAATATGATCTTTCGTTTAGATAAGGTTCTTTAGCTTTTTGCGAATGCACGCTGATTTAAGAACCACAGGTAACTTTAGTAATATAGCTCCTTTGAACTTTTTTCAACGAAAAGCGTTGCAATTAGACGGCCATCCACTCCTGCTGTCAAACTCAAAACCAAAGTGACTACTAGTCCGAGAATCCTCTGCCGTCCAACGCTTTTTTTTTTGCGTTGGATGTCAGAGACCTCTCCATAAGCAAATCAGCGGATTTTGAGACACAGGTCTGGGTTGGCAAATGTCATCATGTCCAGATGTTAACAAACGTTTTCGTCCAGTTAAACTATATATAATTCGCTTCATTAGATATTTTTTTCTATGAATATAATCATCATACCTTCAATCAAGCTAATTTAAGCACTGGATTTAAGTCACATTGTTGTCATGTAATTATATTCAAAATGAAAGTGAAATGTCGGAATGTAAGGGTATAGATGGAAATGAGCTTTGAAATGGACTTAAATCATGTTGATTTAAGGTATGATGATTATTTAAAAATAAAAAATATTTACTGTCACAATATAATTGCACAAATTGTAACTGAAATATTAGTATCGTATTGTACTAGAGTTTCTGTCATTTCTGCGTTCTCGTTTCACCAAAGATAAAACAGCAGATTTGCTACACTGGTCTAAAAATTTGTGTGGTTAGACTATATATAAAAATCTCTTGTCTAGATATTTTATACATTTCACTTTCACTGAATAATCACGTGAGGCCACATTAAAAAAAATGTTGGTTTGCCATAGCCCGAGGGGCATAAAAAAAATTGGGTCGGTAGGTAGGCTTTTTTTTTGTAGCGCTGCCATGTATAGAACACTAAAATGACTGTTATTGATCCAAGAAGTAAATGGTTTCAGGTGTGCATCTTTCATGGAGTGTTTTAAAAAGACACCCAAGCATAGTGTTATCGGATGATCTCGGGGAAGAGCAGATTCTAAGTCAATTAATTTTCTTTTCAGGCGATTGTTGTTGTTTTCCATGTAGAAACGAATAATCATACCCTAGCTTTTTTTGGCGAGGGTATGAATTTAGTCCCATTACTCGTAATGTGGCAGAGCAGGAGTGAATCACTCCCAGCACTTTTATGTCCAAAAGAAGTTGCATATACATGTACAATCAGACGTGGTTGATCTTGATAGTGTGACCATTTTTTTTAATCGGTTTTTCGTTTAAAATCAAGCATTATTGATACTTGATGATAGTTATTGCTGTTTTTTATAACCGACTGTGCGTTGTGATTACTTCCCTCATTCCCATTTAGCCAACTTTTAAAAATTTTAGGTACCACAGGTAAAAAATAAAAGTTGGCTAGATGGGATCAAAGGCAACAAAAGAAAATTTAATTAGGGCTTGGCATGTGTGTCACCTGAAACTTGGGTCAGTAAATTTTGTCCTGGTATTGGTATTGGATGGTTTGACTTTGTATTTTGTTGAGTTTTTGTTATTGTTTATTTTCATCATTATTCTTGGTGCTAGAAGTTTGTGTTGCATTTTAAAAACTCTCTTTTTTATCCAAAGCATTTTTAAAGGAACTAGCTTTATATAAATTATTTTATGCCATGTATTTCATGTACCATTACAGTGGCGGATCCGGGGGGGGGGGGGGGGGGGTAAAAAAAGAGAACAGGGAGGGTAAAAACCAGCGACAAAGGCAAAAGTGTAATCCCTGCTCGTCCTTGCCATAAATTAATGCATTAACGGTAAAAATTCGTTTATTATGATATCTCTGTTGTATACTGTACAAGATGCTTATATTCTTAGAGAAAAATATCTAAAGAAGCAAATTATATATAGATTAACTGGATGAAAATGTTTTATTAAATTTGACACGATGAAATGTGCAGACCCAGACCGTTGTCGCAAAATCCGCTGTTTTGCTTATGGAAAGCGTTGGACGGCAGAGGATTCATGGACAATGTCCCTGGTTTCGCTATGTCCAGGGCTTGGTTGGAGGGCGACTCGGGCGAAGAAGTCGCTTTATCGTGGTCCCACTCAGCCCTCGATCATCTTTCCAGGGATGAAACTTAACAGTCGCCCAGTCGCCAATGCGAGTAGAATTTTTGTTGGGTGACCAAATGCCTGTGTCTAGATCGCCCAGTTGGCGAACGTATCAAGTGTAGTACGATGCACAGACCAACGAACACATTTTGCGTTTACATTTCAAGTTTTGTCCCATAAAAATGTTATTGGCAATATTTCGCGTGTGTAGGATATTTGGTGAAGTGGCGTAATTATAATCTAGATAGGGAATAGATAGAACAATTTAATTGACATGTGCGTCGGGAATCGTCTTGAAATATTTTACGTGACATTTTTTGACAAAGGGGAATAATCAAAACTGCCTATTAGCTGGTTCCCGCCTGCTTATCTTTGTCAATACCACCATGGAATTATACTGGCAGAAACCAGTACAAAGCAAATTAATTACGAAAATCACTGGGAGTAAATATGATTTCGATTCCGGAGGTTTTAAATACGATGTTTCCTATTAACTGTCAAGATTAAAACACAATAATAATAATTAGTATTTTGGAAGTATCTTTTAGCATATTAATCAAATTACAATAACATATCACTTACAATTTTTTAAAGAATTTATAATAGCGCATTTTCCATTGAATATACATATTTTTGCAATGATATCAGTTTCTACTTCTTGTTCAACACAAAGAAAGATTGAATTTATTGTACATTTTAAATATGGAAAACATTCATTGTTTTGTTTAATGCAAAACAAGACAGACAACACATAAACTTAAATTCTACTCATTATCATAGCAAGTTTATAGTTTAAATATCAATTATTTATGAAAAAAAAACATAAAACAAATACAATAGCACTCTATAAATTGTAGCTATTTCAATCATACATTTGTCATGTTTGTGTGTGCATTGTTAGCATCTGTGGCAGTCTTTCCTGTCTTACAAATCTTAAATCTAGAATGAAAATGGGTGGACATTTTCCTGCATACTTAAAATAAGAATAAGTTAATTTGTTTTATAAATTCCTAATATTGAAGAATAAAGGTAGCTAAAAATGCCAGAAATGTAGGATTTTGAGTCAAATAGCTGGTACATGTAGCTTTGGGGGGAGGTTCTTACATTCTAATCTTGATTTCTGGAAACAAGATACAAGCGTCCAACAGACTCAAATATCTAATTATGTATGTAGTGATCCAAGGTAGGTAGTAACAATATCAAAACAAGACAATAACTTCTGAATTCATGTTCATAAGCAAATTTGTACACATGATCATATAATTTATAGTTAAAACACACTTGCGCTGAAAAAAGTTGGGCCCCTAACTATATTGTTGGGCTCCTGGTTTTTTTCAGGCTAGGGGCCCAGCTGGCTACTGCAGGAAAAAAGTTAAGCTCTACCCCTGCTTTCAAAGCGAAGTGAAGTCGCCCTATCATTTTGTAGAATCGCCTAATGTCGTCTTTAAAAATTTTATTTCAATTTTGGTAAGAATCAGTGTATTTTTTATACCGTGTCATGTTTATTTTGTTTACGCACCACTAAGTCAACTGGTACCTGTTTAATTTGTATTAAATTTTTCCGGAGCGGATATGAATTTGGTACTGGAGATTGCAAATGTACTACCCTGATAGGTATGAAATGATTATTGCAATGACAGAAACGTAGTACAAAAGTATTTTAGCAGTTACCTTAAACAAATTTAAGTGAAATATTTAAAAATAATTTTTAATAGTGAATTTTGCTATTTTACATAATATAATATGTGTCACAATGATGTAATTTTCTACTTCTAGTTCTTATAGTACTTCTTTATAATTCAATCAATTTGTGTACCAATGACAGATTTATTTTAATGAACAGTTTTGTGACCGTTTATTCTTTTTTTATTGTTATGTTTAATACATGTATTTATGAAAATGTGTGAAATAAGTATACTGAATAGTGAATCAAATCTTTGATACTTTATCCTCAATAAATTAAACTGCTAAACATGCTAAAAAACATATAACAGTAAGAATGCATATGACAACACTTATTTAAAAAAACAAAGAAAACAACGCTTTCGCGACATATAATGCAACTTCTCCCTGTTCTATCCTCATTTCTCCCTGTCAACCACCCAAAAGAGAAGTGATTTCTCCCTATAATTTTGACCCACAGTGAGCCCTGTACATTGTATGTCTAAAGCTTTAATAACTTACAGATGATGTTTGAATTTTGTATAAATAGACGGAAATTAGAATTTTTTATTTGCTTTATTACTAACAATAGGACTGAATTCTGCAGTTAATCCGACAAATCACAAAAGGATTTTAATGGCAGTAAAAATTCCGCCTATCGTCAATGCTGCTGGGACAGTTAGAATATACTATGTTGCATGTGCGCTTTAAATAAGCGGTAATACCGGCTATTCACAAGTGCATTGATGATCATAAACTAAAACGGAATCGGAAACGGTAATGGACCTGTAAAATATCTGGAAGTCAGAAATTTGAAAAAAAGTTACCAGCATTTATGTCAATAAAAACGTTCGACTCGGGGGTATAAAATCGGGTCGGTTGGGCTATGGGAAACAAACTATTTTTTAATTATGGCCTGAAACACAATTTTCCTTATGTTGCAATCCTGGTACATGTAGCTAATTTATTCATTGACCTACCACTGAAAAAAAGGATGAATGAGTAAACATGGATATGATAATCTTATGTTTTCTTTGCATTAATCAGCTCTCACAATGCTTTGCATTTCTTCTAAGCCTCCAGAATTCTCAGAAGTTGACATTAAACTCTGTATTTATTTCCAGTATATGTCTCTGAACATTTGCCCCTTTCTGCATACAGCAGGTTAGAAGATAATGAAATTGGAGAGATCACTTTGTGTCCTCACTGCGCTATAGTCCTGTTAAAATGACTAATGGCCCTGCTTAATGACTTTCTTGTGTCAATGTATACAGCACAAACATTTCATTGAGACATGTAAATAAGACAGTAAGCTGCAGTTGTGTTATTTTATATAATACTTGGATTATTTGTATTAGTACATGTAAATTTTAGCCTAACATGTATTAATTTAGCTTAGTTTAATCCCATAGTTACAAGTAGACACAAATTACATTTTACTATACTGCTTTTTGAAGGTTAATAATCAGGTTTTACTAGTATAACAAATTTATTTTTTATTTTGGGCTTGGATATAAAACCCTTAGACCCTTTATATACCAGTATTTTGCACTGTACATGCATGTACTCCACAGCAACTACAATGCCTGTGGGCATTAAATCTACCCCAGGGGTTAACACTCTATTTTCTTTGATTTTAGCTAAAATTATAAAATGTATTTGTATGCATGTACTATACAGGATTAACTAATTATCAATAGTTGCCTAAGGGGATACAATCAACCCAGGGGTCCACTTACAATTTCCCTTAATTTTCTAATTTCCTCTTCCTTAAACAGGAACCTAAATATTTACATAACAAATATACATGTATGTTATGATGTAAATTAAACTACATGAAACGGTCATAAGTTCATGTTTGAATAAATTAAGTCATGAATTTGTTAGTTCATCGTTACTTACTATTTTTTAAGGTCATGCTTCAAATTATTATTTACTTTAAATAAGGATAAGTAGTATATGTACACATATCAAACATAACAATTAATTCCAGTAATAGAATGTACACTGTAGTAATGTTACATGTATGTTAATGAGGCCATGACTAAAACACTAAAACATTAATTAAATAAGATTTTTTAATTATACTAATAGCTAATAGCTGGGACATATACATTTTGTACATTAACATGTAATTGCTATACATTATTGTTTGCTAGCTATTGATGAACTGTTTGTAAACAACTTCTGACATCATAACTGACAATCTATAAATAACACCTTGACGTATTATTTTTCATTTACACACAGAAATAGATTACGATGTTTCTCTAATTAACTGTATATGGTAAGTTTATTATTTTGATGACATTTATATTGAGTTACATAAAAATCATGGCAGGTTTTAAAGGGCATTCTAATATGACGTCTTTTATATGCTTTGCGAAGACATTAGGATTCTAATAAGCATATATAGAGCATGGTATGACGTCACAATTAGAATTCTGATGTCATATACGCTCAACTAGAAAATTTCAAACTGGAACAATGAGGTTTTGTTAAGATTTCTCAATATTTTTTGCTAAAAAGGTACGTATATTCAATAAATATATGTTTATGTCAATATTTTTTAATTTTGCATGCTGTTTTGGGAGATATCTTATTACTTTAAAAAAACATGATTACCATTTAAAGCGTCCTCTTAGAACTGCTTCAAATTTTAAAACATTGGTTAGACATATTAGAATCGAAATAGATTATTGCATATGTGCCCTATGCAAATTAGAACATTGTCGGACCTAGCTACAATAATGTAGCTCCTTTTTTTTTTTTTTTTTTTGATGGACGGAGCTACAAAGAGGTCCCATTACTCGTAATGGAGCAGCCCGGGAGTGATTCACACCCGGGGGTTTTATGCATATTATAAGCAATTACACTGTTTCCCTGGTTTGCTACATACTTTTTTATGTATTTGCAGTTTTACTGATATTTCCACAACACCGTATTCGTTAGTTTTATCACTTTATTCGTAATCATGGCATTGTTTGACAAAATATGAATTCCGGAAGTGCATAATTTCGATAATATCAGAATCGATTTGGTAAAAAATGTAATTCCGGATGATTTCAGCTGTATTCATTTGCATTATGATTATGTCCCCTTATTACAAATTTTACCGGTACGATTCCTAAATTCTACACTCCACAATTTTAATTATGTCAACAATGCCACGATTACGAAAAAGTGTTAAAATTATTTAATTAGACATTGTAGACATATCAGATGAACGGCGGAGGAAAGAAAACATATTTATTTAATAAAGACAAAGGTTAAATAGCGGAAAATATGTGTAAATCCCAAAAGTGTTTTTGCTCCATTACGAGTAATGGGACCTCTTTGTAGCTCCGTCCATCAAAAAAAAAAAAGGAGCTACATTATTGTAGCTATGTCGGACCTTATACTAGTATTTGTCTTCACTGCGGGCAGGGTGTACTCGACTCCGTAATTGACAAGGATTGCCAGTTTTCCTACCAAAGGTCGGGGGTTCTCTCCGGGTACAACGGCTTCCTCCCCCAATAAAAACTAGATGCCATGAGATAGCTTAAAATTGCTGAAAGTGGCGTTAAACATCATTAAACATTAAACATATATATTTGTCTTAATTTTATACCCCAGTTTTCCTACCGCAGGTGGGGGGGTTCTCTCCGGGTACTACGGCTTCCTCCCCCATTAAAAACTGGATGCCATGAAATAGCTGAAAAATTGCTGAAAGTGGCGTTAAAACACCATTCAAAACAAAAAACGAATCATTTTATACCTCGCTACCTAACTAGTAAGTCTATGCCGTGGAAAAAAGTTTCAACTGAAGGAAAAATTGACCAATAAATTTCATGCCATATTTTTGGGGTTATAGGTCAAATGGTAATTTAAAAAAACATTAAAAAGGGAAAAGCAAATGAAAGATTTTATTAGATTGATGACTGGTGAATTTAAAGTAACTTATTTCCAATGCATTATTGAGACATTGGTAAGACTTCCAATTGAACCCTCCAATAAAAAATGCAATCCATTATGCTATCAAAAGATACATGGAGTTCACAGGGCTGGCACTTGCCCAATTTGCAATGCATGACTTGTCCCCTGTTGGGTTCAGCAGTGGCTGCCACCCAGTGCCAAATTCTTTTATTTACATTCCAAATAATACATTTTTAGTGGGGGGGGGGGGGGGGGGGGTTCAAATGGACGTCTTTCCGATACATTTTTCACATTTGTGTACATGTATATGGAGCAATATGATAATTTTAAAACAGCAAAAACAGTGTCAACAAAAGCTAATGAAGGCTTCACATATTCCACCAGAACTGATGTTTAACTACTCCAGAACTACCTATGCGTTGAAGCTTTTTTTTATGAAGATAACTTCACATCTTCATGAAAATTAATACACAGTTACAACATGATGAGATCTCTTCAATGGCAAACTTATGTGCGGCTATGCCATATATATCATGCCTGAGTGAACAGGGGATTGCTCTACAGGATGTGCCAAGCAGTACATCAGAGTTGCATTATACACACTGTTTAAAAATTATATATAAAAATTGTAATCATGCAGGAACATGATAGACATAAATCCTTCAAAAGAAAACAGAAATAGATGCTTTTTTATTTTCCTCATGTGAACTTTGTCCTCATATGGAACTTAGATAGGTCATTTTGGAAGATAGGTCCAGGCTAGAACTCTAAAAGAATCTAATTGAAATTATATATATAACTTGCTTTTAATTTGTGCTATATCGCTGTGTTGCTTCATGGAGCAGTTGAAAAGATTTTATTTTAATTAGATTGAATAAAAAAAAATGTTGCCCTACATGTAAATCAAAACCAGGCTTGTCTTTCACACAAAAGGTTCTCTGTACAAAAATTAATGTAACAGTTAAAAAATATTCTGCAGTAAAATTCAGAGAAAATTCTTGTATTTGAGTTATCCCCTTTTGTACAGCTGTTAGCAGTCTACTGGATTATTACAGTGTTTTAGTTATCTCCCTTTGTACAGCTGTAAGCAGTCTACTGGTTATCAATTATTACATGTCCACTACATGTACTTTATATTTTATTATTAGCATTATTGTTTTGCTCACATCTTGATAAGTGACAAGGATTCTACTAGTAACAAGTCTATGTGTATATAGGATTTGTCCCAGATTCCTTGATGTAATGTGACCCAGATTCTTGTCTGTTGATGGGATTTGACCCAGATTCCTGGTTTGTTGTCAAATTGATAAAAATAAATCCATTATTTTATCAAATTTGGTGACATCAACGGACAAATGATCCTTAAATAATTAAATCTGAACTAAATGTTTCTAGTGAATACATGTAGATAATCAACACAAAGTTTGCTGAATGTTAGAGATTGTTAAACCTCATCCACAAAGATTTATTTTTGTGTACCTGTACAAATGATACTTTACCATGATAGCTTTTATTCAGCCAGTTTTCCTTTATATAAAACTTAAAATTTAAAAATCAAGCCCAAGGACAGTTGGAAACAGAAATTTTTTTTAGTTTCAAACCGTTTGACATTTATGGATTAAACTGTTGTGAAATAACGACATCATTCCTACTGAGACATGTTTGTTAATTAGGTGACATTTTGATTATATCATGACGGACATTCCAGTGCAGGTACTAGTATGGGGGGAAAATTTCTATTTTAGTTTTAAGTTATAGTTATCGGTAGTGATTGATTTTGTGATTAACAAAAAAAAGTTTTGAAAGTGTAAATTACATGTTTTATAACGATGCAGTTCTTGAAATTTGCTAAATGAAACAAGCTTGAATCTGTGTAGGATTTTCTAGTCATTCACTTGATGCAGTAACGTTGTAGGATTTTCTTGTCATATTCACTTGATGCAGTTACGTTGTAGGATTTTCTAGTCATATTCACTTGATGCAGTAACGCTGTAGGATTTTCTAGTCACTTGATGCAATAACGTTGTAGGATTTTCTAGTCATATTCACTTGATGCAGTAACGTTGTAGGATTTTCTAGTCATATTCACTTGATGCAGTAACGCTGTAGGATTTTCTAGTCATATTCACTTGATGCAATAACATTGTAGGATTTTCTAGTCATATTCACTTGATGCAGTAACGTTGTAGGATTTTCTAGTCATATTCACTTGATGCAGTAACGCTGTAGGATTTTCTAGTCACTTGATGCAGTAACATTGTAGGATTTTCTTGTCATATTCACTTGATGCAATAACATTTTAGGATTTTCTAGTCATATTCACTTGATGCAGTAACGCTGTAGGATTTTCTAGTCACTTGATGCAGTAACGTTGTAGGATTTTCTAGTCATATTCACTTGATTCAGTAACGCTGTAGGATTTTCTAGTCACTTGACGCAGTAACATTGTAGGATTTTCTTGTCATATTCACTTGATGCAATAACATTGTAGGATTTTCTAGTCCTATTCACTTGATGCAGTAACGCTGTAGGATTTTCTAGTCACTTGATGCAGTAACGTGGTAGGATTTTCTAGTCATATTCACTTGATGCAATAACATTTTAGGATTTTCTAGTCATATTCACTTGATGCAATAACATTTTAGGATTTTCTAGTCATATTGACTTGATGCAGTAACGTTGTAGGATTTTCTAGTCATAGTGACTTGATGCAGTAACGTTGTAGGATTTTCTTGTCATATTCACTTGATGCAGTAACGTTGTAGGATTTTCTTGTCATATTGACTTGATGCAGTAACATTGTAGGATTTTCTAGTCACTTGATGCAGTAACATTGTAGGATTTTCTTGTCATATTCACTTGATGCAGTAACATTGTAGAATTTTCTTGTCATATTGACTTGATGCAGTAACATTGTAGGATTTTCTTGTCATATTCACTTGATGCAGTAACGTTGTAGGATTTTCTTGTCATATTCACTTGATGCAGTAACATTGTAGGATTTTCTAGTCACTTGATGCAGTAACATTGTAGGATTTTCTAGTCATATTCACTTGATTCAGTAACGCTGTAGGATTTTCTAGTCATAGTGACTTGATGCAGTAACATTGTAGGATTTTCTAGTCATATTCACTTGATGCAGTAACGTTGTAGGATTTTCTAGTCATATTCACTTGATGCAGTAACATTGTAGGATTTTCTAGTCATAGTGACTTGATGCAGTAACGTAGGATTTTCTAGTCATATTCACTTGATGCAGTAACGTTGTAGGATTTTCTAGTCATATTCACTTGATGCAGTAACATTGTAGGATTTTCTAGTCATAGTGACTTGATGCAGTAACATTGTAGGATTTTCTAGTCATAGTGACTTGATGCAGTAACATTGTAGGATTTTCTAGTCATATTGACTTGATGCAGTAACATTGTAGGATTTTCTAGTCACTTGATGCAGTAACGTTGTAGGATTTTCTAGTCATATTGACTTGATGCAGTAACATTGTAGGATTTTCTAGTCACTTGATGCAATAACATTGTAGGATTTTCTATTCATATTCACTTGATGCAGTAACATTGTAGGATTTTCTAGTCATAGTGACTTGATGCAGTAACATTGTAGGATTTTCTAGTCATAGTGACTTGATGCAGTTACGTTGTAGGATTTTCTAGTCATATTCACTTGATGCAATAACATTGTAGGATTTTCTAGTCATAGTGACTTGATGCAGTAACGTTGTAGGATTTTCTTGTCATATTCACTTGATGCAATAACATTGTAGGATTTTCTATTCATATTCACTTGATGCAGTAACATTGTAGGATTTTCTAGTCACTTGACGCAGTAACGTTGTAGGATTTTCTAGTCATATTCCCTTGATGCAGTAACATTGTAGGATTTTCTAGTCATATTCACTTGATGCAGTAACGTTGTGGGATTTTCTTGTCATATTCACTTGATGCAGTAACTTTGTTGGATTTTCTTGTCATATTCACTTGATGCAGTAACACTGTAGGATTTTCTAGTCATATTCAATTGATGCAGTAGCGTTGTAGGATTTTCTTGTAATATTCACTTGATGCAGTAACGTTGTAGGATTTTCTTGTCATATTCACTTGATGCAGTAACATTGTAGGATTTTCTAGTCATATTCAATTGATGCAATAACGTTGTAGGATTTTCTAGTCATATTCATTTGATGCAGTAACGTTGTAGGATTTTCTAGTCATATTCACTTGATGCAATAACATTGTAGGATTTTCTAGTCATATTCACTTGATGCAGTAACGCTGTAGGATTTTCTATTCATATTCACTTGATGCAGTAACATTGTAGGATTTTCTAGTCACTTGATGCAATAACATTGTAGGATTTTCTATTCATATTCACTTGATGCAGTAACGTTGTAGGATTTTCTAGTCATATTCACTTGATGCAATAACATTTTAGGATTTTCTAGTCATATTCACTTGATGCAGTAACGTAGGATTTTCTAGTCATATTCACTTGATGCAGTAACGCTGTAGGTTTTTCTAGTCATATTCACTTGATGCAGTAACGTTGTAGGTTTTTCTAGTCATATTCACTTGATTCAGTAACCCTGTAGGATTTTCTAGTCACTTGACGCAGTAACGTTGTAGGATTTTCTAGTCATATTCACTTGATGCAGTAACATTGTAGGATTTTCTAGTCATATTCACTTGATTCAGTAACGCTGTAGGATTTTCTAGTCACTTGATGCAGTAACGTTGTAGGATTTTCTAGTCATATTCACTTGATTCAGTAACGCTGTAGGATTTTCTAGTCACTTGACGCAGTAACATTGTAGGATTTTCTTGTCATATTCACTTGATGCAATAACATTGTAGGATTTTCTAGTCCTATTCACTTGATGCAGTAACGCTGTAGGATTTTCTAGTCACTTGATGCAGTAACGTGGTAGGATTTTCTAGTCATATTCACTTGTTGCAGTAACATTGTAGGATTTTCTAGTCATATTCACTTGATGCAGTAACGCTGTAGGATTTTCTAGCCATATTCACTTGATGCAGTAACATTGTAGGATTTTCTAGTCATATTCACTTGATGCAGTTATGTTGTAGGATTTTCTAGTCACTTGATGCAGTAACATTGTAGGATTTTCTAGTCACTTGATGCAGTAACGGTGTAGGATTTTCTAGTCATATTCACTTGATGCAGTAACATTTCATATCGCTTTCAGTAACTTAACTGCTTTTCCATACTGTTTAACACAAATATTTTAATAGTCAGTGTTCAAAACTAATTTTGTTTCGTGGTCGTCGTTTGGACTACGTGGTCGTGGTTTGGACTACGTGGTCGTCGTTTGGACTACGTGGTCGTGGTTTGGACTACGTGGTCGTCGTTTGGACTACGTGGTCGTCGTTTGGACTACGTGGTCGTCGTTTGGACTACGTGGTCCTCGTTTGGACTACGTGGTTGTCGTTTGGACTACGTGGTCGTCGTTTGGACTACGTGGTCGTCGTTTGGACTATGTGGTCGTCGTTTGGACTACGTTTCGTGGTCGTCGTTTGGACTACGTGGTCGTCGTTTGGACTACGTGGTCGTCGTTTGGACTACGTGGTCCTCGTTTGGACTACGTGGTCGTCGTTTGGACTACGTTAACAAAATTTCAGGTAGAGTGAACTGAATTTCACTCGTCTGAAAAAAAAAATTTACTATAGACTTCATTGAAGTTAAAAGACCATTTGTGTATCAATTTAAAAACTGGAAATAAATGCTAACCAATACATATTCAAAGAGTGCAACAGACAAAGATGAATATAAAAAAAATACTCTTTAATTTTGGAGAAGGTCAGTCTATCACAAAATCATCAGTCTGCCATCGGAAGAGTGGAATACAAATTTTGGTTGTCAGAGATCAACCTAGGTTGGAATTGACAATCAGAAGACTGTGAATTAGTACCCTGCCGTGTGTCAGTACATGTTTTGCAGAATTGTTTAACTACATGTATTATGGACCCCCATCATACTTGTGACCTAATTAGGTTTATAAGTTATTCAAAATGATTGCATCTGATTTCAATAAAACCTACAGGGTTTTGTTACATACTAGCCAAAGGTGGACAAGAAACATATTGGTGCTGGAAGAAATTCCCAAAGGTCAAGGTCACAGTCAACAAAAAACATTAGAAATATTTACAAAAAGTTTGCATTTGATTTTTAATGAAACTTTTGGGAACAGTTTTATATTGGTTGATCAGAAGATAACCGATAAATTTTGGGGAAATTTCATCACATTTCAAGGTTACAGTCAGCAAAACTTGCAAGATATTTTCACAAAAAAGACATTGTTTATGCTAACTCAAAAAGTTTACATCTGATTTCAACGAAAACTTAAAGACATTATTACATATCAGGTGTACAAGACGTATTCAATTTTAGAGAAATATTATACAGGTTTTAATGCATGTTTTCCAAAACATTTTACCAGTGTAGAGCCCAAGTATACATGTTGATACCAGCGTAGAGCCCCAATATACATGTTGATACCAGTGTAGAGCCCCAATATACATGTTAATACCAGTGTAGAGCCCCAATATACATGTTGATACCAGTGTAGAGCCCCAATATACATGTTGATACCAGTGTAGAGCCCCAATATACATGTTGATACCAGTTTGGAGCCCCAATATACATGTTGATACCAGTGTAGAGCCCCAATATACATGTTGATACCAGTGTAGAGCCCCAATATATATGTTGATACCAGTGTAGAGCCCCAATATACATGTTGATACCAGTTTGGAGCCCCATTATACATGTTGATACCAGTGTAGAGCCCCAATATACATGTTGATACCAGTGTAGAGCCCCAATATACATGTTGATACCAGTGTAGAGCCCCAATATATATGTTGATACCAGTGTAGAGCCCCAATATACATGTTGATACCAGTTTGGAGCCCCATTATACATGTTGATACCAGTGTAGAGCCCCAATATACATGTTGATACCAGTTTGGAGCCCCATTATACATGTTGATACCAGTGTAGAAACCCAATATACATGTTGATACCAATGTAGAGCCCCAATATACATGTTGATACCAGTGTAGAGCCCCAATTTACATGTTGATACCAGTGTGGAGCCCCATTATACATGTTGATACCAGTGTAGAGCCCCATTTTACATGTTGATACCAGTGTGGAGCCCCATTATACATGTTGATACCAGTGTTGAGCCCCATTATACAGGTGTCAATACTTTTTAAAAATATTTTTTTACCAGTGTGGAGCCCCATCATGTTTTTAATACAATTTTTTATCAGTGTACCTGCAGCATTGCAATGCAGGTCATGTTTGCATCATAAATTTTTAATGACCGTACTAGTACATGTAAATCAGATTTATGAATTATGTCATATATGTAAACATGGACTATTTACTTTTTGTGTGAACTAAGCTAACTAATAATCCAATTGAGTACAGTCGTAGCAACACACCTAACTGTTAAGTAGATTCTACCTTGCTTACAAACTAATCCTTGTATTCAGGATAATTTCTGATAGTTTGGCAATACAAATGATGACAACTGGCATATGATCTTATTGTGACACGATACATCATCATTATTCCTCTAAAATGAACCAGATCAAACATAATACCATAAAGATGATATATACTTATGGTTTGCTGGTGACACTTCCTCTTAAATTATTACACTCTTCCTGTTTTAGGTAAGACATGGAGATTGTGTCATCCAAATGGAGGAGAAAAAGACAACAGAGGACGTAAACAGTATCTCTGACCACACTGTTAAATCTTGCCAAGGGCCGACAGGTCATCAGTATGACAATATAAATAGTGTTCATTTGTCAAACATGCCAAAGCATCACCACAGAAATGATGTGGACATATCTGGCTGTAATATACCAGAAAAGCAGAAAAGATGGCCGACAGAAAGTTCTGAAATACACGTAGCAGCTTGCTCTAGAAAGATGGACATGGATTTATATGAAAATTGTGCAATATTTCATAAACCTACAGAAACCATAATAGAAAATCAGTGTGTTGATGAAAAGCAACCTAGTCAGGGCGAGACAGATCACCCACACGGGGACAGAATGTTTTATACGAGAGAGGAAGACAGTGTTTGGCTGGATCCTGAATTAAAACCAATGTCTCACTCTTTACTTAGTCCACGGAACAGCAATGGTAGCATTTGTAGCAACCGATCCAGTAATGCTGATTCGGCTGTAGACGTACTCACACCAGACGAAGAGGCTCAATTGGATTATCAAGAACCAAATCTTCCAAGTGTTGATTGGTTTAGAGACAGCAAACCACTGCAGAAATTATCAGTTGAAAGTGGGGTAGAAACATGCTGTAGAAATATAGATGTTCCTGAAGTTGTCATTAGTGATCACAGTGAACCTTTGACTGTCAGTGATCATAGTGGAGCATCTGATTATAGATATCTAGTTGATGAACAGTCAAAACATTTAATATTGGAACGACAACAATCAGTTGAGTCTGATGAATATTCAAGCACTGGTATGTCTAGGTCAAACTCGAGCACTTCTTCACTCACAGATCTGACTGACTTTGATGACCCTGTTGATGAAATACAACTGAAAGAACCACAACCAGTTAGAAGGGTAAGGTTTATACTAATAGTTTTAAACATTCCTGAACATGTTGTATACATTTTTACAACACAAAAATTAAAATATATGGATGAAGAAAGAAGTAGATGGGTCATTCTGTAAAAAATATGGAGTAAGCTTTGGAGGGGGCATTCTGTAAAAAAAAATATGGAGTATATAAGTAAGGATGAGGGACATTCTGTAAAACAGATATGGAGTAAGTAGTGGTGGGGGACATTCTGTAAAAAAGATATGGAGTAAGGAGTAATGGGGGGGAGGCATTCTGTTAAAAATATTGAGTAAGAAGTGGTGGTGGGGGGCATTCTGTAAAAATATGGAGTAAGGAGTGGTGGGTGCATTCAAAAAAAGGAGTAAGTAGTGGTGGGGGCATTAAAAAAAAATTAAGTTAGTGGTGGTGGGAAATTATGTAAAAAAATATGGAGTAAGTAGGGACATTCTGTAAAAACATGGAGTAAGTTAGTAGTGGTGTAGGGGGAATTCTGTAAAATAAATATGCCCCCCCCTATACTCACGCTTTTTAAAGATATTGAGTAAGAAGTGGTGGGAGGCATTCTGTAAA